>QRFJ01002856.1:0-22226 GCA_006176705.1 Cocos nucifera | reverse complement strand
AAAAGGTTGTCTTATTTGTAAGACATTACCTGCCATTTTTGGTCACCTGCCATTTCTTGTTCTTTGACTTTGGTCAAAAGTCTACCTTTGACTGGTCAAACGTTGACCATTGACCCTTTGACTTTTGACCACATGTCATGCACCTATTGGAGAGCTGGTGGGGGCCTGTCCCCCTGCCAGAACCTGGCAAGGAGAAGGGCGCACGCCAAGGGTGGCGTGAGCCCAAGTAGGAGGCGCCTAGGAGTCCTTGTTGGACAAGGACTCCACCTCCCTTTTGGATTCCAATCAGAGTTCTACTAAGAATCCAGTTTGACTGGTCTTAGGCGCCCTCTAAGGAGGAATCCAGGGGTCTCTATTCCAACCAATCAGATTTAGATCTGATTTCACAAAGGGTTGTGATTGGTTGAGAGGAAGAGGAGTTGGATCACAAGAGGTCTATAAATAAGACCCTGCGCCCAACCCTAATTAAGTGAATGCAATTAGAAACCCCACGCCCCAAGGCTGCCTCTCCCCTCCTTCTCCACGCCATAGTCTCTTCTCCCCTTGCTCTCCACGTCCAAAAGGTGTTTTGGACTTAGGTTGGTGCGATTCAGATCAAGGAAAGGCGATCAAAAGCAAGAAGGCTGCGCTGCTGCAAAAGGACGACTGCAGATCTTCAAAAGAGTTTTGAAGATCCTCCAGATCAGATCCAGATCTGATTTTTGGAGGTGTGATAGAGAAGAAGAGGATCTCCAGATCCAACCCGAGTGGATACCGGTAGAGGCCAGGCGCTTGCGTGGCTAAGATCCAGAACCTTCCGCTGCAATCAGGATCATCTACAGGGTAATAGGATTACCCAAATCAGGTAAATTAAATTTGATTTAATTTATCTTATTTTATTTTATTTATTAAAATAATAAGAATCAGATCTGAAACATATCAAGATCTGATTGAGATCAAGAGAAAATTTTTGAAATATATCTCTTGATCTAATCAGATCTGGACGAACCTGGACCGGGAAATCAGGATTTCCCTTCAACTGGTATCAGAGCCATGGTTCTAAATTGTTTAGATCTGATTTTAATTTTATTTTAATTAGAAAATAAAGTGATTTCAGATGTCACATGAGATGTGATCAGATCTGAAATCAGAAAAAATTAAAATTAAATGATTTGGATCTAAGAACATGAAGATATGCATGACTAGTTCTAGAATAGAATAGTTCTATAGAATAGTTTTGCATGTCTTTGATTTAATCTGATTAAATCATATTTTAGATCTTCTTATTTACTATTTTCTGATATTATAAGTGTTATAATAACATCTGATAAACAGCAAATAAAAATTATTTAATTTTAAATATCATATGAGATATGATAGATGCATGACTAGACTAGTTGTAGAATAGTTCTACATAATTGTCTAGATTAGAATTTATTTTGATTAGATCAATTTAAATCTAATTTTTTAGATTATTATGTGATAATTTAGATCTGAAAACATGCATGATTTGATACATGAGATGTATGCAAAATATGCCTTGATTAGATCTAAATTTGTATATGAGATATATGATATAGATCTATAACTGTTTTGTAGATTTACATGTTCCTGATTAAGGCGTTCCTCTTGGCCGTCCGGTCATAAGAACGAAGAAGGGTTTAAAGGCCCTCTCTTCCCATTCGATGGGGTGTTCTTATGACGTGTAGGGGTGCTGCGTGTTCGTCCTTAATCAGAAACCCAAAACTTACTTTCTGCAAAACCCTAGATCCTGAAACCCTAGGATTTATTGTGCATATTTTGTTTATGAACCCAACTTAATTAAGAATTAAGTTTATGGAATATTAATTAGGTCTAAAATTGAGAATTTCAGATCTAAGACATATTCATAATACTGGGTTCGGGCTTGGGTAGCTCAATTAGGTCTAAGCGGTTGATCAAACCGAATCAAGAGTTGGTTAGATGGGATCAACAATGCTTAAATTGACCAGCCTAATAGGATTAAGTCTGGGTCAAGATCGAGTCACGATCAAGCAAGACCTAATTAGGCTCAGAGGTTAGAGTCTGGATTGTAGGCTAACCCAATTGGTTCTGACTCAACAATTTGGTGTCTAAGGTAAGTTTGGCACAGACGACCGACTGGTTTTTAATTGGAAGCTACTCGACCTGAATGCGTTCTTGTGCGAGTTAACGGCATATTCCTTCCACCGGTCTCACTTACCTGGCCATATCTGTTGACACAGTTCTGATCTGAGGTGGTCAATAATCCGAGCTAACCCATGCCACTAGGTTAGTCATAATTGTTATGACTAAGCCAAGTCTAGTTTAATGAGACCTGAATCAATTCTCCCTAAGAAAAGATTAAGTCTGAGGTCTTCCACCATTGTAGATGTGCGGGCCCTTCCCGGGGTTGATTGTTCTCGGCTGGATACAGTGGCTCAGTTGCACCGGGAAGACGCAACCATGTCTATTAGGCATTGGATGCTATGGGCTGGAGGATGAGTTGGGCTCAATATTCCGGATACGGTGAGAGACCCAATTAGGAACCCAGTCTATGCAAATGGTGGGTCTGACTTAACTAAGGAGTGGATCAATATTTCCGGATACGGTGAGATTCATGAATTAGAGACCAAGTTTGGGTGCACCATGATTAGAGAATCATTGAACAAGAGTTGTTCACTCATTGGCTAACCCATCACCAATAACTGTTAGGTGAGGTGATGAGTCAGTTGGTGAGACCGCACCACCCACTAGAAATCATTAATCGTGGAGATTTTCGCATCTCTACAGAGGGAGTGTAGGGATCCGAGAAAATAGTGGGAGCTAATTTGTTTAAAAATAAAATCCCTAAACAAATTGGTCAAGTCAAAATTACAGTATCTAACTAGAATCTTTGACTCTCTACAGGAAAATGTCTGCGTCCAACCCACTTGGCACGTATCCTAGACACACATAGACTGACTGGACCCAATTATAAAGATTGGCTCAGGAACTACAAAATTATTTTGGGTTCAGAGAAGTTAACACATGTTTTGGACCAGGACCCTCCCACCTTACCAGCTCGTCCATCCACTGAACAGAGAGCGTCTCTGGAAAAATGGATTGACGAAGATAATAAGGCCAGATACTACATGTTGGGCTCGATGTCTGATGAGCTCCAGCGCCAACATGAAGATATCGGGACTGCTCGCCAAATGTTGGCTCACCTGCAGGAGATGTTTGGTGAACAGAGTCGCGCAGCCAAATATCAAGTCACAAAATGACTTTTTAAGGCTAAGATGCGTGATGGGCAGTCAGTCCAAGATCACTGTCTGACAATGATCAAGGACATGGAAGAGCTTGAGAAGCTCGGTGTGAAGTTGGACTTGGATCTGCAGAACGATATTATTCTGCAATCCTTGACTGATGCATATGGGCAATTCATCATGAATTACCACATGCATAAACTTCAAAATTCCTTGGCCGAGTTGATGAATATGCTGGTTACCGCTGAGCTTTCTATGAAAGGTTCTAAAGGCTCAGTTCTTGCTATGGAACGGACTTCTTCCAAAAGAAAGTCTTATGGAAAGAAAAAGAAGTCTGTGAAAAAGCAAAAGGTGGAAGGATCAAAGAAGAAGAAGGCAGAACCGAAGAAGAAGGTCCGATGGCAAAGGAAAGTGTTTCCATTGCAACAGCGACGGCCATTGGAAGCGGAACTGCCCTACTTACCTGGCCACCCTGAAGAACAAGAAGGAAGGTCCTTCTGGAGGTATGCTCGTTATTGAGTCTAACCTTACGGTTTCTTCTGCATCCAGTTGGGTGCTTGACTCTGGTTCTAGTGCTCATCTGTGCACTTCTATGCAGGGTCTTGAGGATAGCAGGAGGCTGAGGGATGGAGACATGATCCTACGCATCGGTAATGGAGCAAGAGTTGCTGCAGTAGCCGTGGGAACATACCCTCTGCGATTACCATCTGGTTTAGACTTAGTTTTAAAAGACTGTTATTATGTGCCTGCAGCTAGCAGGAATTTGATTTCTGTTTCATGCTTAGCACAAGAAGGTTATGTGATCACCTTCTTTAAGGACCATTGTAACATTCTTTATGAAAGAAATAAAATTGCAAATGGTTTCCTTGTTAATGGTCTTTATCAGTTGCATATTGATGTACCTGTTTTAACTATCGAGCAAAACGTGAATGCCAAACGACCTAGGGATAGTCCAAACGACAGATATCTATGGCACCTGAGATTAGGTCATATAGCAGAAGATAGGATTAACAAATTGGAGAAAAATGGGCTATTGAGTCCATTGACTTTTGAGTCATATCCAACTTGTGAATCTTGTCTTCAAGGCAAAATGACTAAACTCCCTTTTGTTGGACATGGGGAGAGGGCCACAGATCTCCTTGCCCTAGTACATACTGATGTGTGCGGCCCATTTGATGTGCCGGCTAGAGGCAATTTTGTCTACTTCATTACCTTTACCGATGATCTGTCTAGGTATGGGTATGTGTATCTTATGAGACACAAGTCTGAAGCCTTTTGAAAAGTTCAAAGAATTCAGACATGAAGTAGAAAAACAAACTGGAAAACCCATTAAGGTTCTTCGATCAGATCGAGGAGGTGAATACCTTAGCCGGGAATTCCTAGACTATCTTAAGGAAAATGGCATAGTCTCTCAATGGACTCCACCAGGAACACCTCAACTCAACGGGGTTTCAGAACGGAGAAATCGGACTCTATTGGATATGGTTCGATCCATGATGAGCTTCACAGACCTCCCTGATTTCCTTTGGGGACATTCATTATTAACTTCAATCTATTTACTGAATAGGGTTCCCTCTAAAACCGTTCCTACCACACCGTATGAGATATGGCACGGTAAGAAACCAAGTCTGAGTCATCTCAGAATTTGGGGTTGTCCGGCTCATGTCAAAAGACAACAAGCGGACAAGTTAGAGTTTAGGTCCTTTAGAGCTCGATTCATAGGATATCCTAAAGAGTCATTAGGATACTATTTCTACATTCCAGAAGACCACAATGTGATTGTGAGTCGACATGCCATATTTCTTGAAAAATAGTTTATTCAAGATAGTGGCATTGGAAAGCAGATTAAGCTTGATGAGAAAGTCTCACAAGCAGAACGAGCTAAGGACCAAGTGGAACCAAATCAGGTTGAGCCAATAAGAACACTACCTCCTCCACCTCGTAGATCGGAAAGAGTTTCCCGTCCCCCTGAAAGATACTTAGGTATTATTTCAGAGGATGTAGAGGAAATGTTCCTCATAGGTAATGGTGCTCATGGTGATGATCCCAAAACCTACAACGAGGCGATATCAGATATCGACTCCGAGAAATGGCTTGAGGCAATGAAGTCAGAGAATCGACTCGATGCACTCAAACCAAGTCTGGACCTTGGTAGATCCACCAGAAGGTATAGTACCTATTGGGTGTAAATGGATCTTCAAGAGAAAGATTGGTGCAGATGGGAATGTGGAGACATTCAAGGCTAGACTGGTGGCAAAAGGTTATAGTCAACGTGAAGGCATTGACTATCAGGATACCTTTTCCCCAGGTAGCTATGCTAAAATCCATCCGCACATTGCTTGCTGTTGCAGCCTATTTCGATTATGAAATATGGCAAATGGACGTGAAAACGGCATTCCTAAATGGATATCTTGAGGAAGATATCTATATGGAACAGCCGCTAGGTTTCACATCCAGTGATACTGATCACAAGGTTTGCAAGCTGCAAAGGTCCATATATGGACTTAAGCAAGCATCTCGGAGCTGGAACACTCGTTTCAATGATGTGATCAAAAAGTTTGGTTTCATCAAAAATGAAGAGGAACCATGTGTTTTCAAAAGGGTCAGTGGGAGCGCTGTTGTCTTCCTCGTATTGTACGTGGATGACATCCTCCTTATTGGGAATGATATTCCCATGTTGACATCAGTCAAGATGTGGTTGTCCAAGGAATTCTCCATGAAAGACCTAGGTGAAGCATCCTTTATTCTAGGAATTAAGGTCTATAGGGATAGACCGAATAGGATGCTAGGACTTTCACAGAAGATGTACATAGAGGAAGTACTAAAGAGGTTTAGTATGGAAAACTCTAAGAGGGGATTAATACCCTTCAGACATGGTATTCATCTTTCCAAGAAGATGTGCCCCAGCACACCTGAGGAAATAGAACGCATGAGCAAGATCCCTTATGCTTCTGCAATAGGGAGCCTCATGTATGCCATGCTATGTACACGACCTGATATAGCCCATGCTGTGAGTGTCACAAGCAGATATCAGTCAAATCCAGGTGAAGAACACTGGACTTCTGTGAAATGTATCCTTAAGTACTTGAGAAGAACTAAGGATATGATGTTGGTCTTTGGTAATGGAGAACTCCAAGTTCCAGGGATACACAGACTCGGACTTCATGTCCGATATAGATGATCGAAAGTCGACATCTGGCAGACTGTTTGTGCTGGAAGAGTTCCTAAGCAAACGGTGATACCATCTCATCCGCGATTACCTTGAGAAAGGTTACGTTGAGGTCAAGAGAGTCAACTCCGCAGATAATGTGGCAGACCCACTTACAAAGCCGTTGGGCCAGCAGAAGATCGAAGCCCACCTTGAGAAGATGGGACTTAGACTTGTAGCCAATTGGCTTTAGGACAAGTGGGAGATTGTTAGATATATGTGCCCTAGAAGCCAGAATTGGCTGACACTTGTAATACACTTCTAGGGGCAAAATTATAATTTTGACTATAATTAATGAAATGGGTTATTTTCTATCACACATGTGTATTTAGTGTCTGTGATACATCCTTTGAGTTAATGGTAATGATAATTCATATTTTCAAGAGTTGAAAATTTAAGACATGAATAATCATTATTAACTCATAAACAGCTCCCGACCATAGGATCATCACGAGGATGGTGATTGATCCGGAAGGTTGGTGTACGATCGCTTCTCTTTAGTAGATGAGTCTTGAGTCTACGGTGTGGAGACACCGGAGCGAGAGTACAGGTACTCGTTAGAGAACGAGGGCACTGAGCGTGACCACCTCGAGTAGTCATTAGGAAGTCTACCTTCTCGTCAATGACTGACTCGATGCTGCAGTAGTGTGTCTGGTTCTTTGACCTGAGATGCATCGGCAGTTCACCTTGAGGGTGTTATAGTTTGACTACACCATTACTCGGTCTCCTAGCCATATGGAACCCTGAGGTGTATGTTGGCTATAGCATGTTCATTGTAGGAACTGGATTGCATCAAGATGGAATCTATCTACCTCGGTGGTAGAGGAGTAGCCCTATGATGATCATGAGAATCAAGTCCAGAAATCCATGGCCATGGTAGAGTGAAATAATAGAAAGAGTTTCTATTTAGATTTTCACATTGGACTCGAATCGAATGATTACATCATATGACAGAGACTAGGGTTTGACGAGTTCACCTTAACCCTAATCTGATCGGGGCTCAAGATAGAAGAACTTAATCACACAGGTAGCTGCACCAAGAGGTTCGCATTCAGCTCTGATGGGTTGCCACCATATACTGCTAGGTGTCACTGGTGGATTTTGGGAGCAATTAGAATGATTTAGATGATCGATCATTCTAGCTGTTCGAATCAGAAGAGTTCTGATCCATCGAAAGGAGTTTCGATGATGTCGATGATAGAGATCATGACATATCCCATTACCATACAGAACTGAACCTAACTGGGTCACACAAACAAGGGTTTGAATCTGGTGATCATCAATTGAACTGATCTAGTTCAATTGATCTGAATGAGATTCAATTAGGTTCAAGGAAATCGTGCTAGCACTCGATTGAACCTAACGTTCTTCTTTTACTATCATAAATAAGTTGTCCTGACTGAGCCAAAGGAGTTTGTGCTCAATCAGAGGCCTTCATATGGTCTGACTGGAGGTTGTCCAAGTCAGAATAGGTTGTCTTATTTGTAAGACATTACCTGCCATTTTTGGTCACCTGCCATTTCTTGTTCTTTGACTTTGGTCAAAAGTCTACCTTTGACTGGTCAAACGTTGACCATTGACCCTTTGACTTTTGACCACATGTCATGCACCTATTGGAGAGCTGGTGGGGGCCTGTCCCCCTGCCAGAACCTGGCAAGGAGAAGGGCGCACGCCAAGGGTGGCGTGAGCCCAAGTAGGAGGCGCCTAGGAGTCCTTGTTGGACAAGGACTCCACCTCCCTTTTGGATTCCAATCAGAGTTCTACTAAGAATCCAGTTTGACTGGTCTTAGGCGCCCTCTAAGGAGGAATCCAGGGGTCTCTATTCCAACCAATCAGATTTAGATCTGATTTCACAAAGGGTTGTGATTGGTTGAGAGGAAGAGGAGTTGGATCACAAGAGGTCTATAAATAAGACCCTGCGCCCAACCCTAATTAAAATGAATGCTATTAGACCCCATGCCCCAAGGCTGCCTCTCCCCTCCTTCTCCATGCCATAGTCTCTTCTCCCCTTGCTCTCCACGTCCAAAAGGTGTTTTGGACTTAGGTTGGTGCGATTCAGATCAAGGAAAGGCGATCAAAAGCAAGAAGGCTGCGCTGCTGCAAAAGGACGACTGCAGATCTTCAAAAGAGTTTTGAAGATCCTCCAGATCAGATCCAGATCTGATTTTTGGAGGTGTGATAGAGAAGAAGAGGATCTCCAGATCCAACCCGAGTGGATACCGGTAGAGGCCAGGCGCTTGCGTGGCTAAGATCCAGAACCTTCCGCTGCAATCAGGATCATCTACAGGGTAATAGGATTACCCAAATCAGGTAAATTAAATTTGATTTAATTTATCTTATTTTATTTTATTTATTAAAATAATAAGAATCAGATCTGAAACATATCAAGATCTGATTGAGATCAAGAGAAAATTTTTGAAATATATCTCTTGATCTAATCAGATCTGGACGAACCTGGACCGGGAAATCAGGATTTCCCTTCATTGAAGAGCTTTAGGGAAATCTTACCAGATTGATAAAATTAGATCTAAAGAATCTCATATCTGATTTGGATCTAAGAGAAAAATTTTTAAAATATCTCTCTTGATCAAATCAAGATCTGAACGAACCTGACCTAGGAAATAGGATTTTTCCTTCAACTGGTATCAGAGCAAGGTTTCATAGTTATTTAGATCTAATTTTAATATAATTTTGATATAATAATTAGATGATTTTAGATGTCACATTAGATATGATTAGATCTAAAATTAAAAATTAAAAAAATTAAATAATCTAGATCTAAGATGAATGAGATGCATGACTAGACTAGGAATAGAATTATTCTTTGTATAGTCTAGGATGATCATAATTTTAATTTAATTAATTATAATTTCAAATCTATTTATTTATCTTTTTTTAATATTATAAATATTATAATTAGATCTAAAAAATAAAAAATAAATTTATTTAATTTTTTTCATTTGAGATATGATAGATGCATGTTTAGATTAGTTGTAGAATAGTTCTACAAAGTTGTCTTGAATAAATTTAATTTGATATGATCAAATTTAAATTTTATTTTTTAATTATTTATGAGATAATTTAGATCTAAAAATATGCATGATATAATATATGAGATGTATATAGAACATGTTTTTAAGTTAGATCAATTTTATATATATGATATATATATAGATCTCACTAATTTTGTAGATTTATCATATTTTTGATTAAGGTATTCCCCTTGGCCGTCCGATCATAAGAATGAAGTAGGATTTAAAGGCCCTCTCTTTCCATTCGATGGGGTGCTCTTATGATGTGTAGGGATGTTGTGCGCTCATCCTTAATCAAAAGTTAAAAAAAACTTATTTTTTGCAAAACCCTAGATCCTAAAATCCTAGGATTTTATTTATATATTTTGTTTATGAATCCTATCTTAATTAAGAATTAAGATTATGAAATATATTAGATCTAAAATTAAGAATTTTTAGATCTAAGACATCTTCATAAAATTAGGTTCGGACTTGGGTAGCTCAATTAGGTCTAGTGATTGATCAAATTGAATCAAGAGTCGGTTAGATGGGATCAAGAGTGCTTAAATTGACTAGCCTAATAGGATTAAGTCTGGGTCAAGGTCGAGTCACATAAGTGATCGATCAAGTTAAGACCTAATTAGGCTCAGTGGTAGAGTCTGGATTATTGGCTAACCTAATCAATTTTGGCTCAATAATTTGTTGTCTAAGGTAAGTTTGGCAGATACGATTGACTGGTTTTTAATTAGGAGCTACTCGACTTGAATGCATTCTTATCGAGTTAATGGCATATCCCTTCCATCGATCTCACTTACCTAACCAAATTTGTCGACTCAGTTCTGATCTGAGGTGGCTAATAATCTGAGCTAACCCATGCCACTAGGTTAGTCATAATGGTTATGACTATGTCAAGTCAAGTTTAAAAAGATCTAAATCAAATCTTCCTAAGAAAAGATTAAGTCTAAAGTCTTCCACTATTGTAGATGTGCGGGCCCTTCTCGAGATTGATTGTTCTCGATTGGTCACAGTGGTTCAGTTGCACCAAAAAGACGCAACCATGTCTATTGGGTATTGGATACTATGGGCCAGAGGATGAATTAGACTCAATATTTTTGATATGGTGAGAGACCCAATTAGGAATCGAATCTATGCAAATGGTAGATCTAACTTAACTAAGGAGTGGATCAATATTCCAGGCACAGTGAGATTCATGAATTAGAGAACAAGCTTGGGTGCACCATGATTAGAGAATCATTGGACAAGAGTTGTTCACTCATTGGCAAACCCATCACCAATAACTATCAGGT
This sequence comes from Cocos nucifera, assembly GCA_006176705.1. Classification (NCBI taxonomy): domain Eukaryota; kingdom Viridiplantae; phylum Streptophyta; class Magnoliopsida; order Arecales; family Arecaceae; genus Cocos; species Cocos nucifera. Next base: position 11,476 of record QRFJ01002856.1, on the reverse strand, counting down.
GAGGTGATGAGTTAGTTGGTGGGACTGCACCATCTACTAGAAATCATTAATCATGAAGATTTTTGCATCTCTATAGAGGGAGTGTAGAAATCTGAGAAAATAGTGGAAGCTAATTTGTTTAAAAATCAAACTCCTAAATAAATTATTTAAGTCTTAATTATAAAATTCAACTAAAAATTTTGACTCTCTATAGGAAAAGAAAAATATCTACATCCAACCCACTAGCCCGTATCCTGGACACCCATAGACTAACCGAACCTAATTACAAGGATTGGCTCTAGAACTTTAAAATTATTTTGAGTTCTGAGAAGTTAACTCAAGTATTGGATCAGGATCCCCCCACCTTATAGCCCATTCGTTCACTGAATAGAGAACGTCTCTTGATAAATGGATGGATGAAGATAACAAGGTCAGATACTACATGTTGGGCTCAATGTCTGATGAGATTCAGCACCAACATGAAGATATCAAGACCACCCGCCAAATGTTGGCTCACCTACAAGAGTTGTTTGGTGAACAGAGTGATGTAGGCAAATATTAGATCACTAAACGACTGTTTAAGGCTAAAATGCATGATCGGCAGTCAGTCCAAGATCATTGCCTGATGATGATCAAGAACTTGGAAGAGTTTGAGAAGCTTGGAGTGAAGTTAGACCAGGATCTGTAGAATAACATAATTCTACAATCCTTGACTGATGCGTACGGGCAGTTCATCATGAACTATCATATGCATAAACTTTAGAGTACTCTGGCCGAGCTTATGAACATGTTAGTTACTGCTAAGCTTTCTATGAAAGATTCTAAAGATTTAGTACTTGCTATGGAATGAATTTCTTCTAAGAGAAAGTTTTTTAGTAAGAAGAAGTCTGTGAAAAGGTAGAAGGTGGAAGATGGAAAGAAAAAGAAGGTATAGCTGAAGAAGAAGGCCACTGATAAAGGAAAGTGTTTCTATTATAATACTAATGGCCACTGGAAGCAGAACTATCCTATATACCTGACCACCTTGAAGAATAAGAAGGAGATAGGTCCTTTTGGAGGTATGCTCGTTATTGAATCTAACCTTATGATTTCTTCTGCATCCAATTGGGTGCTTGACTCTAGTTCTAGTGGTCATTTGTGCACTTCTATCAGGGTCTTGAGGATAGCAGGAGGCTGAGAGATGGTGAGATGATCCTATGCATCGAAAATGGAGCAAGAGTTGCTGTTGTGGCCACGAGAATCTACCCTCTTCGACTACCATCTAACTTAGATTTAGTACTTAGGGATTGTTATTATGTGACTGCTGTAAGCATGAATTTTGATTTCTATTTCATGTTTAGCACAAGAAGGCTATGTAATTAGTTTTCTTAAGGACCATTGTAATATTCTTTATGAAAGAAATAAAATTGCAAGTAGTTTCCTCATTAACGATCTCTACCAGTTACATATTGATGTATTTATTTTTAATATCAAGCAAAATGTGAATGTTGTAAAATGACCCAGGGATAGTCCGAACGATAGGTATCTATGGCACTTGAGGCTAGGTCATATAGCAGAAGATAAGGTTAACAAATTGAAGAAAATTGGGCTATTGAGTCCATTGATTTCTGAGTCATATCCAATTTATGAATCATATCTTCATGGCAAAATGACTAAGCTCCCTTTTATGGGACATGGGGAAAGTGCCACGGATCTACTTGTCCTAGTACATACTGATGTATGTGGCCCATTTGATGTGCCGACTAGAGGCAACTTTATCTACTTCATAATCTTTACCGATGATTTATCTTGGTATGGGTACGTGTATCTTATGAGATACAAGTTTGAAGCTTTTGAAAAGTTCAAGAAATTTAGATATGAAGTAGAAAAGCAAACTAAAAAATTCATTAAGATTCTTCGATCAGATCGAGGAGGTGAATACCTTAATCGAGAATTTCTGGACTATCTCAAGCAAAATGGCATAGTCTCTTAATAGACTCCACCTGAAACACCTCAACTCAATGGGGTTTCAGAATGGAGGAACTGAATTCTATTAGATATGGTCCGATCCATGATGAGCTTCACAGACCTTTCTGATTTTCTTTGGGGACATAGTTTGTTAATTGCAATATATTTACTGAATAGGGTTCCCTTTAAAACTGTTCCTACCATACCGTATGAGATATGGCATGGTAAGAAACCGAGTCTGAGTCATCTCAGAATTTAGGATTGTCTGGCTCATGTCAAAAGACAACAAGCGGATAAGTTAGACTTTAGGTCCTTTAGAACTCGATTTATAGGATATCCTAAAGAGTCATTAGGATATTATTTCTACATTCCAGAAAACCATAATATGATTACATGTCATAATACCATCTTTCTTGAAAAATAGTTTATTCAAGATAGTGGCATTGGAAAGCAGATCAAACTCGAGAAGAAAGTCTCACAAGAGCAACGAGCTAAGGACCCTGTAGAATCAAATCAGGTTGAGCCAATACAATCACTACCTCCTCCACCTCATAGATCAGAAAGGATTTTCTATCCTCCTGAGAGGTACTTAGGTACTATCTCAGAGGAAGTAGAGAAAATATTCCTCATAGGTAATGGGGTTCATGATGATGATCCCAAAACCTATGATGAGGTGATATTAGATATTGACTCCAAGAAATGGTTAGAGGCAATGAAGTCAGAAATTGACTCGATGCACTCAAACCAAGTCTGGACCTTGGTAGATCCACCAGAAGGTATAGTACCTATTGGGTGTAAATGGATCTACAAGAGAAAGATTGGTGCAGATGGAAATGTGGAGACATTCAAAGCTAGATTAGTGGCAAAAGATTATAGTCAGTGCGAAGGCATTGACTATCAGGATACCTTTTCGCTAGTAGCTATGCTAAAATCCATCCGCACATTGCTTGCTGTTGCAGCCTATTTCGATTATGAAATATGGCAAATGGATGTGAAAACGATATTCTTAAATGGATATCTTGAGGAAGATATCTATATGGAACAGCCGCTAGGTTTCACATCCAGTGATACTGATCACAAAGGTATGCAAGCTACAAAGGTCCATATATGGACTTAAGCAAGCATCTCGGAGCTGGAATATACGATTTAATGATGTGATCAAATTATTTAGTTTTATCAAACATAAGGAGGAACCATGTATTTTCAAAAAGGTTAGTGGGAGCGCTATTATCTTCCTCGTACTAGTACGTGGATGATATCCTCCTTATTGAGAATGATATTCCCATGTTGACCATAGTTAAAATATGGTTGTCCAAAAAATTCTCCATGAAAGATCTAGGAGAAGCATCCTTCATTCTAGGAATTAAGATCTATAGAGATAGACCAAATAGGATGCTAGGTCTTTCACAGAAGATGTATATAGAGGAAGTGCTAAAGAGGTTTAGTACAGAAAACTTCAAGAGGGGATTGGTTCCCTTCAGACATAGCACTCATCTCTCCAAGAAAATATGTCCCAACATACCAGAGGAGATTGAATGCATGAGCAAGATCCCTTATGCTTCAGCAATAGGAAGCCTCATGTATGCCATGTTATGTACACGACCTGATATAGCCCATGCTGTGAGTGTCACAAGCAGATATCAGTCGAAATCCAGGTGAAGAACACTGGACTTCTGTGAAATGTATCCTTAAGTACTTGAGAAGAACTAAGGATATGATGTTGGTCTTTGGTAATGGAGAACTCCAAGTTCAGGGATACACAGACTCGGACTTTATTCGATATAGATGATCGAAAGTCGACATCTGGAGGAGTTGTTGTCAGCTGTGTGATAGTGTTAGATCATATGTACCCTAGAAGCCAAATTTGGCTGACACTTGTAATACACTTCTAGGGGCAAAATTATAATTTTGACTATAATCAAATAAAATGGGATTATTTTCTATCACATATGTGTATTTAGTGTCTGTGATACATCCTTTGAGTTAATGGTAATGATAATTCATATTTTCAAGAGTTGAAAATTTAAGACATGAATAATCATTATTAACTCATAAAATGCTTCCGACCATAGGATCATCACGAGGATGGTGATTGATCCGGAAGGTTGGTGTACAATCGCTTCTCTTTAGTAGATGAGTCTTGAGTCTACGGTGTGGAGACACCGGAGCGAGAGTACAGGTACTCGTTAGAGAACGAGGGCACTGAGCGTGACCACCTCGAGTAGTCATTAGGGAAGTCTACCTTCTCGTCAATGACTGACTCGATGCTGCAGTAGTGTGTCTGGTTCTTTGACCTGAGATGCATCGGCAGTTCACCTTGAGGGTGTTATAGTTTGACTACACCATTACTCGATCTCCTAGCCATATGGAACCCTGAGGTGTATGTTGGCTATAGCATGTTCATTGTAGGAACTGGATTGCATCAAGATGGAATCTATCTACCTCGGTGGTAGAGGAGCAGCCCTATGATGATCATGAGAATCAAGTCCAGAAATCCATGGCCATGGTAGAGTGAAATAATAGAAAGAGTTTCTATTTAGATTTTCACATTGGACTCGAATCGAATGATTACATCATATGACAGAGACTAGGGTTTGACGAGTTCACCTTAACCCTAATCTGATCGGGGCTCAAGATAGAAGAACTTAATCACACAGGTAGCTGCACCAAGAGGTTCGCATTCAGCTCTGATGGGTTGCCACCATATACTGCTAGGTGTCACTGGTGGATTTTGGGAGCAATTAGAATGATTTAGATGATCGATCATTCTAGCTGTTCGAATCAGAAGAGTTCTGATCCATCGAAAGGAGTTTCGATGATGTCGATGATAGAGATCATGACATATCCCATTACCATACAGAACTGAACCTAACTGGGTCACACAAACAAGGGTTTGAATCTGGTGATCATCAATTGAACTGATCTAGTTCAATTGATCTGAATGAGATTCAATTAGGTTCAAGGAAATCGTGCTAGCACTCGATTGAACCTAACGTTCTTCTTTTACTATCATAAATAAGTTGTCCTGACTGAGCCAAAGGAGTTTGTGCTCAATCAGAGGCCTTCATATGGTCTGACTGGAGGTTTGTCCAAGTCAGAAAAGGTTGTCTTATTTTGTAAGACATTACCTGCCATTTTTGGTCACCTGCCATTTCTTGTTCTTTGACTTTGGTCAAAAGTCTACCTTTGACTGGTCAAACATTGACCATTGACACCTTTGACTTTTGACCACATGTCATGCACCTATTGGAGAGCTGGTGGGGGCCTGTCCCCCTGCCAGAACCTGGCAAGGAGAAGGGCGCACGCCAAGGGTGGCGTGAGCCCAAGTAGGAGGCGCCTAGGAGTCCTTGTTGGACAAGGACTCCACCTCCCTTTTGGATTCCAATCAGAGTTCTACTAAGAATCCAACTTTGACTGGTCTTAGGCGCCCTCTAAGGAGGAATCCAGGGGTCTCTATTCCCAACCAATCAGATTTAGATCTGATTTCACAAAGGGTTGTGATTGGTTGAGAGGAAGAGGAGTTGGATCACAAGAGGTCTATAAATAAGACCCTGCGCCCAACCCTAATTAAGAATGAGAATTAGACCCATGCCCCAAGGCTGCCTCTCCCCTCCTTCCTCCATGCCATAGTCTCTTCTCCCCTTGCTCTCCACGTCCAAAAGGTGTTTTGGACTTAGGTTGGTGCGATTCAGATCAAGAAAGGCGATCAAAAGCAAGAAGGCTGCGCTGCTGCAAAAGGACGACTGCAGATCTTCAAAAGAGTTTTGAAGATCCTCCAGATCAGATCCAGATCTGAATTTTTGGAGGTGTGATAGAGAAGAAGAGGATCTCCAGATCCAACCCGAGTGGATACCGGTAGAGGCCAGGCGCTTGCGTGGCTAAGATCCAGAACCTTCCGCTGCAATCAGGATCATCTACAGGGTAATAGGATTACCCAAATCAGGTAAATTAAATTTGATTTAATTTATCTTATTTTATTTTATTTATTAAAATAATAAGAATCAGATCTGAAAATATCAAGATCTGATTAGATCAAGAGAAAAATTTTTGAAATATATCTCTTGATCTAATCAGATCTGAACGAACCTGGACCGGGAAATCAGGATTTTCCCTTCAACTGGTATCAGAGCCATGGTTCTAAATTGTTTAGATCTGATTTTAATTTTATTTTAATTAGAAAATAAAGTGAATTTTAGATGTCACATGAGATGTGATCAGATCTGAAATCAAAAAAATTAAAATTAAATGATTTGGATCTAAGATTATGAAGATATGCATGACTAGTTCTAGAATAGAATAGTTCTATAGAATAGTCTTGCATGTTTTGATTTAATTTGATTAAATCATATTTTAGATCTATTTATTTACTATTTTTTGATATTATAAGTATTATAATAACATCTAAAAAATAGTAAATAAAAATTATTTAATTTTAAATATCATATGAGATATGATAGATGCATGTCTAGACTAGTTGTAGAATAGTTCTACATAATTGTCTAGATTAGAATTTATTTTGATTAGATCAATTTAAATCTAATTTTTTAGATTATTATGAGATAATTTAGATCTAAAAACATGCATGATTCGATACATGAGATGTATGCAAAATATGCCATGATTAGATCTAATTTGTATATGAGATATATGATATAGATCTAAAACTGTTTTGTAGTATTGCATGTTCCTGATTAAGGCGTTCCTCTTGGCCGTCCGGTCATAAGAATGAAAGAAGGGTTTAAAGGCCCTCTCTTCCATTCGATGGGGTGTTCTTATGATGTGTAGGGGTGCTGCATGTTCGTCCTTAATCAGAAATCCAAAACTTACTTTCTGCAAAATCCCTAGATCCTGAAATCCCTAGGATTTATTGTGCATATTTTGTTTATGAACCCTAACTTAATTAAGAATTAAGATTATGGAAATATTAATTAGGTCTAAAATTGAGAATTTTAGATCTAAGACATATTCATAATACTTGGGTTCGGGCTTGGGTAGCTCAATTAGGTCTAAGCGGTTGATCAAACCGAATCAAGAGTTGGTTAGATGGGATCAACAATGCTTAAATTGACCAGCCTAATAGGATTAAGTCTGGGTCAAGATCGAGTCACGATCAAGCAAGACCTAATTAGGCTCAGTGGTTAGAGTCTGGATTGTAGGCTAACCCAATTGGTTCTGGCTCAACAATTTGGTGTCTAAGGTAAGTTTGGCACATACGACCGACTGATTTTTAATTGGAAGCTACTCGACCTGAATGCATTCTTGTACGAGTTAATGGCATATTCCTTCCACCGGTCTCACTTACCTGGCCATATCTGTTGACACAGTTCTGATCTGAGGTGGTCAATAATCCGAGCTAACCCATGCCACTAGGTTAGTCATAATTGTTATGACTATGACAAGTCTAGTTTAATGAGACCTGAATCAATTCTCCCTAAGAAAAGATTAAGTCTGAGGTCTTCCACCATTGTAGATGTGCGGGCCCTTCCCGAGGTTGATTGTTCTCGACTGGATACAGTGGCTCAGTTGCACCGGAAAGATGCAACCATGTCTATTAGGCATTGGATGCTATGGGCTGGAGGATGAGTTGGGCTCAATATTTTGGATACGGTGAGAGACTCAATTAGGAATCCAATCTATGCAAATGGTGGGTCTGACTTAACTAAGGAGTGGATCAATATTTCGGATACGGTGAGATTCATGAATTAGAGACCAAGTTTGGGTGCACCATGATTAGAGAATCATTGAACAAGAGTTGTTCACTCATTGGCTAACCCATCACCAATAACTGTTAGGTGAGGTGATGAGTCAGTTGGTGAGACCGCACCACCCACTAGAAATCATTAATCATGGAGATTTTTGCATCTCTACAGAGGGAGTGTAGGGATCCAAGAAAATAGTGGAAGCTAATTTGTTTAAAAATAAAATTTCTAAATAAATTGGTCAAGTCATAATTACAGTATCTAACTAGAATCTTTGACTCTCTACAGGAAAATGTCTGCGTCCAACCATTAGCACGTATCCTGGACACACATAGACTGACCGAACCCAATTATAAAGATTGGCTCAAGAACTATAAAATCATTTTGGGTTCCGAGAAGTTAACCCATGTATTGGACCAGGACCCTCCCACCTTACCAGCCCATCCATCCACTGAACAGAGAGCGTCTCTAGAAAAATGGATAGACGAAGATAATAAGGCCAGATATTACATGTTGGGCTCGATGTCTGATGAGCTCCAGTGCCAACATGAAGATATCGGGACTGCTCGCCAAATGTTGGCTCACCTACAGGAGATGTTTGGTGAACAGAGTCATGCAGCCAAGTATCAAGTCACGAAACAACTTTTTAAGGCTAAGATGCGTGATGGGCAGTCAGTCCAAGATCACTATCTGATGATGATCAAGGACATGGAAGAGCTTGAGAAGCTCGATGTAAAGTTAGACTTGACCTGTAGAATGATATTATTCTACAATCCTTGACTGATGCATATGGGCAATTGATCATGAATTACCACATGCATAAACTTCAAAATTTTTTGGTCGAATTAATGAACATGTTGGTCACCACTGAGCTTTCTATGAAAGGTTCTAAAGGCTTAGTTCTTGCTATGGAACGGACTTCTTTTAAAAGAAAGTTTTATGGAAAGAAAAAGAAGTCTACAAAAAAGCAGAAGGTGGAAGGAACAGAGAAGAAGAAGGCAGAGCCGAAGATGAAAGCCGCTATCAAAGGAAAGTATTTCCATTACAACAATGATGGACATTGGAAGCGAATCTGCCCTACTTACCTGGCCACCCTGAAGAACAAGAATGAAGGTTCTTCTGTAGGTATGCTCATTATTAGAGCAAAATGTGAATGCCAAACGACCTCGGGATAGTCCAAATGACATATATCTATGGCACCTAAGATTAGGTCATATAGCAGAAGATAGGATTAACAAATTAGAGAAAAATGGGCTATTGAGTCCATTGACTTTCGAGTCATATCCAACTTGCGAATTTTGTCTTCAAGGCAAAATGACCAAACTCCCTTTTGTAGGACATGGGAAAAGGGCCACAGATCTTCTTGCCCTAGTACATACTGATGTGTGCGGCCCATTTGATGTGCCGACTAGAGGCAATTTTGTCTACTTCATTACCTTTACCGATGATCTATCTAGGTATGGGTATGTGTATCTTATGAGACACAAGTCTGAAGCTTTTGAAAAGTTCAAAGAATTCAGACATGAAGTAGAAAAAAAACTGGAAAAACCCATTAAGGTTCTTCGATCAGATCGAGGAGGTGAATACCTTAGCCGAGAATTCCTAGACTATCTCAAGGATAAATGGCATAGTCTCTCAATGGACTCCACCAGGAACACCTCAACTCAACGAGATTTCAGAATGGAGAAATCGGACTCTATTGGATATGGTTCGATCCATGATGAGCTTCACAGACCTCCCTGATTTTCTTTGGGGACACTCATTGTTAACTTCAATTTATCTACTGAATAGGGTTTCCTCTAAAACCATTCCTACCACACCGTATGAGATATGGCACGGTAAGAAACCAAGTCTGAGTCATCTCAGAATTTGGGGTTGTCCGGCTCATGTCAAAAGACAACAAGCGGACAAGTTAGAGTTTAGGTCCTTTAGAGCTCGATTCATAGGATATCCTAAAGAGTCATTAGGATACTATTTCTACATTCCAGAAGACCACAATGTGATTGTGAGTCGACATGCCATCTTTCTTGAAAAATAGTTTATTCAAGATAGCGGCATTGGAAAGAAGATTAAGCTTGATGAGAAAGTCTCACAAGTACAACGAGCTAAGGACCAATTGGAACCAAATCAGGTTGAGCCAATAAGAACACTACCTCCTCCACCTCGTAGATCGGAAAGAGTTTTCCCATCTCCCTGAAAGATACTTAGGTATTATTTCAGAGGAAGTAGAGAAAATGTTCCTCGTAGGTAATGGTGCTCATGGTGATGATCCCAAAACCTACAATGAGGCGATATCAGATATCGACTCCGAGAAATGGCTAGAGGCAATGCAGTCAGAAATTGACTCGATGCACTCAAACCAAGTCTGGACCTTGGTAGATCCACCAGAAGGTATAGTACCTATTGGGTGTAAATGGATCTTCAAGAGAAAGATTGGTGCAGATGGAATGTGGAGACATTCAAGGCTAGACTAGTGGCAAAAGGTTATAGTCAACGCGAAGGCATTGACTATCAGGATACCTTTTCTCTAGTGGCTATGCTAAAATCCATTCGCACATTGCTTGCCGTTGTAGCCTATTTCGATTATGAAATATGGCAAATGGACGTGAAAATGGCATTCTTAAATGGATATCTTGAGGAAGATATCTATATGGAATAGCACTAGGTTTCACATCTAGTGATACTGATCACAAGGTTTGCAAGCTGCAAAGGTCCATATATGGACTTAAGCAAGCATCTCGGAGCTGGAACACTCATTTCAATGATGTGATCAAAATATTTGGTTTCATCAAAAATGAAGAGGAACCATGTGTTTTCAAAAGGTCAGTGGGAGCGCTGTTGTCTTCCTCGTATTGTACGTGGATGACATCCTCCTTATTGGAAATGATATTCCCATGTTGACAACAGTCAAAATATGGTTGTCCAAGGAATTCTCCATGAAAGACCTAGGTGAAGCATCCTTTATTCTAGGAATTAAGGTCTATAGGGATAGACCGAATAGGATGCTAGGACTTTCACAGAAGATGTACATAGAGAAAGTACTAAAGAGGTTTAGTATGGAAAACTCTAAGAGGGGATTAATACCCTTCAGACATGGTATTCATCTTTCCAAGAAGATGTGCCCTAGCACACCTGAGGAAATAGAACGCATGAGCAAGATCCCTTATGCTTCTGCAATAGGGAGCCTCATGTATGCCATGCTATGTACACGACCTGATATAGCCCATGCTGTGAGTGTCACAAGCAGATATCAGTCAAATCCAGGTGAAGAACACTGGACTTCTGTGAAATGTATCCTTAAGTACTTAGAAGAACTAAGGATATGATGTTGGTCTTTGGTAATGGAGAACTCCAAGTCCAGGGATACACAGACTCGGATTTCATGTCCGATATAGATGATCGAAAGTCGACATCTGGGAGTCTGTTTGTGTGCAATGGTGGTGCTGTCAGCTGGAAGAGTTCCAAGCAAACTGTGATAGCAGATTTCACCATGGAAGCAGAATATATCACTGCATCAGAGGCTGCGAAGGAAGCATTCTGGTATAAGAAGTTTGCTAAAGAAATCGAGTAATGCCATCAGATGCCATTCCTCTGTACTGCGACAATAATGGCGCCATAGCCCTTGCTAAGGAGTCGAGGTCTCACTAGAAATCCAAGCATATTAAGCGGCGATACCACCTCATCCGCGATTACCTCGAGAAGGGTTATGTCGAGGTCAAGAGAGTCAACTCCGCAGATAATGTGGCAGACCCACTTACAAAGCCGTTGGGCCAGCAGAAGATCGAAGCCCACCTTGAGAAGATGGGACTTAGACTTGTAGCCAATTGGCTTTAGGATAAGTGGGAGATTGT
>QRFJ01002855.1:40877-173200 GCA_006176705.1 Cocos nucifera | reverse complement strand
AAGAGAGAGATTATCTCAATTTTGTAATTGATGCTGACAAAGGAGGAGAAAAATTAAGAAAAAGTATAAGAGAGAAACATGCAAGTAAAACATAAAAGAAAGATATTATAAACAAAAGGGCATATATTAGAGAAGAGCTTTAGCACAAATATAACATCCTACTCATTCATATTTATGATATACATATTGTTACACTCTTTTTATGACTTGCTTGATATTTTGTCACCATCAAAAAGAGGAAGATTATTGACCCTCCTAAGTGATTTTGATGATGACCAAACATTAAAGCAAATGACTACTAATATATTTATTTTAAGTATTCTATTAAGAAGAAGAGATCTCTTTGATCAAATGAAATGACATGAGCTCAATCAACAAAAATCAAATTCCCTTGAATGTGCAAAGAACTATTCTCAAAATAGCCTTGGAGCAATTTTCGAGATGTCTCCAAATTTTTTCGAGAGCTCTCGTGAGGACTGGCATGCCCAGATGAGCTTCTAGCATGGTTTTGAGAGGTCTCAAGTGAATCTCAAGAGCTCTCAGTCTCAGAAGATAGAAATACAGTTTCTGCACCCTAAGAGTGAGAGCTCATATAGGATTTTTGAGAAGTCTCATGATCCCGACGAGACATCTCGTTCAGAACCGAGAGCTCTCGATCTCAGACGAGTCAATTTTTTTAGAAAGCTATTTTTTTCGAGCGACTAAATGCAAGAGCTCTCCTGATCAAACTGAGAGATCTTGTATCTTGGCAAGACATCTAGAGATTAAATGAGAGGTCTCGAGATACAATGATAGCTTTTTGATGGGGTGTTCCAATTGGATTTTCTTGACTCCAATGGCTAGTTGCTACTCTCCAATGGTTGGATTTCACTTTTTCTGAACTCCAATCATCACCAAAAGAGATGGAATGCACTAAATATAGAAGGAAGAAGATGTATTTTTGGAAGAGACAAGAAAAATGAGAGAAAGAAATGCACGTTGTTGCCTAGCTATGCAACCCAAGAGGGGGGATGAATTGAATTTTTAAAATTTTAAAGCTAATTCAAAGATATCAAGATTGAATGATGATATGTAAGATGTGTGTGTGTGTGAAGCGATTTAGGTTAGAAAAAAAATATAAAAGATTAGAATGCAAGAATTTAACAAACTAAAGAAAGAAAGATAACAAGCACACCACAAACAAGCAAGATTTATAGTGGTTTGGTGCTTTTCTTGCACCTACATCTACTTCTCAAGCTTCTACTTGAGAATTAAAATTCACTAACCATATTCAAACTAAATACACTATTGAAAACCTCCAACCCTAGCTATCCCAAGCTAGAACACTTATTTTTTAGATACAAGCCAACCCAATACAATCCTATTCAAGGTTAGAATCAACCTTTCCAAATTTTGGAACCCACTCCAAAACTTGAATCAAAACAGTAAAGTAGAGTAAAAGATTTAATGAGAATCAAATACAAGTTTAGCTCCCTTTGTGAGCAAATAAAATCTTAAAAATACTTTTCACAATAATGGGGGAGGCTTCGCTGATTTTTCTCAAAATTGTTGGATATTTGAAAGAGCTCTTAAGAGATAGGTGAACTTGAAACGAAGGCTTCTTTGCTTGAAGATGACTTTTGCTTAGGATTGAAATTGAATCACACCAATCTCTTGTATTTTTTTCTACTTAAAGCCTTTTAAATCTTCAATAGATAGAGGAGAGAATTTTGGACAAGATTTGTAGCCATTGGAGATATTAAAGAAATCATTGAAACCTGCCAAAATAAAAAAAAAATAGTTGTTGCAGAAAAATTTTCGTTGCATGGGTCGACTCATGGCATAGGGATCAACTCATGGATCGACTCATGGCACAGGGGTCAACTCATGGGTCGACTCATAGCACAGAAGGTCGACCTTTGAGATAAAATCCAAAAAAGTAGCCGTTCTATATTTTTAGCCTTTGGAATAGCAGAGGTCGATCCAAGGATCGACACTTAGCATAGAGACTAATAGGTTTGGTGTACAGGGTGGAGCACAAATTTCAAAGCAAAAACATGAAATCATATCAACCAAACTCGAACCCTAGGACCACCTCATTAGCAATTAAATCATATAACATGTATTTGTAACATAAAAAAAAATATTAGAACATACCTCTTATCGCTAAACCCTAAATTGACCCTGATCGTCGGTAGTAGTCTGTCAGGGTTTCCACCAGGTGCCCACGTATTCATCCTTCAACGTTGATCCACATAGAGACTTGATCAAGACACAAACACCTCTAATTTATATAATTAGAGTTCTAATAATAAGAACTTTAATTAAAAGGGCAAGACCTTCTTTAGCCTTTATGTCACCTTCCTTGCCTCTCCTTATCTATCTTTCTTTTTCTTTTGTCTTCTTAATTTTTCTTCCTAATCTCTTAGTCTTAAGATGACTTCTTATCCTTATAAGGACAAGGTCTAGACAAGGAAGGGAAAGAAAGAAAATTAGACAAAAAGAAACTCTTGTAAGAAAAAAAGATAATTTTCACATCTATAGGACTCATGGTATGCACCTTTATTTGTAATATACGTAAGGGTGCCAACACAATTTCTCATGCCCATTCAAAAAATATCTCATATTCCTTCAGCCAATCTCATGCCTCATCAGAGACTAATGAGATGTAGACTTAGTCCAAGAGGTGCCTTAAAGCAAAAGGACTTTTAGACTAATTCTACGTAAGTTATTTACGAAGAGTCGCAATATTTCATCTTTGGTGCCACCCTTTACATCCATTAGATCAGATAAAAAGGCCATTCAATGGCTCTAAAAAGGGACGCCCATTTAGCAAGAAGGCATGGAGATGATCTTTGAATAGTCAAAGTCCCAAGAGACTTTGACTTGGTCCAAGAGGCGTTAAGGAGGAGTGGGCGGCAAGGAGTCTCGGGCGACAAAGAATCCTGGGCGATAAAAATTAAAAAGAAAATAGAGTTTTTAACTTGTAGAAGGACTCTTTGTCGCCCCATATCTGATGTCCATACCAATTCAAAAAGTTTTACACGACATAACAAATGGGAAAAGTCAAAGAATGTAGGCGCCAACTAATTCCATGCATCAAAAATGCTTTGCGCATGAAAGACTTCCCACATGCAAGAGAGAGACTCTCTGGTGCATAGGATCTAGGTATGTAGCACCCCAACTAAAGCCCAATCAGTCTAGGTTAATCAAATTCAAGACCAAATCTGATTTGGCTCAAATCTGACCTTAGTTAGCCCAAATTGGAAGCCGATACGAATCCAATTCGAATCCAAGTGCTAGGGTTTGATACATGTGCTAGCATGTTCATCTTGCAAACATGGTCTAATCTAACTAGACCCTTAATATATAATCACATGAGAGGTTATATATAATCTACCATATCCAAATCATCCCATACATAACTGAGTCATGAATGAGTATAAACCAAAATATGAATTTATGTATATAAGATTCTATAGTAGTTTTAGGTCAAAAGATTACATGCACAAATTCCACACTGAGAACCATCTATTGACATGTAGATAAGACTCCGTTAGATATTCTCGATTTGGATCAATTCAGTGAACTCATTCTCTAATGAGCACCCACATTCTTGTATTAGTGTGATACACAAATTATTGTGAGATCAATCATCCTCTCAATCGAGCATACAAAGAATGTGCTAGTCTTACCGGAAAACATTGATCCCTAACTAATGTCCCATCGACTAGGAATATTTGAATTAGGGTTTTAAGATTTTAGATCTCACTGGTATGATCTCATCATAATCCTAAAATCATAGCCCTGATTTATAAGGTTCATCATAATCTTAAATAAATAATAAGATACTGCATATGATGAAATAAATATCTTTATTTATTTATTAAAAAATATCATTACATGAGTTTGGAAGACAAAGAATAGCCCAAAAATTAATTGGCTTGAGGGTATATTCCTTTCAATCTCCTACTTGCACTAAAGCCAAACACCCTTACATTTTAATCTCATACAATCAAGGTGGCGATCAAATAGTTGCAGTGGTAAAGCCTTAGTGAATAGGTCTGCTATGTTGTTCTTTGTGTCAACTCATTCTATGATTACATATTATCTTTCAATAATTTCTAGAACTAGATGGAGGCGTCTCAGAATGTGTTTGGATTTATGATGAGACCTTGGTTCCTCCAGCATTATCACAGTAAAGTGGTACTGGATTCTCAATTTCAGGAATAACACCTAATTCAGTGATGAACTTCTTCATCCAGACAGCTTCCTTGGCGGCTTCATTTATAGCTATATATTCTGCTTCAGTGGTTGAGTCAGCTATAGTTGCTGCTTAGTACTCTTCCAACTTACTGCTCCACCATTCAGAGTAAAGACATATTCTAAAATGGGCTTGCTATCATCTGGGTCTGATTGAAAACTAGAGTCAGAATATGCTTCTAATTTAAGATCAGAACCACCATATACTAGAAAAATATCTTTAGTCCTTCTCAAGTACTTAAGAATATTTTTCACAGCTTTCCAATGATCCTCTCCTGGATCAGCTTGAAATCTACTTGCAATGCCTAAAGCATAAGCAACATCAGGCCTTGTACATAACATGGCATACATTATTGATCCAACAGCCGAAGCATAAGGAATAGAACTCATTTTATTTCTTTCTTCAGGTGTCTTTGGAGACATCTTTTTAGAGAGATGTATGCCTTGACTCTTTGGTAAGTAACCACTTTGATTTCCATCCATACTGAATCTTTTCAGTATTAAGCCAATGTATGTAGATTGGGACAAGCCTAGCATCCTCTTAGATCTATCTCTATAGATCTTTATTCCTAGTATATAGGATGCTTCTCCCAAATCTTTCATGGAAAACTTATTTGATAGCCATAATTTAACTGATTGTAACATTGGGATATCATTCCCAATGAGGAGTATGTCATCTACATACAGAACCAAGAAGACTATGGTTCTCCCACTAGTTTTCTTGTACACACATGGTTCATCCACATTCTTAATAAAATCAAACTCTTTTACTGTTTCATCAAAATGGATGTTTCAACTCCTTGATGCTTGCTTTAATCCATAAATGGATCTCTTAAGCTTGCATACCTGATTTGATCTCTCATTTGACTCAAATCCCTCTGGCTGTGACATATAGACATCCTCCTCAAGGAAACCATTAAGGAAGGCAGTCTTTACATCAATTTGCCATATTTCATAGTTGTGGTATGCTGCTATAGCAAGCATAATCTGAATAGATTTGAGCATGGCAATAGGTGAAAATGTTTCATTATAATCAATCTCCTATTTTTGCCTAAAACCCTTAGCCACTAATCTGGCCTTATAGGTTTCAATTTGACCATCAGCTTCAATCTTTTTCTTAAAAATCCATTTGCATCCAATAGGATTTATATCCTCTGGTGCATCCACCAAAATCCATACTTTGTTGGTGTGCATGGATTCTATTTTGGATTGTATGGCAGCTGATAGATACGCGATGTTGTTGTTAAGACACTGTATTTATCAGTTTAATTCAACTTTTTAAAATAATTGAAAATACGTAGATAGCAGTGAGTCGGGTCGAATCCACAGGAAAGGTAGTATTTTAGATTTGAAATCTTTGATTTTTGAAAAGAAGAAAAAAAAATGATTTGAGTTTTGGTATCAAAAGTGAAGTCAAAAGATTAAAAATAAAAATTAAAAGATACAAAAATTTAAACTTGGTACTAAGATCTACTAATTAAATTTTAGCATCTATTTGCAATAAAATAAAAAGTAATAATTAAAGTACAGAAATTAAATTACAATAAAAATAAAAAGTAAGAAATTAAAGTACAAAAATAAAATTTTTATTAATTAAAATTTTAAAATTGAAATACATGGAATTTAAAAAGAATAAAATAGCCTGATCTCTGATCTTAGATTGGCATTGGCAGAAAGATGGTGTAGAAGCCCGGCTCTTCTTCTCAGCATCCATTGCTTCGAAGCAGCCTTTAACCCATAGCCTAGCTTCTCCCTATACCAAAGCTTCACCTTGATCAGAGATGTTGATTTCTAGAGGTCTGGGGTCCTTTTTATAGAGCTAGGAGGGCTGGAGAGTTTGCTTCTGGGCAATGTGGGACTAAGGGACTCTTTGATCATCAAAATATAAATAAATTTAAATAAAAATTAGACTAAAAGAAGTTCTAGATGAATTTTACTACTCTGGATGAAATCTAATCATAAATAGGAATCCAACGATCCAAAAATCATCAAAATCGGATGAGTATCGGCCTAAATCAGGTCAGATTAAATTCTTGCTGTCCAATCGCATGTTGATGGAGGAAATCTGGCTGCAAATCATGCATCGAGAGTCTTGATCACCGTCGGAAGCATTCTAGACCGTTAGATCTTCATCACTTGGTTTTCTAGCCATCGGATCACGCTAGATCGCTGATAGAATTTGAATTAAATCCGAAAATAACCACCGCCATCCGATCTTGACCGTAATCAACCGTAGCCATCCGATCGTGTAATTACTGTTCTCATGGACTGCATGGACCGGCCACACCGCACACCGTAGCCAATCAGCACCTCTGTTGCCAAGTGAAAAGATCAGATTGTCCTATGAGCCACGATAAATTTTTGTGGACCCTTTAAGGGTCTAGGTCCGCCACGTGTTGCGCTGTGATTCGTCGGTTTCTGTTGAGCTGGCGGTCCACGCCTAGATCATGGATCGGCTAATGGCTTCATCGACTGAGTCAGCTTTGATGGCTTGGCTTGGCTTGGTGGCTTGGCTTGCGGAGCCGGCTGAGCCATTTTCTTTTTTATTTAAATTTTATTTATTTTATTTCTTTAAAAATTTATATCTTTTTCGTTTTAGCTCTATTTTACTCAAAATTTATTTTATTATGATTAAAAAAATGATCTCTTTTCAGTGATAATAAAATTTTATTTTTTAATTTTTATTATTTTTTAATTAATTTTTTAATTAACAAAAATATGAATTTTTTAAAAATTATATATAAATTGATTAATAATTTTTAAATATTAATATAAATTAATTAATAAATTAATACTTTTATTGATAAATTTATGATGCTTATCACACCCTCCAACTTAAGCTTTGCTCGTCCTCGAGTAAAGAAAGAATTTAGTTTTAAATACCTTTTAACTTTAGAGTTTTAAATTTTACCTAAGCAGTTTTTAAAATGGCCATTGATATTCAGTAGAGCTTAAATGAGACATATCATTAGGGTATTAATACTTATCAATAGAAAAATTAAGTAAAGAATATTAAATTTTTCAGAACTTTTTCTAAATTATCCCACCTTTATCTCTGATTTGTCTAAACTTTCATATAGGCAAGTGTATTGCTACTTCCATCCTTCATTTATTGATTTTTATTTTTACATTGTCCACTTTTTGATGCGAATATCATTGCTTACTTAGGCAGTAGGATCCGATTACTCGGTGGAAAATCAATATATATATATATTTTTTTAACATTGTACCACTATTGAGTGTCTTAACTCCTTATGCTTTCTATTTGATCCATGTAGCGAGTCTTGGGCCAATGACTCTCAAATTAGTTGGCTTTAGGGCACTAGGTATAGAATATCCCTCGGACTTACTAGCTCAAATCAAACAGGCTACGAGTTAAGACTAGCTTTACAATGAGCTTCTTTGCCCTTCTCACCTTTTGACGTGAAACTCAATACTTGCTTAGGCAAAGAGGCCCGGTTACTCAGTGAGAAGTACTTAAAAATTATTTTATTAAAATAAATTTGTTATATGAAGAAATGTATAGTTACCCTACACAAGCCTATAAAAAGTAGACTTTTCTTTGATGCTAGTAGAAATAATTAGAAATGCTCCAAGAAAAAATATTTTATATTCTAGACTTAACTTCTTCAAATTTTCTTAATACTTGATTCCTCAATATCTCACAGATTCTCTAATCTGTGCATCAATTTTCTTTTAAAAATGCTTAGTTTAATTCGATTCTTAAGCATAAGAAGGTGTCTAAATACTAAATACTAACTTTTTCAAGGACTTAAAATTTTTAAAATTTTTATTTTTCTCTCCCTCCAATTTAATTGATATTGTCCTCAATGGAGAAGAAAAAATAAAGGATGTAATTAAGAACATGGAAGAATACACCTAACTCAGTATATTTCTGGTCCAGCACATGCCTTTGAAAATTTGAGCTCTCCCTCCAACTTATTCAAATTATCCTAAAAAAATAAACTAAAAATATAAATTAGATAAAAACTAAATATTGGGTTGCCTTCCAATAAGCGCTAAGTTTACCATCTTCAGCCAGACACAATGCAGCTTACTATCCTGTGTCAAATATTGGATTGATAAATTCCAATGGTTTTAGATTGCCAATCTCAGAAAGTTGATTTATAATCCCATTATTGATATATTCATTATTAATTTTAGGGATATAATTTATGATTTCATTCTCAGACCCATGTTTATTAAGAATTTCTCCTATTTGTTTTTCTAAAATGCTCATGAATGGAGTTTTTATATTAGGAGTCAAGTTTGATTCAATGGGTGCTGGAATGGTGACTAAAGGCGATTTTAATTCTAGAGGTAAATTAATATGATCTTGCTTAAACAACTCGATTGATATTTCATTACATGTCTCTTGATTTTTGTAAGAAGAACCTGCATCTAGGGTTGAAGGGAACAGGATATTAGGTTTATAAGTCTCGGATAAATCATCTATTCTCTTTTTTCCTATTTCTATCTCATTTAAACTGAAACTAGCATTAGTACTAATTCCTGACTTGGGTTCTTCTATATGGTTAATCTCAGTACTAACCAGTTCCTCTAAATTTTCATTTTGGCTAGTATCAGTACTAGCCTCTCTCACCTAGTCTTGGTATGGGTCCATAAGAATCCTATAGCTTTTAAGTTTAGGAATTACTTTGGTATTCTCAAATTGGAGATTCTTATGTGAGACATTAAATTGATAATTTGGTCCAAATGGTTGGTGGACATTGGATGGGTTGTTTGAAATTGGTAGGTTCGATAATTGATCTAGTTCTCTCCTCATGTTGGACTCAACTAATTATCCTATTTGAGCTTCTAGCTTGGCGATTGATTATTGTTGAGTTAGAATTAATTGTTGAAGTTGATTGAATTTATCATCGACTAGGTTGGTCTGTTGAGGAGGTGGGTATGAGGGCTGATTATGATGTGGTGGCTGGGTAAACTGACTAGGTTGGCCATTATTATAGGCATAGTTTTGGTATTGGGATCTATTTTGATAATTTTGCATAGGTGAAATTTGGGTTTGAGCCTGAGTCTATTGGGATATCCAAGAAAAATTAAAGTTACTCCAATCTAGATTATATGAATTTTAAAATGGGTCATTAATCAATTTGGAGTATCCTTGAGCAGCTTGAACTTGTTCTTGGACAAAATGTGGAAACTATGCAGTCATAGGACATTCACTCATATGATGGGTTGGGCTAGCACAGATTGAACAACTCTCTTGATAATTAGAAGATAATGTGAATTGTGCAGGAGATTGTTGACCTAGGATTAGGAGTTGATCTAATTTCTGAGCAAGAAGATCAACTTTATCTAATTTTTGGACTATTAGATTCAGATTAGCCATTTGATTATTATGGTTGGGTTCAACTAGATCAGGTAAAGTAATTTCCTACCGTATATGTATTAATGCAACCCTAACGTATTATTCAAATAAAATTTTTAGAATTTTTTTATATTTTTTTATTATTTTATTATATTAAAAATTAATTATTTTATTTATTAATTAAATTTAATTATTATTTTTAATATTTTTTAGTTATTTAAATTTAATTTTTATTTTATTTTATTTTTAGAGGAGAAAGAAGAAGAAAGAAAGAAGAGTTCTAAAGAACAGGTCCTAAAGAGTCTTAGAACTAAGAAGAGAGAGAAGAATTAAGTTTAATTAGGTTTGATGTTGGTTAACAATCAATCATAACTAGGGGTTATCCTAGATCTAGACAGCTCTTAACTGCAAAGGTCACCTTCAAGCTCTCCAAGTGTAGGATTAGTCAATCAACTGATCAGGTAAGTGTAAAGTCGGTGGGAGTCCCTCCGTTGCTTGCCTTAGATACCAATTATGCTTGGCCAGGTAAGCGAACGGAATCAATTAGAAACTACCTTCTTTCAGGCCCAGTCGTCCTTGAACCACTTTCCTAGACACCAGTCAAATTAACTTATCCTAACCCGGTTCAACTCTTAGGGTTTTTTGTCCTATTGAGCTCGAGTTCCTAGGGCTGATGCCTAATTGATTTTAATTTAAAGGCTTAGATCAATGTAGGATGCTGGTTGGTTGTTTGTGGGCCAAGGAAGGATGATTAAATCCCTACCTTATCTTGTTTAATTGGGTTGTGCCCTTAATTTGGTTTAATATGAATATGCACAAAAATTTTTCAATCAAAGGGTTCTATGCAATTTAAACTAGATGCATGCAACTAATTGAATTCTGAAAGGCTTACCTTGCCTCCAGCAATCACCAAAAAAAAAAAATAAATAAAAATAAAAATAAAAATAAAAATAATATGATGCATGCTCTAAGCAGTTAGGGTTTCTAATCTTATCACAAGACCTTTAATTAGGTTTAAATGGATATTTTTTAAAATTAATTTAAAAATAAAATAAATAAATAAATAAAAAGAGAATTAGGGTTAGGATTGATCTCACCAAGCAAAACTCCTGGTTCTTTTTGTTCTTTAATTTCTTTTTCTATAAAATAATAAAAGAAAATTAGCAAGTAAATTTATAAAAAAATAAAAATTTTATTTATAATTTATTTATAAAAAAATCAAAGAGATCAAAGATTTAATATCCGTGCCTTTCCCGACAATGGCGCCAAAAACTTGATAGATATGCGATGTTGTCATTAAGACATCATGTTTATCAGTTTAATCCAACTTCTTAAAATAATTAAAAATACGTAGATAGCAGTGAGTCGGGTCGAATCCACAGAGAAGGTAGTATTTTAGATTTGAAATCTTTGATTTTTGAAAAGAAGAAAAAAAAATGATTTGAGTTTTGGAATCAAAACTGAAGTCGGAAGATTAAAAATAAAAATTAAAAGATGCAGAAATTTAAACTTGGTACTAAGATCTACTAATTAAATCTTAGCATCTATTTGCAATAAAATAAAAAGTAATAATTAAAGTATAGAAATTAAATTATAATAAAAATAAAAAGTAAGAAATTAAAGTGTAAAAATAAAATTTTTATTAATTAAAATTTTAGAATTGAAATACATGGAATTTAAAAAGAATAAAATAGCCTGATCTCTGATCTTGGATCGGCATTGGCAGAAAGATGGTGTAGAAGCCTGGCTCTTCTTCTCAGCATCCGTTGCTTTGAAGCAGCTTTTAACCCATAGCTTGGCTTCGCCCTGTACCAAAGCTTCACCTTGATCGGAGATGTTGATTTTTGGAGGTCTGGGGTCCTTTTTATAGAGCTAGGAGGGCTGGAGAGTTTGCTTCTAGGCAATGTGGGACTAAGGGACTCTTTGATCATCAAAATATAAATAAATCCAAATAAAAATTAGACTAAAAGAAGTCCTAGATGAATTCTACTACTCTGGATGAAATCTGGCCGTAAATAGGAATCTAACGGTCCAAAAATCATCAAAATCGGATGAGTATCGGCCCAGATCAGGTCGGATTAAATTTTGGCTGTCCGATCACACGTTGATGGAGGAAATTTGGCCGCAAATCATGCATCAAGAGTCTTGATCATCATCGGGAGTGTTCTAGACCATTGGATCTTCATCACTTGGTTTTCTGGCCGTCGGATCGCACCAGATCGCTGATAGAATTTGAATTAAATCCGAAAATAACCACTACCATCCGATCTTGATCGCAATCAACCGCAGTCATCCGATCGCACAATTACTGTTCCCATGGACCGCGTGGATCGGCCACACCGCACATTACAGCTAATCAGCACCTCTATTGCCAAGTGAAAAGACCAGATTGCCCTATGAGCCGCGATAAATTTCTATGGACCTTTTAAGGGTCCAGGTCTGCCACGTGTCGTGCTGTGATTCGTCGATTTCTTCTGAGCTGGTGGTCCATGCCTGGATCGTTGACTGACTGATGGCTTCATCGGCTGAGTCGACTTTGATGGCTTGGCTTGGCTTGGCTTGGTGGCTTAGCTTGCGGAACCGGCTGAGCCATTTTCTTTTTTATTTAAATTTTATTTATTTTATTTTTTAAAAAAATTTATATCTTTTTTGTTTTAGCTCTGTTTTACTCAAAATTTATTTTGTTGTGATCAAAAAAATGTGCTCTTTCTAGTGATAATAAAATTTTATTTTTTAATTTTTATTATTTTTTAATTAATTTTTTAATTAATAAAAATATGAATTTTTTAAAAATTATATATAAATTGATTAATAATTCTTAAAAATTAATATAAATTAATTAATAAATTAATACTTTTATTGATAAATTTATGATATTTATCAACAACCAGTCATTTATAAGAGTCTTTACTTTTGACTGCTTCCGTATAGGTCAGAGGTTCGTCATTCTTAATGACTTGGGCTTCATTGTTCTCAATAATGAAACCATACCTCATAGGTGTATTTCGTACTCTTTTAGACCTATGGATAGGAGTTATGTGTTTTGGTTCTTTTATTTGATTATATGGTTGAGAAATTTTTATTTATTTTTCTTGAACTTCATTAAGTTCAATATTTCTGCCACTACCCTTTTCTAGGATAAATTCCTTTTGCATAAAAGTGGCATGCCTACTTACAAATACCTTTTGTTTAGTAGGATGGTGGAATAAATATCCTATACTATTTCTAGGATATCCTAGAAATAGACATCTATCTGATCTAGCATCAAGTTTATGTCCAAAATTTGTTTTAACATAAGTTGGACAACCCCATATCTTAAGATATTTAAGATTAGGTTTCTTACTTCTCCATATGTCATATGAAGTACTAGATATAGATTTAGAAGGAACTCTATTCAAGATGTAAATTGCAGTCTCTAGAGCATGACCCCAGAAGAAAATAGATAATTTATTGAAGCACATCATGGACCGTACCATATCTAATAAGGTACGATTTTTTCTTTCGGCTACACCATTTAATTGTGATGTATAAGGAGGTGTCCATTCAAAGAAAATTCCTTTAACTTTAAGATAGTCTAGAAACTCACTAGATAAGTATTCTCCTCTCCGATCAGATCGAAGAAATTTTATACATTGTCCAGTTTGTTTTTCGACCATACTTTGATACTCTTTAAATTTATCAAAGGCTTCTGATTTGTGTTTCATAAGATACACATATCCAAACCTAGATAAATCATCAGTGAATGTTACAAAATATGAGTATCCTCCTCTGGCTTGAGTTGTCATAGGACCATATACATCCATATGTACAAGTCCTAATAACTCATTTGTCCTTTCTCCATGTCCACTAAATGGAATCTTGGTCATTTTACCCATGAGGCATCATTCACAAGTTCCTAATGATTCATAATCAAAAGGATCAAAGAACTTTTCTTTGTATAACTTGTTAATCCTAGCCTCACTAATATGACCTAATCGACAATGCCAAAGTAAAGTATTATTTATGTCATCTCTCTTACATTTTCTATTTTCATCAATATGAAATATATTATCATCCAAACATAGAGTCAACAAACCATTGCTAAATATGCCAAAACAAATATTTTCATTAGGATATTTGATCGAGCAACCTTCGCTTATTACATTAAGACTATAACCTTGTTTTAATAACAAAGATGTAGATATAATATTTCTAATGATCTTAGGCATATAATAATAATTTGTAAGCTCTAAGATCTTTCCATAAGGTAACTTCAATATATTTGTCCCTACAGCTTCTGCTTGGATAGACTCTCCTCCAGCGCCATAGAGCTTGAAGTCACCTTTCTTCAAACTCTTAATTTTCTACAGCTCCTGCAAAGATTTGCAGATATGAAAACCACAGTCAGTATCTAATATCCAAGAATTTAAAATGGAAGAATTTAATGATAATATAGTATGTATCTCATACATATCTTGTGGTACATTATTTGCACCAGACTTCACAGTTGCAAGGTAAGCCTTGCAATTCCTCTTCCAATGACCTATTTTGCTATAGTGAAAATAGGTCGTCTGTCCGAAGACCTTCTTCTCCTTTTTCTTCTTATTTATACCACTTTTAGGATTCAACCTTCTCTTTGAATCCTTTTTGCCTGCCTTTTTCTTAGAAATCCCTTCCATAAGAAGAAGAGGAGCCTTATCTTTCTTGATATGGCTTTCTGTTGTTTTGAGCATATTTAATAGCTCAGATAAGAAAAAATTCAGTTTGTTCATGTGATAGTTCACGACAAACTAAGAAAATAATTCTGGAAGTGATTGCAGGATCAAATCTTGACTTAACTCTCCATCCATAACAAAACCTAATTGACTTAATCGAGTGATTAGGTCAATTACCATCAAAACATGATTTTGTACGGATGTTCCCTATGTCATTCTTGCACAAAATAATTGCTTAGATATCTCATATCAAGCAGTCCTACTATGCTCTCCATAAAGCTCTTTTAGTTTGAACAATATGGATTGAGTGTCCATGCTATCATGCTGCCTCTGTAATTCATTATTCATAGAGGTAAGTATGATGCATTTGGCAGTAAGGGAATCATTTTGCCACATCTTGTATGTGGACTTATCTTCATCTGTGGCATCATTTCCTAATGGCTTAGGATCAGAGGCATCAAGAATATAGAAGAGTTTTTCTTGACTGAGTACTATTTTTAGGTTTCTCAACCAGTCAACATAATTTTGACCAGTCAATTTATTTGAATCCAAAATTGAACGCAATGAAAGTGAAGAAGCCATTTAATCTACATAATAAAGAACAATATATAAGCAAACAACTCATGATGACAAACATAATTAAATTAGGACTTTAATTTAATTATGTCTCCCACTATTTAATCAAAAATCATAACCCTCTTATTAATTTTCTTAGTGAGAATAAGATCCTAATTCCTTATAAAAGGTCTTGTGGTTGCACAACAAATCTGTTATAAGTTCAAAGGTAGAAAACTCTTCCCAATTGCACTTTATGCAACTCTTAAAAAAACTTTTGCTTCTAAAACATTAATAGCCTTGTGTTAGCACAACAAACTTTAATGTTTTAGTTTAAATAGAATCCTTCATTTCTATACAGTCAAAATGAAATATGACTACTTTTGTGGTTACACAACAAAGCAGTATATTCAAAATGCTGTAAGCATCTCAATGCACGAGATTAATATTACATCATTCCCATGATAGTTCTTGTGGTTACACAACAAAACTAATATGGTTTTGGACATAATAAGAACCTAGTATGAAGGAGGGCCTTAATGTAGTGAATATAATACTAAGCATTTCAATCTAGAATTAAATTAATCGAATCGACCAGATAAGTGGGAGAGAAGTGGGAGTCCCCTGTTGCTTTTCTTAGACATCAATAAATTGGCCAGGTCAGACAACAGAATCAATTAAAAACCATATTCTCTTTACCAATTATGAACCATTTATCCTAGACATTGATTGATCAACTAAACATCCCGACTAATATAGCTATAGATTAATTACACAACAACTTAATATAAATTTTTAAAAAGAGATTTAAAAGGTGTCGATGTACATTCTGATTTAAAACAAACTAAATACCTAATAGCATCAATTATAATAAAATTTATATATATCTACTAATATGTATAATTATTCTAGGACAACCATCATTATATAGTGAATACTTTCCACTATATCAGGGCAACCTTTATAGAATAATATATACATCATAATCTCATTATGATAAATAAAAGAACATGACTTCATTATATAAATAGCATGCAAATAAATACAAAAAAATATCATACTTTTCTTTTGTGCCATTATATTATAAGCAAAGCATTATATGATTTAACCTAATAAAGCTTGCTCCGATACCACTGATAGGTTTGGTGTACAAGGCGGAAGCACATATTTCAAAGCAAAAACATAAAATCAAATAAACCAAACCCAAACCCTAGGACCACATCATTAGCAATTATATTATATAACATGTATTTGTAATATAAAAGAAAGTATTAGAACATACCTCTTATTGCTAAACCCTAAATTGACCTTGATCGTCGGTAGTAGTCCGTCAGGGTTTCCACCAGGTGCCCACGTGTTCACCCTCCAACGTTGATCCACATAGATACTTGATCAAGACACCAGCACCCCTGATTTATATAATTAGAGTTTTAATGATAAGAACTTTAATTAAAAGGGCAAGACCTTCTTTAGCCTTTATGTCACCTTCCTTGCCTCTCCTTATCTATCTTTTTTTTTCTTTTGTCTTCTTAATTTTCCTTCCTAATCTCTAAGTCTTAAGATGACTTCTTGTTCTTATAAGGATAAGGTCTAGACAAGAGAAACAAAGAAAGAAAATTGGACAAAAAAAACTCTTCTAAGAAAGAAAGATAATTTTCACACACTCTCAGACTCTTGGTGCGCACCCCTATTTATAATATACGTAGGGGTGCCAACTAAATTTCTCAAGCCCTTTCCTCATCAATATCTCACGCCCCATTAGCCAATCTCATGCCTCATTAGTAAATAACAAGATGTAGACTTAGTTCAAGGGGTGCCTTAAAGAAGAAGGACTCTTGGACTAATTCTACGTAAGTTATTTACGAAGAGTCGCAATATTTCATCTTTAGTGCCATCCTTTTCATCCATTAGATCATATAAAAAGGCCATCCAATGGCTCTAAAAAGGGATGCCCATTCAGCAAGAAGGTATGGAGATAATCTTTGAATAGTCAAAGTCCCAAGAGACTTTGACTTGGTCTAAGAGGCATCAAGGAGGAGTGGGCGGCATGGAGTCTTGGGCGGCAAGGGGTCTTGGGAGATAAAAAATCCCTTCTCAAAATAATAACAAAGTATTTCATCTACAAAAGGACTCTTCTATGCCCCATATCTAATGTCCATGCCAATATAAAAATTTACGTGACATAACAAAATGGAAAAAGTCAAAGAAGGTAGGCGCCAACTAATTCCATGCGCCAAAGAATTCTTTGCGCATGAAAGACTTCCCACATGCAAGAGAGAGACTCTCTGGCACGTGGCACCCCAACTAAAGCTCAATCAGTCAAGGTTAATGTAATTTAAGATCAAATCCTATTTGGCTCAAATCGGATCTAAATTAGCCCAAATCGGAAGACGATTCGAATCCAGGTGCTAGGATTTGCTACATGTGCTAGCATATTCATCTTGCAAATATGGTCTAATCCAATTAGACCCTTAATCAACTCTCTTTGTGTGCGACCCATTGGGTTCCACATCTAACCAACAGTGAGTCTGGGTGTGATTTGACCTAATCTGGTTAGAACTCAACCAAACCGATTTAGGTCAAAACTAGCCAACCTAATTTGACTTAATTTAGAACACTTTCTAATTTAATGATCAAATTAAAATTTTAATTTGATCAAACCCACAAGACATGATTGATGTCTAGCAACGTATCATGACTTTTCGGAAGATATGAAATTTTGATGAAAATACCAAAAATATCCTTCAGTGAAAATTATCATGCAACTAGATTCTTCGATCTTCCTGCATCCTGAATATGACTCTGGGTATGAAAATATGTCAACCCCAATATCATATTCATTTCTCTTTCAATCTTATGATGATGATTCATTTAATGAAACATTAGAAATCATTTCTAATTTTTCATCATGCTTTGATCAAAGTCTTTTTGAATCATCATTTGTTTGAAGCAAGTAGGATGCTATTTCCTCTTACCAGGAGAGATCCATTCCATGTTAACCTACTCACAACCTTCATATATATAATCTATCATATCTAGATCATCCCATACATAACTGAGTCATGAATGAGTATGAACCAAAATATGGATTTATATATATAAGATTCTATGGTAGTTTCAGGTCAAAGGATTACATGCATAAATTCCACTATGAGAACCATCTATTGACATGTAGATAAGACTCCATTAGATATTCTCGACCTGGATCAATTCAATGAACTCATTCTCTAATGAGCACCCACATTCTTGTATTAGTGTCATACATAAGTTATTGTGAGATCAATTATCCTTTGAATCGAGCATACAAAGAATGTGCTAGTCTTACCGAAAAACATTGATCCCTAACTCAATGTCCCATTGACTAAGAATATTTAAATTAGGGTTTTAAGGTTTTAGGTCTCACTGGTATGATCTCATCATAATCCTAAAATCATAGTCCTAATTTATAGGATTCATCATAATCTTAAATAAATAATAAGACACTGCATATGATGAAATAAATGCCTTTATTTATTAAAAATGTCATTACATGAGTTTGGAAGAAAATGAACATCCTAAAAATTAATTAGCTTGAGGGCATATTCCTTTCACTTCTCTAGTCTTTGTGCAATTCTGACAGTCTCGGATAGAAGACGTTCAATTTGAATTGTCGACCCATGCTGCTCCTTTTCCAAAATATCAAGTCTTTGAGATAAGTTGTTCACTTGTTGACTTAGCATATCCGTTTGTCCCTTAGAAGAGATCCTCTATTCCTCAATGCTCACTAGCAGTTGATGTTGCACATTGGAGAGGATATCAATAAATTTTTTAGACACTTTCTTAACCAGTTGCTCCACAACCCTTTCAATTAAATTTTCTTGGTCAAAAGCAGAGGGAGGTGCAGTAAATTGACTTGGCGACCCTTGTAGAGTATGTGGAGATCTCGATGTGGTGAAGGATGGTCCAGCTGCTGTGGGTGTGGGTGGAGGACGTGGAGATTTGTGCTCTTCAAGCTCAATCCTTGCACTAGCTTCTTCTTCTACTCTTATCCATCTATCATCTTTTTTCACAAATTTTACTCTGTCCAAAGTTTTCTCATTTATGTAGTCGGTATGTGCTAGTTTCTTAAAATATTCACCATTTAGATTGACATTAAAATTCTTGAAGAATTAAGGTGAAAAACATTCTATACAGCAAACAAGCATTATTTTTGTTGGCTGTGTCCTTTAGCTATTGAAGTATTAGAGATGGAAAGCTTATAGGAGTTTCGGTTACCAAGTAGAATATAATATCTAGTTCTTTCTTCCCAACCCAATCATGTCTGCCTACCTTTGGAAAAATTATATGACTCATAATGCAATGTAATAATCTCATTTTCACTGAGAGATGATGTGAGACTAATTGTTAATTTTCATCTACATTTTTTCTTTCCAATATGCACTTTAAAGCTTTAGTTTTATCAGCCAAATTCAAATTGCTTGCCCCTGACCTAGGTACTTCCAGGAGTTGCCCTATTTTTCTTTCGTCCAAAGAGATGTGCACTCCTTTAACAATAGACTCTGTCTTTGACCCATGCTCAAAACTAATGTTCTCAAAAAACTAGCTAATTAGGTTTGGATAGACATTTACCTCAAGAGTACACAGCTTCTCCCATCCTTGCTACCTGATCCACGATCCAATATGGAAGTGTTCTCCATCTAGGTATCTAATGTCAACATTCCTACCCATTGGAACTATCCTTGTGGCGACGAGGAGATGAGCATGAGAAGAAGTGGTGGACAAAGATGCTTGGGCCATGTCTCACTGCCGCTTAGCCCTAGCTTCGATCAAAGGAGTGACAGACTATCTTTGTGCGATGAGGGTTCTCTTATTTGGAGCCATTAGAGTCTCAGATTTGGATGGGATGGGCAAAGAAAAAGTGATTCAGAAGGTTTCGAGGAGGAGATGGGTGTTTGGGAGAGTTTAGAGAAGAGGTCTCAGAAAAACAAAATGAGCAAATGAAATAGGGGACCTCTCGAAAGTTCAATTAAAAAGGGCCCCGTGAGAATCGAGAGCTCTCATCTTGAAGATGAGATGTCTCAAGAAATTTGAGAGCTCTTGCATTTAAGAAATTTGAGAGCTCTCAGAATCTAGCCGAGAGGTTTCATAAGTAAGCCAAGACTTCTCGAGCACAGAAAAAAGAAATTAGAATAAAAAGAGAATTTCAAGATAATTTTTCTCGATTTTTCAAGATTGAATTAGGGGTGTTTAGGATGATTGAGGAAGACCAAAAACAATCCAAAAAATTCAAGATTAAACATTTTTAAAGAGGATCACATACACCAAGTTCATCCTGAATTTTTGAGAATCTATCTTCATTTAGAGGTTTTATAAAAATGTCAGCTAGTTGATTTTCAGTTGATACAAATTCTAACTCAATGTTATTATTTTGAACATGATCTCTTATGAAGTAATATCTAATTTCAATATATTTGATTCTTGAATTTTGAATAGAACTTTTTGTCAAGTTTATGGCACTAGTGTTATCACACCTAATAGGTATCTTGTTTTGCTTAATTCCAAAGTTTTCGAGTTATTGCTTGATCCATAGTATTTGAGCACAGCAACTCCCCACAGCAATATATTCAGCCTTGATCATTGATAGTGCTATAGAGTTTTGCTTCTTGCTATACTAAGAAATCAAGTTCAATTCTAGAAATTGGCAAGTGCCACTAGTACTCTTTCTATCAATTCTACATCCTCCATAGTCTGCATCAACGTATCCTATCAATTCAATGGAGGATTATTTTGAGTACCAAAGTCCTAGTTATGTGTGTAGATTAAATATCTAAAAATTCTCTTGACAGCTAGTAAATGAGATTCTTTAGGGTTAGATTGAAATCTAGCACATATGCAAATACTAAATAATATATCAGGTCTACTTGCAGTTAAATAAAGTAGGAATCCAATCATACCTCTATAAAGCTTTTCATTTACGGTTTTACCATTTTCATCATTGTCGAGTTTGCTTGAGGGGCTTATTGGTATGCCAATCTCTTTTCTATTTTTCATGCCAAACTTTCTTAGCATTTTCTTGATGTACTTGGTTGGCTAATGAAAATACCTTCCTTTGATTGTTTAATTTGTAGTCCAAGAAAGAAGTTCAACTCCTCCATCATGCTCATTTTGAATTCACCTTGCATTAACTTTGCAAACTCTTGATAGAGAATTTCATTAGTAACTCCGAATATGATGTCATCCACGTATATTTGAACTACAAGAAGATCATTATTTTTTTTCAAAAAAAGAGTGGTGTCTACACTTCCTCTAATAAAATTATTTTATATTAAAAATTTGCTCAATCTCTCATACCATGCTCTAGGTGCTTGTTTAAGTTCATAAAGTGCTTTATTTAATTTCTACACATGGTTAGGAAGTTAGTGATTTTCAAAGCTAGGTGGTTGTTCTACAAATACTTCTTTAGCAATATAACCATTTAAAAAGTCACTTTTCACATCCATTTGAAATAATTTAAAGTTCATGTAGCAAGCAAAAACAAGTAACAATCTAATAGCCTCTAATAATGCTATAGGAGCATATGTTTCATCAAAGTCAATCTTTTCTTCTTGATTATATCCCTTAGCAACTAGTCTAGCTTTATTTCTTACAACATTACCATGTTCATTTAATTTATTTTTGAAAACCCATTTTGTGCTAATTATAGGATGGTCAAGGAGTCTATTTACAAGAGTCCATACATTATTTCTTTCAAATTGATTTAGTTCATCTTGCATGGCTAGCATTCAATTAGAGTCTTTCTTAGCTTTTTCTATGTTTTTAGATTCTATTTGTAAAACAAATGCAAGATAATCAAATATATCTTTAAAAAAAGATCTAGTTCTTATCTCTTATGAAGGATCACCTAAAATCAATTCTCTTGGATAATTATGTGCATACTTCCACTCCTTGGGTAGATTTCTATGATCATTAGATGCTTTATTCTCACCATCCTTATCTTGTTCAATGGTTGTTGTAGATTTACCTTTGTCATGAATGTTGTTGTCCCTCAAGTTTAGCTCCTTTATTCCATCTTCAAGAATTCCTGTGTCATCATCAAAAACATCTTCCTTCCTCGAAGATTGATTGTTAGCTTCATAAAAAATGACATGTATTGATTCTTCAACAACCAAAGAGTATTTGTTGAAGACTTTATATGCTTTGCTAGATGTAGAATATCCAAGAAAGATATCCTCATCTATCTTAGCATCAAATTTACCTAGATTATCTTTATCATTATTATGAATGAAACATTTGCAACCAAAAATATGAAAATAATTAATATTAGGTCTTTTTTTTTTCAAAGCTCATAGTGGATTTTCTTTAAGATTGGATGAATAGAAACTCTATTTAGGATGTAACATGCTGTATTAATGAATTTAGCCCAAAAGTATTTGGGTAGATTCCCTTCACACAACATGAAACGTGCCATATCAACTAAAGTTCTATTTTTCTTTCAACAACTCCATTTTGTTGAGGGGTTCTAGGTGCAGAAAAATTATGTTTTATGCCATGTTCATTGCAAAATTCTTCAAAATGTTTGTTTTCAAATTCTATGCCATGATCACTACGGATGCATACTATAGTTGAATTCTTTTCATTTGTTATTTTCTTATAAAACTTTGAAAATATTGAAAATGCTTCATCTTTATGGGCTAAAAGTAAAATCTAGGTGAAACAAGAGTGGTCATCAATAATGACAAGATCATACTTCTTTCCTCTTAGGCTTGTGATTCTAGTAGGTCTAAATAAATCCATATGTATTAATTCAAGAGGCCTAAAAGTTGAAATCATATTTTTAGATTTAAAACTCTTCCTAGTTTATTTTTCAAATTGGCAAGCATCACAAACATGATCAACTTTAAAATTTAGTTTTGATAACCCCTTAACTAAGTCTTCGATAAGCAATTTATATAGAGTATGCATGCTAGCATGACCTAACCTATGGTGCTAAAGGCAACTAGTTTCTTTGATATTAGCATTCATTGCCACTAGGCATTGGCCACTCTTTATGGCAATTTCATCAAGATTCACCATGTAGATGTTAATACGCCTAAATCCAATGAATTTTAAACTATTATCCAAGGAACTAGATACTTTGCACAAAGAAGATTCAAAGAAAACTTTAAAACCTCTATCACATAGTTGGCTAATACTAAGCAAGTTATGTTTTAAATTATCAACTAATAATATATTATCTATAAAGATAGAAGGAGTAATCTGAATTTTATCATATCCAATTATTTTGCCTTTGTCGTTATCGCTAAAGGTGACTACTCCCTCTTCCTTCCTTTCTAGGATGACGAATTGCTCCTTATTACTCGACATATGTCTTGAGCAGCTGCTATCTAAGTACCACTCCCATTTGGATCCTTGGACTGTAAGGCATTCCTGCACAAACAATCAAGTGATAGTTTTAGGTACCCAAGTCTTTTTGAGTTCTTTTGGGTTAGTGGTCATGGTTCCTTTTAGAACCCAAATTCTTTTAACTTGTTTTCCATTGAATTTTTTAGTATTACACTCAAATGCTTTATGTCCTACTTTTCTGCATCTAAAGTAAGTGATATGTGAAGTGCTAATTGATATGGGTGTAGTAAAAAAAATCTTTAGAAACTTACTTTTATCTTTAGGTTTATATCCTAGTCCAATTTTATCATAAATTCCTCTTTAATTATTTAAAATTATTTATAATTTTTTAGAACTACAAGTAAATTTATCAACTAAAAGTTTTAATTTATCCAATTCATAATTTAGGATTTTATTTTTTCTTTTAATTTGTTATGGTTGCTAATTACCTCTTTCTTTTCTTTTAAAAGAGTTTGAGTCATTTTCTTAAAATTTTTATTTTTTATACTAATCTTTTTGAAATCTTTCATCAAGTCATAAAAAGCATCTTGAAGCTCATCAAAAGTAAAATCTGAGTCAAGAGTGGAGGATACCTCATCATCTTGTGCCATGAACACAAGTTTATTTCATTTTGGTTTTCTTCCTCTGAGATTGACTCATCGCTATCACTCTAAGTTACTAACATAGCTTTCTTTTTTGTTCTTTTTAGTTCCTTTTTCAACTGAGGACATTCAGTCCTAAAATGTCCTAGCTTCTTGCATTCATAGTAAGTGGACTGATCCTTCTTTTTTTCTTTCTCTTTCATCCTGCTGGCTTCTCCTCTAATGAAGCTCCTCTTCTTGAATTCTTGTCTTCTTCTTCTCATAAATTTCTTGAATTTTTTGATCACCAGGGCCATGTCTTCATCATTCTCCTCATTAGAGGATAGATCATCTTCTTCTTCAACTGTCATGAATTTCAGCGCTATTATTTTGTTCTTCTTGTTATTCTCTTCATTGTGCTGACTCATGGCAAGCTCATATATCATTAGAGATCCAATGAGCTCCTCTAGAGGTAGAGTGTTCAGATCCTTTGCCTCTTGGATGGCTGTCACCTTGGCTTCTCATGTCCTAGGCAAAGACCTAAGAATCTTTCTTACTAATTTGCTGTCAGTGTAAACTTTTCCTAAGCTTTTCAAACCATTTATAATATTAGTAAATTTTATGTACATGCTAGTGATAGATTCAGTGGGATCCATTTTAAATAATTCATATTGATGAACTAGTATGTTAATCTTTATTTTCTTTACTTGATTTGTCTCTTCATGCATGATCTCAAGTCTATCCCAAATTTTCTTAGCTGAATTGTAAGTAAAAATTTGGTTAAACTCATTTGCATCAAGGGCACAGTAGAGTATATTCATTGTCTTGGCATTTAATTGGATAAGTTTCTTGTCCATCTCATCCCAATCCTTCTTTGGCTTAGGAGAGGATGTGCCATTGACAATGATCGTAGATGTGTGTGGGCCATTGACAATGACACTCCATATGTCACAGTCGAGGGCTTGAATAAAAATGTGCAAGCAAGCTTTCTAATAGGTATAGTTGGATCCATTGAAAAGAGATGGCCTATTTGTGAATTGCCCTTTGACAAGTGAACCTCCTAGTTGGGTTGACATGATCTTTATCTCTAGTTGATAAAATTAACAATTAGTAGAAAACCAAGGCTCTGATACTAATTGTTGCCCAAGTAGACAATCCAAGAGGGGGGATGAATTGAATTTTCAAAAATTTAAAGCAGATATATGCGGTAGAAAAATGTTTGAAACCTATATGAATTAGATGAAGGAGCAAATAAAAGATACAAGCAATAGCACACATACAAACAAGAGAATTTTATAGTGGTTCGGTGCACTCTTAGCACCTATGTCCACTTTCTAAGTAGGATACATGGAAATTTTACTATAATTCTGCAAGATTATAGCCAAATAGTTTTCTCGGGCTTACTATCCAAAAATTCAGTTAGTTTTATCCTTAGGTTCACCAACCACAACCCTTATAAAGATCAAACAAATCAAATTGAAACAAACAATAAGGAGAAAAATTCCAAAATCCAAGTTTCAGTCCCTACTGAAATCAAGTACACGAAAAGAGAAAGAAAGATTTTACAACAAAGAATGCTCCTTTGAATAAGCAGAAAGGTTGTCATTGCAGTTTGTTGGAAGCCTTCTTGAATGCTTGGAGTTATTGCACTTGAGGGCTTTTCAATGCTTGAGAGAACTGTTTGATTGAAGATTTGTGTATTTGTTGAAAAATAGGACATGCATTTCTTTCTCTCATTTTTTTTGTCTCTTTCGAAAATACATCTTCTTCCTTTTATATCTAGTGCATTCCCTCTCTTCCGGTGATGATTGGAGTTCAGAAAAAATAAAATCTGACTGTTGGCAAGCATCAACTAGCCATTGGAGCCAAGAAAATCCAATCTGGAGCATTCCATCAAAAAGCTATCACCGTGTCTCGAGACCTCTCGATTTATCTCGAGATGTCTCATCAAGATACGAGGCCTCTTGATTTGATCAAGAGAGCACTCGCCTTTAGTTGCTTGAAAAAATAGCTTTCTAGAAAAATTAACTCACCTGAGACTAAGAGCCCTCGGTCTTAAGAGCGAGAGCTCTCGAGAATCCTGTGAGACCTCTTGCTCTTAGGGCGCAGAAATTGTGTTTCTACTACCAAGATTGAGAGCTCTCGAGATTCACTTGAGATCTCTCAAAACCATGCCAAAAGTTCATCTGGGCATGCCAGTCCTCACGAGAGTTCTCAAAAAAATTTCAAGATGTCTCGAAAACTGCTCTAAGACTATTTTTAGGGAGTTTTTGCATCAATCAAGAAGATTTGATTTTTATTTGAATTAAGCTTCGTGTCATTTTTATTTTGATCAAAGAGCTCTCTTTCTTCTAACATTATAATACTTAAATTAAAATATATTAATAATCATTTGCTTTAATGTTTGGTCATCATCAAAATCACTTAGGAGGGTCAACAACTTATCAAAAAAATGCTATGAAGGATGCCGAAGCTAAGTCCGCTATCTTAAGGAAAAGGCTAAGAGAGGCTGAGGAAGACTTCTGAAGAGCTTAGAAGCTACTCGGTGAGAGCTTGGCATCAAGGTAGGAACTTGAAGAAAAGGTGAACGATTTGAAGAATTCTCTTTATTAGCCAGGGCTGGCAATCCGAAGTCCGTGTAGGACTTCATTTTTCTTTCTTTCTTCTATTTTTCTTTTTATAGTTTATCTTGATGACTTCTATAATGAACTCCACTCAATGAAATAATATTATTTTTCATCATTCTTCTATGCTCTATTTTGGTTTGATGCTTGTTAGAATTCTTATCTTCATGCCATGCCTGAGATTGACAATGTTTTGAAATAGTTACTTTTGCTTAGTCTCTCGTAGACCTATCTCCCTTATTTACAAGCAAGGGTTTTTTGGACTTGTTAAGGAACAAATACATCTCTTCATTTAGAAATTGGAGGTCTTCATGTCCCTCATAAGGATCTTTACCCATGTTAGGATGAGGTCCTCCTCCCATTCCTAACGTGGTTAATCTTCTGTTTAAGAACCAAAGGCCTTCACCCTCATTAAGATGAGGTTAACCTCTTGTTTAGGAATCGATGGCCTTCATATCCCTCATAAGAGTCTTCACTCATGTTAGAATGAGGTCCTCTTCCTGTTCCTAATATGATTAACCTTATGTTTAAGAACTAGAGGCCTTCATCCTCATTAAGACGAGGTTAACCTCCTATTTAAAAATCGGAGGCCTTCACCCTTGTTAAAATGAGGTTATATTTAAAAATTGAAGGCCTTCATATCCCTCGTAAGGTCTTTATCCATGTTAGGATGAGGTCCTCCTCCTGTTCCTAATGTGGTTAACATTCTATTTAAGAATCAGAAGTCTTCACCCTCGTTAAGATGAGGTTAACCTCCTATTTAAGAACTGAAGGCCTTCATATCTCTTGTAAGGATCTTCACTCATGTTAGGATGAGGTCCTTCTCCTATTCCTAACGTGGTTAACCTCCTATTTAAGAACCAAAGACCTTCATTCTTGCTAAGATGAGGTTAACCTCCTATTTAAGAACTAAAGGCCTTCATATCTCTCGTAAGGATCTTCATTGATATTAGGACGAGGTCCTCCTCCTGTTCCTAACGTGGTTAATTTTTTATTTAAAAATCGAAGATCTTCATATCCCTCATAAGGGTCTTCACCATAGTAGGATGAGCTCCTCCTCCTATTCCTAACATGGTTAATCTCCTATTTAAGAACCAAAAGCCTTCACTCTCGTTTAGATAAAGTTAACCTTCTGTTTAATAATTGGAGGTCTTTATATCTCTCCTAAGGATCTTCATTCATATTAGGACGAGGTCCTCCTCTTATTCCTAACATGGTTAACCTCCTGTTTAAGAATCGAAGATCTTTATCCTCATTAAGATGAGGTTAACCTCTTGTTTAAGAACTAAAGGCCTTTACTCTCGTTAAGACAAGGTTAACAACTCATTTAAGAACTGAAGGCCTTCTACTCCATTTAATAACGAAGCTTGGCTTAATCATTTTCTATCATAATTCAACTTGAATAAAAGATGGAAGTGTTAAAATAACAAACTTTTTATTGAAATGTGGTTATTGATATTACATCCCTAGATTTTTTGAATTCTACAATCGGGGTAGTGTAGATCCTCCAAGCTTCTTTATGCAGTAAGTTCCTGGTCAGACGACTTCTTCAACTTTATAAGGACCTTCCTAATTTAGAGCAAGCTTTTCTTGACTTTGGGGTTGAGAAACTTTGCTCAACATAGCACCAGATCTCTGACCTTGAATATTTTACTTCTGACTTTAGAATTATAGATTGGGCTACTTTTTGCCTATAAACTGTCATTCAAATTTGAGCTTTTTTCTATTTTTCTTTTAGTAAATCAAGATTCACGCTGAGATCCTATGAATTGCTTTATTTATTGAAGCTTTCAACTTGCACAGAGGAAAGTCTAAGTTCGACTGAAATGACCACCTCAATTTCAAAGGCCAGAGCAAATGGAGTCTCCCTAATTAGCAACATCTAAGTAGTCCTATAGGCCTAGAGTACATGATAGAGCTTGTCCACCCATGTTTCTTTCGCTCATTTGAGCCTTACTTTTATTCCTTACAGCAGGATTTTGTTGGTTACTTTGGCTTTACCGTTCACCTTAGGATGGGCCATAGATGTGAAATAATGTGAAATGTTCAAGCCTTCGCAAAATTTAGCAAATTTTGCCCCTACAAATTGCCATCCATTATCAGTGATCAACATCCAGGGTAGACCAAATCTGTACATTATCAATTTTCAAACAAAGTCTTGCATTTTAACTTTAGTGATTTTTGCCAGGGGTTTGGCCTCAACCCCTTGGTAAAATAATCCACTCCTACTAAGAAAAATTTTCGCTGTCCAGATGCCACAGAAAATGGTCCAAGTATATCCATTTCCTATTATGCGAATGGCTAAGGAGCGCTTAGGGGTGTGAGCTGAGAGGCCAGCTATCACTAAATGCTAGCATTCCTTTGGCATTGATCACACTTTTTTATGTAATCAACTGCATCATGTTTCATGGTCAACCAATAATATCTCTGATGGAGTAGCTTGTAAGATAAGGATTTAGCTTCGAGATGATTACCGTATACTCCTTCATGAACTTCTCTCAAGGGATAATTAGCTTCAGATGGTCAAAGACATTTAAGGAGTGATAGGAAATAAGATCTCTTATATAGTCTATTTTCATATAAGATGTAGTGAGAGACTTGATTTCTCAACTTTCGAGCTTCTTTGGGGTCTCTGGGAAGGATGCCATCTTTAAGATATAAGAACAAAGGATCAATCTAGTAGAGTTCATGATCTACTTGCATTACTATCTAAGATTCCTCCGAGCTTGGCTGTTAAAGAACTTCGAAGAAAATCTTCTTTAGCAACTCATTTGAAGCTAGGATAGCCAATTTAGATAGAAGGTTAACTCTAGAATTCTCTTTCCTTAAAATTTATTGCATGTCAAAACTACTGAAGGCCATGACCAGACCTTTCACTTTGTCCAAATATTTCTGCATGCTTTTCTTCTAAGCTTCATAGCTATCATTGACTTGCCCTACCATCAATTACGAATTACTATAAACTTTTACATGGTCTACTCCCAACTTCTTGGTTATTTTTAATCCTATAATTAGAGCTTCGTATTCTTCCCTATTATTGATATCGAAGAATTTAAAGTGTAGCATATATTTGGTAATAACCTCTTCTGGATTAATAAGAATTAAGCCTACATCTGCTTCAGAAGCATTGGATGGGCTATCAATATATAAGGCCCAAAAATCTTTGGGGAGGTATGCTTTCTCTCTAGGAGAGTTTAGCTAAAAACTAGAAGTACTGGCTTCCTATTGCTTAGGCTTTGTTGGATCTGAAATAGTGCATTCTACCATAAAGTTGGCTAGTATTTGATCTTTAATAGATGGCTAAGGTTAGAACTTCATATCAAATTCAGTGAGCTTGATCGTCCATTTTGTAATTCTTCCAATATTGGGATATCAGCTAGTTTGATACCACTTATTATGGATCTAGTACCAAAAAATTATGATAGAAAGAAAGAAGAAAATAAAATAAGAAAAGCAATCAAGTATGTGGATCAGTCCAAAAGCTCACCTCCATGGAGCATGCAAAGCTCCACTATGAAAGAGAAAAATAGGTACAAGAAAAAAATATCTACTCTCAACTCATCATACATAAATCTCTTTCAACAAGAAGCTACTCTCAGAAAAGCTCTTTCAGAATCTCAAAGAGACCCTCAGAAGCTACAAGATGCTATGCCCTCACAGCCTCTTCGCCGGATGCTATGCACCTATTACTTCTCTCTCTTATGGGCTACATGTACTCGACGCTCTGCCAAGCTTCTCTCAATAGCTACCTGAGTCTCTCTACACATCTCTTATTCCACATGCACCACCCTACTGCTCCACAATACCTCAGCCCTTTAAATAGGATGAGAATCCTCTTCTCAATAGGTTACTGGAGTCTTAACAGAGCTCTTTCCCCTAATATGAGTCTAACATAAACTTGATGAAGTCTTTGAATGTTTTCCAATCTTCAGATCATGACTGCAACCCTCCATGGCCACTGGATCCTATGGTCCATATGCAACTCCTATAGACCATTTGGATTAATCACAATCTGAGTCCAAACAAAAAATCTCATCCTGTTCTATTCATTTTCATCGAGTTGGCTCAATCAGGGTCGAGCTAGCTCGACTACTTCTCATCCGAACTCTTGCTTTCTATCTGTCTGAGAGGATCGACTCGACTATGGTTCGAGCTGACTCAATCTCAGCCTGAGCCAGCTCGATCCCATATTCGAGCCAGCTCGACTGCTTGTTGATACTAATTCTTCTTTGCTATGGATCGAATTCGAGGAGTCAAATTCTAACAATCTTCATCTCGATTTGACATTCGACCTCCATCTGACTTTGAGAGATTGTGATCCATCTCACCCCCATGCCCTGGGGCATGGCTGCTATCTCATGGATAGGCAAACATGGGAGTCAAGCCAGGCCACTCGATCCCACCTCCATTATGGGCTATGTTCACTCTAACCAAAGACCTGCTCGGGGAGTCTCTTGTAGCAATAGGAACTTCATTTTGTGACATTGCCTCTCATCCTCTCGAGTCTCCCATCTCATGCCCAATCCACCTCCACCTGGAGCTCCACCTCACACTGGACTCCCCCTAGCTCCTGAAGCTCCATCTTGCACTGGGCTTTCTGCTAGATAGTATTATCCTCTTGTCCTCTTCTTCTCCTTCAATATCATCCTATCGTCGTGCATAACCTTCAAAATTTCATCACCAACTATCCACCTATAGACGTTTAAATCCAGTCTGCTCAGTGAGATAAGATTCTACTTAAAATTGGGTATGTATCGAACCTCCCCCAATCTTCTTACTGCACCATCATGTATCCTCCAGCTGACAATCTTAATGCCTCTGATCGCACAGCTCAATCCATCCGGCAGAAAAGCAGTGCCCTCACTGCTCTATAGGGAGTCAAACTACTCCTCTCTGTAATAAACATGATATGTATATACAGCATCTAAAATCCACTACTGAAAAGAAGTAGATACCTCATCAGATATCTTCAGGACATCATCCTCTGACTCGCTACTGACCGTCGCTATAGTAGCCCTCGTCCGATCCTTGAGTTGTGGGCAATCCTTGACTCGATATCCCAACTCATCATACCTATAGCATCTGATCTTACTTTTGGTCCCTCGTCTTGGACTTGGATCATCCTCCTCACGATCCTCTGCCACTCCATCTACTACCTCCTACTCCTCCAAAACTCATCAAAGCTGAGCTGCTGCCATATGAGCTCGAAGCTGGGTTCTTCCTCCTGAAAATCTCATTCTGGAGTATTGTAGCAGTGACCTCGTCCATCTTGATGGTGCTCTTTTTCACTAGAAGAGTAGTCACCAAGGACTCATACGAAGGAGGAAGCGATGCTAGCAAGACCAATATCCTGGTTTTCTCCTCAACTTCTTCACCAATGCTGAGAAGGTTGGTAAGAATCTTCTGAAAGTTAGACAGATGCTCCCACATGCAATGGCCTTCGTCCATCCATAGCTGGTAGAACTATCTCTAAAGAAATAGCATGTTGGTGAGTGACTTCATCATGTACAACTCCTCGAGCTTTGACCATAGCACCGTCAGAAAAATCTTGCCAAGTACATGGATCATGACATCATCTGCTAGGTATAAGTGGATTGTGCTTATCACCTGCATTTGGATCCGCTTCTAATCCTTCATTTCTATGGTGGTTGGCATCTCATCATTCAAGAGAGCATCGAGCAACCCTTGTTGGATAAGAACATCCTTTATCCTTGCTTTCCACAAGGAGAAATTGCCCTTTCCATCAAACCTATTAATTTTCATCTTGATTGCACTTATCTTCTCCATATTCTTCAATCTCTATCCACTGCTATAATCTATGCTCCATTACTATCTGATTCTGATACCAATCTATTGGGATATCAACTACTCTGATACCACTTGTTACAAATCTCGTACCAGCAAATTGTGATAGAAAGAAAGAAGAAAATAAAACAAGAAAAGTAATAAAATACATGGATTAGCTCAAGGGCTCACCTCCATGGGGCATGTAAAGCTCCACTATGAAAGAGAAAAATAGGTACAAGAGGAGAACACCCACTCTCAACTCACCATATATAAATCTCTTTCAACTAGAAGCTATCCTCACAAAAGCTCTCTCAGAATCCTACGGAGACCCTCAGAAGCTACAAGATGCTTTACTCTCACAGCCTCCTCGTCGGATGCTATGCACCTATTGCTTCTCTCTCTCACAGGCTGCACGTACTCACACTCTATCAAGCTCATCTCGATGGCTGCCTGACCCTCTCTATATGCCTCTCATGCCACACGCACCACCCTACTGCTCCACAGTACCTCACCCCTTTAAATAGGATGAGACTCCTCTTCTCAGTAGTTTATAGAAGTCCTAATAGGGCTTTTTCTCCTAATATGAGTTGAACATAATCTTGATAGATTTTTGAAATATTTTTCAACCTTCAGATCATGACCGCAACCCTCCATGGTTGCTGGATCTTATGGTCCATGTGCAACTCCTGTAGATCCTTTGGATTAATCATAATCTGAGTTCAAACAGAAAATTTCATCCTATTCTATTTGTTTTCGTCGAACTGGCTCAGTCAGGGGTCAAGCTAGCTTAACTACTTCTCGCCCAAACTCCTACATTTTGTCTACCTGAGAGGGCCAACTCAGTTGTGGTTCGAGCCAACTCGATCTCTGCCCGAGCTAGCTCAACCCTATCCGAGCTAGCTCGACTACTTGCTGATACTGATTCTCCTCTACTATGAATCAAATTTGAGGCACCAAATTCTAACATCCAGAAGTCTCAGGTCGATGATAAACTATCTTTATAGGTTGATTCATGAGGATTACTATCGTATGCTCTTAGAAATAAAATCGAAGCTTCCAAGCTGCAA
The DNA here is from genome assembly GCA_006176705.1 of Cocos nucifera. Taxonomy (NCBI): domain Eukaryota; kingdom Viridiplantae; phylum Streptophyta; class Magnoliopsida; order Arecales; family Arecaceae; genus Cocos; species Cocos nucifera. The sequence goes on along the minus strand of QRFJ01002855.1, from coordinate 139,957 downwards.
TCAATAAAGCATAGGTTGCTTTTTTAATTTGGTATACCTTATTTCTGCATCTCTTAGAACTCGGCTTATGTAGTAGATCAATTTTTAAACTTTATTCTCCTCTTTGACTAAGATAGCTCCAATGGTCGTGGAAGATACTGCCAGATATAAGAATAACTCTTCATTGGGCTCAGGCTTGGCAAGGAGGGAAGGTGAGCTGAGGTAGCTATTTAGTTCTTCAAAGGCTTGGAGACACTCAGAGGTTTAATAGAAGTTCTTTGGTTGCTTGAGCACTTGGAAGAAGGGCATGTAGTATTCCGTAGATCTTGAAATAAAATGATTCAATGCCACAATCTTCCCCATTAGATGCTCAACTTCTTTTATTATCTTGAAAACGATCATCTCTTGGATAGCTCGGATCTTCTTCGAGTTTGCCTCTATGTTGTGCCTTGATACCATGAATCCTAAAAACTGTTCTGACATCACCCCAAAAGTATATTTGATTGGGTTTAGCTTCATCTTATACTTTTGAAGATTGTTAAATGTTTCCTCCAGGTTAGCAATGTGGTTCCTTGAAGATTGACTTTTGACAAGCATATCATCCACGTAAACCTCTATATTATGGCCAATCTATCTTTTGAAGATTTTATTCATCAAGCGCTGATAAGTTGCACCTATATTTTTGAGTCCGAATGGCATGACCCTATAACAATAAAGACCATGGTTAGTAATAAAAAGTAGTTTTCTCCTCATCTTTAGGTGACATCTAGATTTGGTTATAGCCAGAGAAGGCATCCATGAAAGTGAGGAGCTTATAGCCTAACGTTGTATCTACCAATTGATCAATTCTGGATAGAGGATAGCTATCCTTTGGACAAGCCTTATTTAGATTAGTAAAATCTATGCATATCCTTCACTTGCCATTTGCCTTCTTGATAAGAACTACATTGGCAATCCAATCTGGGTAGGATACCCTTTGGATGAACTTGACTTTGAAGAGTTTGTCTACCTCATCCGCAATCGCCTTCTATCGCTCTAGTGCAAAGCTTTGCTTCTTTTACTTTATAGGTCAATGCTTATGGTCCACATCTAGGCAATGTTCTATTACTTTTACATCAATCCTAGGCATATCTATGGGAATCCAAGCAAAAACATTGGTATTCCTTCATAGAAAGGTGACAAGCTGCCTTTTAACCTCTTCTTCCAAATTTGAGTTGATTTGAACTATATGATCCTCATTCCCATTGTTTAAGGAAACTGCAACAAGGTTGTTAATTAGTTCTCCCTCCTCTTTAGTTAAATCATTACGAACATCAAGCCTATCCACTGGACAAAGTTTGGGCTACTTTCCTCCTTGCAATGTAATGGTATAACAATGACGTGCCAGGGCTTGATCTTCTTTAACTTCTCCGACTCCATATTTTGTTAGAAACTTTATCTTCAGGTAGTATGTCGATACCACAGCTCAGAGTGCATTCAACCCGAATCATCCAAGAATAGCATTGTAGGTAGAAGGAGACTTCACCACCAAAAAATCTATCTGAGCTTTGGATTGCTTTAGGTATTGACCCACCATAACTAATAGAGTGATTATTCCTTCAACCGGTACGATATCGCTGGTGAATCCCACTAATGGAGATCTTAGTGGCCCTATATGACTATTACGAATAAATATATTAAAGAAAGCATTATAAAATAAGACATCAGTAAAATTTTCATTATCTATCAAGAGATGGCATATATCATTATTGGCAATATTTAAAAAAATTACAATCACATCATCATGCAGAAATTGAACCTCTTGTGTATTTTCTTCAATGAAAGTGATAGGTTCTTTAATCCTCCACTTCTTCGCTGGCTTTGTTGATCTATTGGCTTCTTCTTGTCAATGCCCCCCAGTAATTGTGTTGATGATTCTATGTAAGGGCCAATCTCCTTGGGGCTCTTTCCTCTGAGGTGGTTTCGATTGTGGAAGAGCTCTTGGCTGATACTTTCTTCTTTCAGGCTGACGTTGCAGAAATCAATCTAGTCAACCTTGTCTGATCAGCTTTTCAATTTTAGCCTAGAGTTGGATGCATTCCTCAATTTCATAACCATGGTCATGATGGTATAAACAATACTTGTTTGTATTGCACTTGCTTGGATGAGACTACATTTTATCAGCCTCAATAGATATTCCTTAATTTTCATTAGAACTTAAGTTTTTAGAGCATTCAAGGCAAAATAGTTGTGAAACCTTCTAGGAGGGGGGCTTTGCCGCATCCTTCTATCTGGGCTTCTCAACTGACAAGTCCAAGGTGATGTCCGGACTCATCTGCATTCGAAAGGAGTTCTAGAATATAGCCGAGCTTTGCTTGACTTCTCTATAGGCATGGGCTTGCTGGATTCTCCCACCTGCCGCTCTCCTGCAACTTCATCATTCCAAAGCTTGAAAGCTTCATTAGCTCGGGCATAGCCTTTTGCTTGAGCTAGCATGTTGACAAAGTCTTGGAAATACTTCTTCTCTAATGAGAAGAGGAGATCATTCTTCAAAAGGCTACTCTTCAGAGTGGTCATAGCAATAGACTGATCCAAATTTTGGACCTCCAAGGTAGTAGTGTTAAAGCGGCTAACATAGGCTCAGATGGACTCTTCTTCCTTCTGCTTAGTATTGATAAGAAAATCCGAGAACTACAAGAAAACTGATCTTTTATGATGAAATTATTTATGATAAAAAAAAAATTATTGCAAATACAGGTATTTACGATGGAAAAAAATTTCTATCGTAAATAGTTATTATTTATGATGAAAAATTTTTTTCATCATAAATAATTTATTATTTATGATGAAAATAAGTTTTACATCATAAATAATCAAATATTTATAATCAAATTTTTTATCAAAAATAATCTTTCATAAATAAATGATTTAAAAAATTAAGAAGGTAAGCTTATTTATGATAAAAATTTTTCATCATCAATATTAGCTTATTTATAAAGAAAATTGAGTTTACGTAATAAATAATTATTTATTTATAAAAGAAAATTATCATAAATAATATTTCATAAATAAAATATTTAGAAAATTAAAAACTTAGATTATTTGCAATGAAAATTTTTCATCACAAAAAACTTATTATTTATGATGAAAATATGAATTTCATCATAAATAAATGATTATTTATGAAGGAAAATTTTCATCATAAATATTCTTTCATAAATAAAATATTTTAAAAATTAAAAAAGTAAGATTATTTATGATGAAATATTTTTATTATAAATAATTTATTATTTAAGATGAAAATATTATTTTAATCATAAATAAATAATTATTTATGATGAAAAATTTATGTTGCAAATAATGTATCATAAATAAATTATTTAAAAAATTTGAGCCAATTCTCTTAGAAGTCAAGCTGGCTTGAATGTATCCCATCCAAACACTATCTTCTATTTACCTAAGAGAGCCTACTTGAATTCATCCCAAGTCAGTCGGCTCGACTGCACATCCGAGCCAGCCTACTTGTGTGCCAACTCCTTATCTATCATAAATAAATTATTTAAAAATTATAAAGCTCATATTATTTATAATAAAAAAAATTTATCATAAATAATTATTATTTATAATAAAAATATTATTTTCATTATAAATAAAAAGTTATTTATGATCAAAATTTTCATCATAAATAATCTTTCATAAATAAATTATTTAAAAAATTAAAAATGTTGGCTTATTTATGATAAAAAAAATTTTATCATAAATAAGTGATTATTTATGATATAAATTATATTTTCATCATAAATAATTGATTACTTATGATAGAAAATTTTCATCGTAAATAATCTTATTTTCATTCAAAGCACAGAAAAGGTAGACTATTTTAAAAAAAAAAGAGCAAAGATGTGCCGTGCATGGCTGATGTGATGAGATTTATGGGTACGAGCACGTCCACTATTAGCTAGCTCGTGAGCAAAGTAATATTTTTTTAATTTTTTTTAAAAGTTAATGTTTTTTAAATTTTTTTTATTTTTTTTAAATATTATATAATTTTAAATTTAAAGTTCATCTTCATCATTCATTATTTAAGTAATTATCATATGAGTATCATCACAAAATTTTACCTCAATCTGGCTGCTCTAGCTATGTAGATCAATAAAGTTTGATTTCAACGGTCACGAATAACTGCATGATGATCTGATAGATAGAAACTATCGATGAGTCCAAAAACTTGTAAAGATTATCTCTATGATATTTATAGTATACTATCAAAATTTTTCTTCAATCGAATATAATTATCATAGTCAATTTAGCATGGGATGATTTGAACCGTTAAATAAAAAATGAGTGATCAAAAGGCCAAACAATATTCAATTATAATATAATTTTTTACATAAATGATCTTTGCTACTATTTTAATCATCTGTATGGTGGAAATTATAAAATCTAAACTTTGCATTTATGAATATTTATCTTAAGTATATTTTATAAAAGCGTAAATATAATTGCTTAAGAACTTTAAGAATATGTAGTTTTAGATAGTTTATATATATATGTGGTTTGCATTTTACAAACACCACCATGGAAATGATCAAACTATTAGCAAAGATTATTTATCTAAAAAAATCATCTTATAATCATACGCCATTTTGCCTTTTAATCACTCGTTCTTCATTTAACGGTCCAAATCATTCTCTACTAAATTGACTATGATAATTATATATAATTAAAATAAAATTTTAATATTATATTATAAATATTATAGAGATTATCATTATAAATTTTTAGACTTATCGATGGTTTCTATCTATTAGATCATCATGCGGCCGTTCATGATTGTCGAAATCAAATTTTACTGATGTACATAGCTAGAGCTACCAGATCGAGATAGAATTTTGTAACGATACTTGTACAATAATTACTTAAATAATAGATAATAAGATGACCTTAAATTTTAAAATTATATAATATTCAAAGAAAATTAAATTATTTTTTAAAAGAATACTAATTTTTAAAAAATTAAAAAATATTAATTTGCTTACGAACTAACTAATAGTGGATGCACTTGCACCCCTTAATCCTATCGCATCGACCATGCATGGCACCTATTTGCTCTTTTATTAAAAAAATATTCCACCTTTTTTATGCTCTAAATGAAAATTAGATTATTTGCAATGAAAATTTTTCATCATAAATAATCGATGATTTATGATGCAAATATTGTTTACATTGCAAATAATAGATTATTTATGATGAAAAATTTTCATCATAAATAAACTAGCATTTTTAGTTTTTAAATAATTTATTTATGAAATATTATTTATGATGTAAATTTTTCATCATAAATAATATTTATTTAAAAGGAAAATAATATTTTTATTATAAATAATTAATTATTTATGATAAAAATATTTTATCATAAATAATATGAGCTTTTTAATTTTTTAAATAATTTATTTATGATAGATAAGGGACTGGCATATAGGTGGGTTGGCTTGAATGCGTAGTCGAGTCGGCTCGGGCTAAGATCGAGCTAGCTCGGGGCAAATTTGAACAAGCTCTCTCAAGCAAATAGAAGATAGTGTCCGAATGAGTTGTAATTGACCTAGCTCAACTTCTAACAAACCTGGCTTGAATTTTTTAAATAATTTATTTATGGCATATTATTTATGATGTAAATAATATTTACATCATAAATAATGATTATTTATGATGAAAAATTTTCATCAAAAATAATATGATCTTTTTCTTAATTTTTTAAATAATTTATTTATGAAAGATTATTTATGATGAAAATTTTTATTATAAATAATAATTATTTACAACATAAATATTATTTCTATCATAAATAAGTTTATCAAATATTTTAATATTTTTTGGAGAGGAAGAAATTTTTTTGAAAAAATAATTGATGGGAATTATTAGCGACAAAAATATGTTTTTCATTGCAAATAAATGTTTTAGCGATGGAATTCCGTTGCTGAAGGCCTTTAAATATCCCCCCATTACATGCCTTCTTTCTTGCGAAACCCACTCGATCTCTTAGTCGAAATCCTCTTCTCTCCTCTCTCTCCTCCGCCTCTTGGGCTTCCATCAGCCAACGACTATATCTCCTATTGCCGCCACCTTTGCCATCATTGTTGCCATGCTTGCACCGAAAGTAAGTTCCATCCCATCCTCGATTAGCCGATTAATTTTTTTTTGTTCTTTCGATTGTCTGCACGTGTGCGGATGTTGTCGTGCGGTGGTCGGTGGTGGGCAAAGAGGCACGGAGGGTGGATGTCGATAGGTCATAGGTGGTGGTGTTGACGGATCAGGTGGGGGCTACTGGTGGTGGGAGCTAGGCGAAGAAGTGCTGCAGGGGGTGGGGGGCATAAGGGATGGGGCATCAAGAGGTGGTGGTGATGAGTCGGGTGGCCAGCCATGGGTGGTGTGAAGCAAAGGAGCATCAAAGGGGGTGGGGGCCCACAAGGGGTGGGGCGTTGAGGGCGGTGGTGATGGGTCAAGTGGGTGGCCGTGGGTGGGGGCCCACAAGGGGTGGGGCGTTGAGGGGCGGTGGTGATGGGTCAAGTGGGTGGCCGTGGGTGGTGTGAGGTGGAGGGGTGCCGCAAGGGGTGGAAGGCTACGAGGGGTGGGGCATGGAGGGGCGGCAGTGATGGATCGGGTGGGGGGCTACGGGTGGTGGATGCCGAAGGAGCGTTGCAGGAGGTGGGGGGCCGCGAGGGATGTGTTGAAAAATGTATCCTAAAGCCAATCATTAGCCTATTGACGGTTGAACTATATTATAATTATAATTAATTTATTAATTAATAAAATATTTTTTGATATTTTTATCATAAAGTATTCATCTTCTAACGAACTCCATTATTGTGATGAAGTTCTTAGGACTATTTAGCTTCGATAAAGAGAGGATTTATCGATTAGTCCTTAAAATAGTTCACGACCAAATGATAAGCTATTAATTAGGATGATAGCATCTATCGAGCATAGATCGCTGTATGCCATATGGGTTGGTTATCCTCTTAACCAAGGAGTATGGGATACTAGTATGATATACAGATGAGATATATGAGTACATCATCATTGAACATGACTAACTCCAGAGCATTCTGCTGTTGAGAATGTCTCTGATGGGATATAGGTATAAGTATCCCTTAGACCTGAGATCACCTCAATGACTTGCAAGCAACTCACTGTGCTTTGGTACCAGACTAACTAAATTTTTAATTCAATAATGAAAGACTTCTGGGCATAGTCAAGTACTTGTAAAGTTGGTGGGTGATCAAGATAGGATTGACCACTCTAAGAGTTGAAGAACAATGTATCACTGTATTTCAATATAGCAAAACCTTGGCTAGGGTAATCCATCAGATGAATTTGATATTTTAAAATACAATGTGGACAACCTTATCAGAGTTGATAGTAGAACTCTGAGATGTCTTACGAGCATTTTAGTCAAGGAGATGAATTATATGGAAACTATATCCACATGGGTTCTAAGGATGTTGTTCTACACATTCAACCTATCCGACCGTCGAATACCATTGCCAGATGGTTATTTTGATTAGTACAAAAATCTATTTCTATGCTACCGACTTAGGTTCAGACCTATGAGATCACATACATTAGAGCTCATAATCTGATTAAATGGTTGATCAACAATTAAGAATTATTCTAGGGTTAAACGATCAATACGATTGATGTTTAACCTAATGCAAGTATTGTAGGAGGATTGATTAGCAATTAATTGCTAATTAACTTAATTTGATTAGATCAGAGGGCTGAGATTAAGTTTAATTAAATATAATTTAATTAAATTTAGTTTGGACTTGATTGAATCAAGTTCAATTGACTTATTAGATAAGCCAAGTGCAAGAAAGAACTAGTCCTAGTTCAACTAGGACTTGGATCAACCCAATTTTCTAATTTGATTAAAAAATTAAATTAAAATTTAATTTAATTTAATTTAATTTAATTTAATTTTATATTGAGTTATAGCTTAATTTAATTTGATTGAATTGATTTTGGTTTAATTTGGTTTCAGAAACCACTTTGATCAAGTCATAGAAGATTCCTAGTGTGACTAGGAGAATCCACCTTGCGCCACCTTAGCCCCCCACACCTCACGTCCTCTTTCTCTCTTAATTTTTTGTGATAAAAATCTCTCTCATAGGCCTTCTCATGTACGCCCTCCTCTCCTCTCTTTCTCATATGAAAATTAGGTAGTGGACCTAGTCAAATAGGAAATTGGTTTTGGTTTCAAATCCTATGAGATAGAGTTTTGAAAAACCAAAATTCCTCCTTCCATGTGTGTCACCCTCCTCCCTATTTTCTCTCAACTTTTCATGATAAAAAAAAAATATTTTGTGTGACTTTCTCAGATGGTCCATGCCAGAAATATTGGAGGGGGCGCCCAAGAGTTGGGCGCCCCTTATCTTGCCCAAATTGGACATTCCTTGTCTAGGTATTTGACCTAGACAAGGACTCCTCTATATCTTTATATATAGGATAAATTTTAGGCTAATTTTTAGGTATGTTTCATATAATTAAGAGGGATTTTGGGTGTGTGAAATCAAGGGATAAAAAGTTCTTGGGCGTTGGAATTTTGTAGACACAAATCTAGGTGTCTAGGTGAGAGCAAAGAGAAGAAGAAGAGGGTCTTCTTCTAGGGTTGCTGTGTTCATCTCTTTCCTTCCTCCTTCTTTCAGATTTTTGAGAGTGTCTCACTTTTGAAATCTCCTCTCTTTCTTATCATCTTTGGAAGAGTCCAAATCCAAAAGAAGGAGGCATCGGATCGATCATCAAAGAAAGATTAGTATAGTACTAGCATACTGTGCTGATTTTCTACATCAGGACTTTTGATCATGATTTATGGGCTCGTGTGGACGACTCCTAGAGGCTAGATGTGTGTGTGGCTTGCAACTTCATCCTCAAGCTCAGACAGCAAGTTAGAACATCTAACTTGCACAGGTAATAGATCTAATCTATTTTTTTTATACCTGCATTAGATGTAGTGTATATGCATGTTGATATGATCAACATGTTTTCGTTTCTTCCTTACATTTTAATTTTTGATTTAATGACATGCCATGATCATGTAATAAGATATTAGATCTAAGATATTTTTGGTATTTAAAATTAATTTTGCTTAATTTTAGTTTTTCGCCATCCAATCTTGAAAAGTTTTAAGATCTAGCCCTAAAATCCTAGATCTAGTCCCTTCAATTGGTATTAGAGCCTAGGTTTATTATTACGTGATTATTTAAGTATGTTTAGATTATTTTTTAAATTAGATCTAATTTATAATCTAATTATTAAATTTAAAATTTAAAATTAGATTACTCAAACTAATTATAAGGTTGTCTTACTATAAGATTTATCCCTTACAGTGGAGAGATTGTCCTAGTTTCATGTAGATCTATCTCTAATCGTAAATTTGTTAGATGTGATCTAATTTTATTTATAATTTAATAGATTTAAAATAATTTTAGATCTAAAAATAAAAATTTTAGATTGCATGGACTGATTATAAGATTGTCCTGCTGTAAGATTTATCCCTTACAGTGGAGAGATTGTCCTAGTACGTGTTGATCTGAAACATTGATCATAAAATTTCATATTAGATCTAAGAGATTTTATAATCTAATTAAAAATATTTTAATCATATTTTTATCATCATAAATATGTTAGATTTGATCTAAGATAATTTATGATTGATTATAGTTGAAACTGTTTCAATTACGTGAACCTGTTTAGATTAGATCTAAAGTAGTTTTATGCTTATTTTACTTGCATATTGATTATGAATCAAACATGCAAGTTAGTTGATAGAACCATATTATAAAAATATTTTATAAATATGAAAATCATTTTTGAAAAGCTGAATCCCAACCCTCAGTTCAAAACTTAATTAAGAATTAAGAAGTTATTTGATTAGGATCTAGGATTGTGAATTGAAGATCCTAAGATACAAATCATAACACATTGAGTTAAATGGGTTAGTGGGGATTAGGTCTATTAATTGGGTTAGATCTAGGGTTAGATTAAAGAATGGACTTAATTAGAGAATTGACTAAATCTAATCAATTATTATCTTAGATTAGGTCAAGGATTCTCTAGATCAATTATAATAGTTGTAGTTGGTCAAGTCCATATCTTTAACGAGCCCCAAGATGGATTTGATTCTTGGCTATATAGTTTAGCATGAACTGTTAGGTTATCTAATTATGACTAATTAAACCAGTTGGTGTCTAAGGTAAACCAAACCGATGGTTTTTAATTGACAGCCTGCTTACCTGACCATTTCTGATGGTGTCTAAGACAAGCTTTGATAGACCCTCCCACTAATCGAACTTACCTAGCCTCTTGGTGAAATTATGTTTTAATCGGATCACTTGACTATTCGAGCTAATCCATGTCAGCTAGGTAAATCAATGTGACTGATTTAGGTACTCCTAGACCAGCCTATTAATAATCTTCCTTAAGCTGACTTAGTAAAGCCAATGGAAGGATCATGATAAGCTGGTTCATCTGACCTTTTCTCATCTTCAAATTAAATCTTCTAAAATTATTAGATCCTTAAAATAAAATAGTTATTATGATAACTAGATCATAGCCTCCCATTAAGTGGATGATAATGGGTCCATTAGTTGGATAATCATTGGAGGTCCAAAGGCCTGGTGTTTATCGGCTAATGAAATTATCATTCATTATATTATTTCTTGGCTGCATCTTTCTAAATGATGATTAGGTTAGCCAACCAAAGTTGGGCCTAATCATTCATTGGTTTGATGGGCCAAGTATAGTCATGTTAATGGTTGGACCTAACTGGATCTTTTCAGTAGATACCAAAGCCTACTGATTAGGGACTGGGACAAAAATTTAATTACTAGAAATTATTTGAAGATATAATTGGTTATGAACCTATCCTTAGATGTACATGGGTTGGCCAACCAAAGTTGGACTCGTGTGCAATCTATGTGGATTCTAGTACCCATTAAGGAATTAGGATAATTCCTCGAATTGGAGGTAGAGGCTACCAATTTGAATAAAATAGTGGAAGAATCTTTTATTTAAAGTCCAAATTTTTAGGTTTAATGAATTAATTACTAATTAGATTATGGTTTTTCTTGGTGCAGATATGGCCATTTTCCTATTGCTCCGATCAATATTGGACAATGATAAATTGATGGGATCCAACTTTGGTAGCTGGTACCGAAAGTTAAAGATAGTCCTGGAGCATAAACAGAAACTATATGTGTTAATGAATCCTACACCTAAGGAGCCAGCTGCCAATGCATGTGGAGCAGTTAAAGATACTTACCAGAAGTGGCTCAGTGATTGAACCACGATGTGCTGTATTATGCTAGCTATCATGAGCGATGAGTTCAGTCACAAATTTGAGATGGCTCAGCCAAAAGATATGCTTCAAGTGTTGAAGGATTCTTTTGGCACACTCGAAGACATTGAAAAGCACAAGACTAGTTGTGCCATCTTCAATGCCAGGATGCAGGATGGTGCCTCTATCACTGATCATGTATTGTACATGATCGAGCTGATAGAGCGATTGAGCAAGCTCGACTTTTTCTTGCATAAATAGCTTGGGAAGGATGCAATATTGAACTCATTGTCTAAGTCTTTTCTCCCATTCCTCACTCATTTTAGAATGATAAAGTCTAAAGTAGACTACCATGGGTTACTGGGGCTACTTCAGAACTTTGAGAAGGATCACTAACTCTATAAGGAGTCGGTGAACTTAGTGGGAAGCTCATCTTTTGATTCTCGACCCTTTAGGAAAAGGAAGAAGAACAAAAGGAAGAAAGCTAAGAAGGAACAAGTTTAGGCCTGGACATCTGTGCAAGACTAGATCAGAAAGATCAAGCCCGATAAAAGTCAAGCTGAATGCTTCTTTTGCAAGAAGTATGGGCACTGAAAGAGGAACTATCCTCAGTACATTGCCTCTCCGGACCCGAACAGATAGAGAAAGAAGCAAAGCTATTGTTGGGCAAGGTATTTATATAATAACTCCTTACAATTTTTCTATTTATGATATTACTAATTGGGTATTGGATACCAATAGCCCTTATCATATTTGCAATTCATTGTAGAAATTGTAGGTCAGTAGGAGATTCGAGCAAGGCGAAAGGTTCCTGAACATTGGAGATGGAAGATCAGTTCTAGTTCTAGCTTTAGAAATCCTGAAACTTGTATTTGAGTCACATATTATTGTTCTTAGTGATTGTCATTTCTGCCCTAATTTTTTTAAATATTATTTTTGTAGGCCTTCTATCCAAAAATGATTATGAAATTTTAATAAAGAAACAAGTTTGTAATATCATTATAAATGGTGTTACTATTTTCTATGGACATTTGAATAATGGTGTGTATATGCTATCACTACCTATTAACGTAGTCTATTCAACTAGCAAGCATCCTAGATTAGATAGTGTGTTAGATATCTATTTATAACACTGTAGGCTAGGTCATATAAACAAGAACAGGATAAATAGATTGACTTAAGAGAAAATTCTTGAAGTTAGTGATTGTGAATCACTTCCAACCCGTGAGTCATGTCTTCTTGATGAAATGACCAAATCATCTTTTACCAAAAAAAGTGAGAGAGCCACTGAGCTCTTAGGTCTAGTACATACTGATGTATGTGGACCAATAAGCACAAGTGCCAGAGATGGATATTTCTACTTCATCATTTTCATAGATGATCTATCTAGATATGGATATGTCTATCTGATGAAATACAAGTCGGATTCATTTGAAATGTTCAAATAATTTCGAAGTGAAATAGAAAAATAAATTGAGAAGAGTATTAAAACTCTTCAATCTGATCGAGGAGGAAAATATCTTTCTAGTGAATTTCTCACATATCTAGGAGAGAATGGGATTCTCTTTCAATGGACTTCTCTAGGAACACCACAACATAATGGCGTGTCTGAAAGGAGGAATCATACTCTGTTAGACACGATCCAATGCATGATGGATTTTGCCAGCTTACCGATATTCTTTTAGGGATATGCACTCAAATCGACTTGTTATCTACTAAATAGGATTCCAAGTAAGTCTATAGTTAAGACTCCATATGAGATATGGATAAGACGTAAGCCAGCACTTTCACACCTTAGGATTTGGGGGTGCCTGGCTTATATCAAATAGTTAGTTACAGATAAACTTGGATCTAGGTCTGACAAGTGCACATTTATAGGATACTCAAAAGAGATCAAAGGATATTATTTCTACCATGCTAATGAATAAAAGATGTTCGTCAGCCTTAAGGTAACCTTTTTAGAAAAAGAGTTTCTTGGTGAAGGAACTGTTGCCTCTAAGATTAAACTTGATGAAGTTCAACAGGTAGAAAAATCGACATCTGTAGCTAAACCTAAGTTAGATTTGATTAGATTAAATTCAGAGCCTAGTGTACCTACATCATTAAGATGATCCGAAAGAATATCGCATCATCCGGATAGATACTATGATTTCGTGGTCTAAGATGGTGATCCCATCGAACTTGATAAGAACAATGAGGATCCGATTACCTATATGGATGCTATCCAAAGATTTGATTTTGAGAAATGGCTTGAGGCTATAAAATCTGAAATGGAATCCACGAAGGTCAATGATGTGTGTACATTGGTTGATCCATCTGAAGGGGTTAAACCAATTAGGTGTAAATGGGTCTTTAAAAGTAAAAGGGGCGTAGATGGAAAGGTGAAGACCTATAAATCCCATCTGATTGCCAAGAAGTATCATCAACATTATGGTATTGACTATGACGAGATATTCTCTCCTATGGCAATGCTCAAATCCATTCGGATAATGCTTTCGATAGCTGGCCATCTGGACTATGAGATCTAGCAGATGAATGTGAAGACAGCTTTCCTAAATGAAGAATTGACTGAAGAGGTTATATGATACAACCTAAGGGATTTACATCCACAGATGAGTCTAAGATATGCAAGCTTCAAAGATCCATTTATGATTGAAGTAGGCATCTCAGAGTTGGAACATGCATTTTGATAAGGTGATCAGAACGTATGGCTTCGTTAAGAATGAGGAAGAGCCCTGCATTTATAGATGGGCAAATAGTCCGGCAGTGGTATTTCTTATCTTGTACGTGGATGACATTCTCTTAATCAAAAATGACATCCCCATACTATGAGAAATAAAAGTCTGGTTGTCATCATAGTTCTCCATGAAGGACTTGGATGAAGCATCCTACATCCTAGGGATGAAGATCTATAGGGATGGATCTAAAAGGATGCTTGGATTATCCCAGTCTACGTACATAGATACTATGTTGAAGAGGTTCAGTATGGAGAATTCCAAAAAGGACTATCTCTCGATAGGTCATGGAATTTTTTTCTCTAAGAAGGATTGTCCGATAACTCTTGAAGAAAGAGAGCATATGAATAGAGTCCCATATGCTTCGATAGTGGGATCTATCATGTATACTATAACATATATGAGACCAAACGTAGCATACTCACTAGGAGTAGTGAATAGATACCAGTCTAACCCTAGAGAAAACCACCAGAAAATGGTTAAAGTCATCCTTAAGTATTTAAGAAATACTAAGGATCAATGGTTGGTTTATAGCTAGTCAAATCTGAAACTTATGGGCTTTACAGACTCCAGCTTTCAATCTGACCATGATAACAGTAGAAGCATGTCAGGATATATCTTTACACTAAATGATGGAGCCATTTGCTGGAAGAGTTTCAAGCAGCATACTATGGTAGACTCTATTTGCGAAGCAGAGTACATCATAGCATTAGATGCCATGAAAGAAGCTGTATGGCTGAGGAAGTTTATCACCGAGCTTGGAGTATCATCCTTCCTAGATGGTAGGATCCTGTTCTATTGTAATAGCACTGGTGCCATAGCTCAGGCAAAGGAATCAAAGGCACACCAGTGGATGAAGCACATCCTGCACCACTTCCATCTAGTCCGAAAGATTATGAATCGAGGTGACATCGACCTTCAAAAAATCGACAAAAAGGAGAACCTCACCGATCCCTTCACTAAAGCTCTAGTGATAAAGGAGTTTGACAACCATAAATCGAAGATGGGTATTAGATACTATGCCGAGTGGCTTTAGTACAAGTAAAAGTTGTTGAAAAATATATTCCAAAGTAAATCATCAGCTTGTTGATGATTGAGCTATATTATAATTATAATTAATTTATTAATTAATAAAATATTTTTTTAATATTTTCATCATAAAGTATTCATCTTCTAACGAACTCCATTATTGTGATGAAGTTCTTAGGACTATTTAGCTTCGATAAAAAGAGGATTTATCTATTAGTTCTTAAAATAGTTTATGATCAAATGATAGGCTGTTAATTAGGACGACAGCATCTATCGAACATAGGTCGCTATATGCCATATGGATTGGTTGTCCTTTTAACCAAGGAGTGTGGAGACGTTGGTATGGCATACAGGTGAGATGTATGGATACATCATCATTGAACATGACCAACTCTAGAGTATTTACTGTCAAGAAAGTCTCTGATGGGATATAGATATAAGTATCCCTTAGACCTAAGATCACCTCAGTGACTTGCAAGTGACTCACTGTGCTTTGATACCAAACTAACTGAATTTCTAATTCAGTAATGGAAGGCTTCTAGGCACAGTCAAGTACTTGCAAAATTGGTGTGTGATCAAGATGGGATTGACCACTCTAAGAGTTGGAGAATAATGTATCACTGTATTTCAATATAGCAAAATCTTGGTCAGAATAATCCATCAGATGGATTTGATATTTTAAAATACAATGTGGATAACCTGATCGAAGTTGATAGTTGAACTTTGAGGTGTCTTACGAGCATTTTGGTCAAGGAGATGAATTATATGGAAACTATATTTTCTTCAAACTTGATTTTCTTCAAACTTGATTTTTTCAGTAGGATAGTCCCCTACTGAAAAGGGCTATTTAGCATGCTGTCTGTGCCAAGGATCGACCCCAAGGTCAACCTCTACTATTTCGAAGGCTAAAAATAAAGAATGACTATTTTTCTAAATTTTATCTCAGAGGTCGACCTCGAGGTTGACCCCCTATGCCATGAGTCGACACATAAGTCAACCCCTGCAACAAAACTTTTTCTACAATGGCTATTTTTTTTTATTTTGGTAGATTTTAATGATTTTTTTTAAATCTCTAATGGCTACAAATCTTACCCAGGATTCTCTCCTCCACCTATTAAAGATCTAAAAGGCTTTAAATAGGGAAAAACACAAGAGATTGATAAACTAATTATCAGTCCGAAGCAAAAAGTATTCATTAAGAAAAGAAGCTTTCATTTTTAAGTTTACCAACCTCTCAAAAGCTCATTCAAGTATCCAACAATCTTGAAAAAAATCAAAGAAGCTTCTTCCACTATTGTGAAAAGCGTTCTTAAGATTTTATTTGCTCACAAAGGGAGATATGCTTGTATTTGATTGTCATTAAATCTTTTACTCTGCTTTATTATTTTGATTCAAGTTTTGTGGGGTTCCAAAACTTGGGAAGGTTGATCCGAACCTTAAATAGGATTGTATTAGATTGGCTTGTACTCAAGAAATAAGTGTTCTAGCTTGGGATAGCTAGGGTTGGAGGTTTTCAATGGTGTATTCAGTTTGAATATGGTTAGTAGATTTTAATTCCCAAGTAGGAGCTTGGGGAGTGGATGTAGGTGAAAGAGAAGCACCAAACCACTATAAATCTTACTTGTTTGTGGTGTGCTTGCTATCTTTTTTTTCTTAGTTTATTAAATTCTTGCTCTCTAATCTTTTATATTTTTCTCTAACCTAAATCGCTTCACACACACGTCTTGCATATCATCATTTAATCTTGATATCTTTAAATTAGCTTTAAAATTTTAAAAACCCAATTCACCCCCCCTCCCCCCCTCTTGGGTTGCATAGCTGGGTAATAAGTAGTATCAGAGTCTGGTGCTCTAGCCCTACCTTGATTTAACCATCAAAGAGCCAAATATCTATAGCAACCCAAGTTAGTATTTCTCTAGATAAGGGGTAGTCCACAAATCGATCTCCATTTTTCAATGGGTCAAACTATACCTACTGAAAAGCTCGGATGATAATTTTTATACAAGTACTTGACTATGATATATGGAGTATCATAGTTAATGGACCATATACATCCACTAAGATAATTAATAGTGAGGAATCAATCAAACCCAAAAAGGAATGGAATAAGATTGATAAGAAAATGGCTCAACTCAATGCAAGAGCCATGAATGTTTTATATTGTGCTCTAGATGCTAATGAATTTAATCATATTTCAACATGCATGTCGGCTAAAAAAATCTAAGATAGGTTAGAAGTAACTCATGAAGGTACTAATCAAGTTAAGGAGTCAAAAATTAATGTGCTTGTGCATAAATATGAACTTTTCAAAATGGAGCATGATTAGTCAATAACTATAATATTTACTAGATTTATGGATATTATAAATGATCTTAAAAATCTTGGCAAGTCTTATTCAAACAATGACCTTATGAGGAAGATTCTTAGGTCTTTGCCAAAGACATGAGAGGCCAAAGTGACTACAATCTAAGAAGCTAAAGATCCGAATATTTTACCCTTGGAGGAGCTTCTAAGATCACTAATGATGCACGAGCTAAGTATGAAACAAAATCAAGAAGAAGATGTCAAGAAAAAAAGATAATAGCCCTTAAATCCACCACTCAACAAAATGAGAAATCTGATGAAATGAAAGATGAAGAATAAGATGAAAAAATAGCCCTCATCATAAGAAAGTTCAAAAAATTTTTGAAGAGAAAATAAGGAATGAGGAAGAGGCTACCTACCAAAGGAGAGTATAGCAAGGAAAAGGATAGGGAGCAACCCCTTATTTTCTATTATTGGCACAAAATTTGATCGTCGTCGGAGTAGAAGCTGGATTTGGAGAGGACAAGGTTTGGCCGTCGTCAGAGTTGAAGCTGGATTTGGAGAGGATGAGGTCATCATCAAGATCTGCAAAATAAGTCTCATCTAGAGTCTAGGGTGGGGGCTCCGGCAAGACCCTCCGATGATAAAGTCAGCTCTTTCAGTCAATAGAAATGAAATACGTAGAGAGATTCTAGTAGAATTTTGAGGAAGAGAAGAAGAGCTTTTTCTCCTTTTTTCGAAAGTGAATCTAGAGGATCCTTTATATGGACGGAGCCTGTAATAAACTGATAATGACAGCTATAACCATCCGATAGTGGGCCGTTCAGGGTCACGTGAACTTTGTTATGGGGGATAGTGTCTATTGTCATGATGTGTGAGCCTGTCGGGATCCAACGACCAAAGCTTAGATGGAAGAGATTGATAGTTCTTTTGGCTATATCGAGGATGAGTGTCGAGGTCCTCTAGGGCTGCTGGATGGAGTTTGGAGGAAGTTTAGCTATTTGGAGGAGTTTGTCTGAAGAAGAAATTCAGGAGGAGCTCGACTATTGAAGGAGTCTGGCTGAAAGAGAAGCCCAAAAGGAGTTCAACTATTGGAGGAGTCTGGTTGAAGAAGTTTGGGAGGAGTTCAACTATTGGAGGAGTCTGACTGAAGAAAAAGTTTGGAAGGAGTTCGATAGTTGGAGGAGTCCGACTGAAGGAGAAGCCCGGAAGGAGTTCAACTATTAGAAGAGTCTGGCTGAAGAAGAAGTTCAGAAGGAGTCTGACTGTTGGAGGAGTCTGGTTGAAGAAGAAGTTTGGGAGAAGTTCAACTATTAGAGGAGTCTGACTGAAGGAGAAGTTCAAAAGGAGTCCAACTATTGGAGGAGTCTAGTTGAAGGAGAAGTTTGGGAGTTTTGGAAGGAGTCAATTGTTGGAGGAGTCTGGTTGAAGGAGAAGTTCGAAAGAAGTTCAACTGTTGAAGGAGTCTGGCTGAAGGAGAAGTTCGGAAGGAGTCCGACTATTAGAGGAGTATGGCTGAAGGAGAAGTTTGAAAGAAGTTCAACTGCTGGAGGAGGCCCGAGGTTTAACCATGGAGGCTGCTGTCAAGTGCGATCCTTCTGAGATTTAGCATCCAGTCAAACTTTGGCAGGAGTGGATTTATCCCCAATACTAGTCTTCCTACTTCCGAGTTTGAAGGTCAAGGGAAGAGAGTACTAAGTATGACTGTTGAAGTTTCTTTCCATCTCCTACACTTGCTAAGGCGAGGCATTTCCTGGTGCTTCTGCACCGGCATTGAAGCTTCAAGTCCTCTAGGGACATGGAGGACATTAAAATAGCTTTTGCTCAGGAGGCCTTCATCGAGGGGTTCCAGATCTACCTGGGAAGGGTCGTTGAGAATTTTTTTGAGGTAGATTTGGACCTCTTGATGGAAGAGCCCAGCGATAGAGCTGATCCTTCATCCCTCGAGGCCGGAGTTGTCCCGATCAACGTCCCTTCTTCTTTAGCCATGGGAGCTATCCCAAAAGCTCCCGAACCCATCGCTGCAGCGCCCGAGCCTACCCAAGGATCAGACACGAATGAAGATGCTTCGACCTCTCTCGTGGCTGAGCTGCCCGAGGTCTAGATTTTCGAAGATCGTATAGCTTTCTTTTTCTTTTTTTTTAAGCTAGTGTATTTAAAAACATCCAAGTAAATGAAAAACAAATCTTTTTCTATTCTTACACTTTGTGTTGTCATTTTCATGATTCAGAACACTTTGATGACCTTGGTCATGACTCCCCTCTTCTAGTTGATGCCAATCCTTTGCCCCATGGGGTTCCGATTAAACCACTAATTAGGAGTTTGAATAAGAAGATTCATCGCTTGAAGAAAAAGTTGAGAAAAATTGAGGATGATCTCCAATAATTAAGGAAGAATGCTTTAAAGGCGATTGTCGAAGTTATCGGCCTTAGGAACCTGCACAAGAAGGATCCTACTAGTTTCAGCATTCGAAAGGATAGCTTCGAGAAAGAAATGGCTGAACTGAAAAGAAGCACCAGCAACAAGTCTTAAGAGTTAATAGCAAAGATCAACTTCCTTGAGATCGACCTTACGACGGCGAAGAAAAAAATTCAACTGCTGGAGGAAACTTCATCATGGTCTACCGACAGGGCCTGGTACGATTGGGACTGGTCCAAGAGGTTCTCTGAACTTCAAAAGCAGCTCCAAGATGTCAAAGCCTGACATAATGAGTATAAGCTAACTTGATCGAAGGAAGTGACCAGGCTCGAGCATGAGCTCCGGGCAGCTAATAGAAAGGTGAGCCGTCTCCAGCAACAACTGGCTGATGGTCGGTCGGCTGTCTCTAGTGGAGAGTCAAAGGAGATTACCTCCTTGAAAAAGACCATTAGCGATCTTTCAGAAGCTGTCGGGATGGAGAAAGCTTAAGTTCAGTAATTGAAGCTCCAACTAATCTATGAGCATCTAGCCATCCAGGATGTGGAGACCGAGTTCGAGATCCTAAGGAGGCAGTGGTGGAAGCTTGAGGGCCAGTTTGGGCATATCAATAGAGCGTACATAGATAATTTGTATAAAAAGAAAGAACTTGAGGAGAAAATCATTAGGTTGAAGCAGGCCTTGGTGATGGCCGGCATCGACGATCCGAAGCCTGAGGAGTTCGATCCATCTTAAGGCTTTGCCTCTTTTTATATATATTTTTTTGTAATCGATCTTGTCGATCCCTACCATGTTGGCTTTCTTGTAATATGTAGTCGATTTGGCTGACCTCCATCCTACTTGTAATAAATTTAAACTTATAATAAAATATACCTTATTCGTCATTGCCTCATATGAATGCAATGCTCGCCTTCGACCCTTCTCTCTCTCTCTCTTTTTTTTTACTCTTGTTAGGATAGGGTTCTCCTTCTGTTCCTAATGAGACCGTAGGAGCGTATTAGGGCCGGTGTCAGGGCCTTTCCCCTCATCCCGTCTAAAGAGAACGAGGCCTTCGATTTTGCTCAAGTTAGGACGAGGTTCTCCTCCTGTTCCTAATGGACTATAGGGGCACATTAGGACCATTGTCAGGGCCTCTCCCCTTATCTCGTCTAAAATGAATGAAGCCTTCCACTTTGCTCAAGTTAGGATGAGGTTCTCCTCCTATTCCTAACGGACTGTAGGGGCACATTAGGGCCATTATCAGGGCCTCTCTCCTCATCTCGTCTAAAATGAATGAGGCCTTCGACTTTGCTCATGTTAGGATGAGGTTCTCCTCCTATTCCTAACAGGCTGTAGGGGCATATTAGGATTGTTGTTAGGGCCTCTCCCTTCATCTCGTCTAAAATGGACGAGGCCTTCGACTTTGCTCATGTTAGGACGAGGTTCTCCTCCTATTTCTAACATGGCCGTATGTGTCATGAGATTAAGTTTAGGGGGTAGTCCCCCTTTATTACCGATATACAACAAAGATTAGGATGTTGAAGTAGGAGGATTTCATTGCAATCAAATCATCTGTAATACATTCGTAGATTTTTTGAATTCCATGGTCGAGATGGGTCTGCCCTTTTGAGTTCCTTCAAGTAGTATGTCCCGAGTCGGACGACTTTCGTGACCTCATAGGATCCTTCCCAATTTGGGGTAAGCTTTTTCTGATTCTGAGGTTGAGAGATGGCGGCTTGTCGAAGCACTAAGTCCCCCACTCTAAACATTTTACCTCTAACTCTGGAGTTATAGTATCGGGCCATCTTTCGCTTGTAAGCTGCCATCTGAACTTGGGCTTCCTCTCTTTTTTCTTCCAGTAGGTCGAGGTTGGCTCTAAGGTCTTGCGGGTTATGCTACTCATTGAAAGCCACTACCCACACCAATGGAAGCTTAAGTTCGATCGGAATGACTGTCTCTATTCCAAAAGCTAAGGCAAACGGTGTTTCTCCAGTCAGCAGCCTTTGGGTAGTATGGTATGCCCATAAAACATGATAAAGTTCGTCCACCCAGGCTCCTCTTGCTCTTTTGAGTCTTGTCTTGTGCCTTGCAATAGAATCCGATTGGTCACTTCAGCTTTTCCATTTGCCTATGGGTGAGCTATCGATGTAAAGTGGTGGAAGATATTCAGACCTTTGCAAAACTTGATGAACCTCATCCTTGCAAATTATCGATAATTATCTATTATGATAGTTTGGGGTGATCCAAATCTACAGACGACCGACTTTCAGATGAAGTTCTACATCTTTGCTTCGATAATCTTTGCCAGTGGTTCAGCCTCGACCCATTTAGTGAAATAGTCGATGGCGACTAGGAGAAACTTTTATTGCCCGATGCCACTAGGAAGGATCCAAGAATATCCATTCTCCACTATGCAAATGACCAAGGAGCACTCAATGGGGCAAGCTCGGTGGCTAGTTGCCTTTGGATATTCGCGTTCCTTTGGCAGTGGTCACATCTCCTGACGTAATCAATACAATCACCATGCATAGTCGGCCAGTAATACCCTTATCGGAGTAGCTTATAAGACAGAGATCTAGCAACCAGATGGCTCCCGCAAATTTTCTCATGCACTTTCCATAGTGCGAAATCGACCTCAGAGGGTTGAAGGTACCTCAATAATGGTAGAGAATATGATTTTTTATACAGCTTATTCTCATAAAAAACATACTGAGAGGCTTGGTTTCTCAATTTTCGAACCTCTTTCGGATCACGAGGAAGAACCCCATCCTTAAAGTCAGTGGGTCAATCCAGCAGGGCTCCTGGCCAACCTGCATGATTGCTATGGTTCCTCTGTGCATGGGCATTTCAATGTCTCATAATAAACTTCTTTCAAAAGCTCGTTAGGAGCTAGAGTGACTAGCTTGGAAACAAGGTCAGCCCTAGCATTTTTCACTCTCAAAATTTGTCGAATGCTAAAGCTGCCGAAGGCTAGGGTCAAGCTCTTCACCATCTCAAGATATTTTATCATGCTCTCTTCTCGAGCTTCATAACTGCCGCTGACCTGCCCCACGATCAGTTGGGAGTCACTGCAAACCTAAAGCTGATCAGCTCCCAATTCTTTGGCTATCCTAAGCCCAGCTATTAGGGCCTCATATTTTGCCCCATTGTTTGTCATCGAAAATTCAAAATGCGGTGCGTACTCCATAATGATTTCTTCTGGATTGATCAGGATCAGCCCAGCATCTGCTCCAAAAGCGTTGGAGGAGCCATCGACATATAGGGCCCAAAAATATTTAGGAAGGTCCGTTCTTTCTTTAGAGGAGCTCGGGTGCAACTATGGAATGTTGGTTTCATTATGAAGCTCGACATAATCTAGGATGGTACATTCAACTATGAAGTCGGCCAGTGCTTGAGCCTTGATTGTTGGTTGAGGTTGATAGTTGATGTCGAACTCTATTAATTCAATGACCCATTTTGCAATTCTTTCGGAAGCATTCATTTGATGAAGGATCGCTCTAATTGGCTGGTCAATGAGGAGCATTATAGCATTTCCCTAGAAGTAAGTCCGAAGTCTCCTTGTTACAATCAGAAGAGCATAAGTCAATTTTTTCAACTTTGTATACCCAGTCTTGGCATCCCTTAGGATCCAGCTTTTGTAGTAGACTAGTCACTGCACTTTCACCTCTTCTTTGACTAGGACTGCCGCTAGCACCATAGGGGAGACTGCGAGATAGAGAAACAGCTCCTCTCCGAATTCGAGTTTGGCTAGTAGGAGAGGTGAGCCGAGATAGTTCTTGAGCTCGTCGATCATCTTTTGGCATTTCTGAGTTCAGCAAAAATCTTTCAATTTTCTGAGGATTTGAAAGAAGGGCATGCAGCATTTGACCGACCTCGAGATAAAATGATTCAAAGATGCCACCTTTTAGATCAGGTGCTGAACTCCTAGATAGCTTGAATCTTCTCCAGGTTAGCCTCAATCCCTCATCTCGAGATCATGAACCCCAAAAATTTTTCTGAGGCTATCCCAAAGGTGACCTTGGTTGGGTTCAGCTTCATCTTATATTTTCTGAGCGCATCAAAATCCTCTTCAAGGTTGGCAACATGATTGATAGATATTTGGCTTTTGACTAGCATGTCATCGACGTAAACCTCTATATTGTGGCCAATCTGCTTCTTAAAGATTTTATTGACCAAGCCCTGATAAGTCACACCTACATTCTTAAGCCTGAAGGGCATGACCTTGTAACAGTAAAGACCACGGTTAGTAATAAAAGCAGTCTTCTCCTCATCCTCCAATGCCATCCAAATTTGGTTGCAGCCAGAGAAGGCAGCCATGAAGGTGAGGAGCTCATAGCCTGAAGTTGCATCCACAGTTGATCAATTTTGGGCAAAGGATAGCTGTCTTTTGGGCAGGCCTTGTTCAGCTTCTTAAAATCGATGCACATCCTCTGCTTGCCATTAGCCTTCTTGACCAGGACAATGTTAGTGACCCAAGTCGGATAGCTGACTTCTTGAATAAATTCGGCATTGAGAAGCTTGTCGACTTATTCTACTATTGCCTTCTACCTTTCTGGTGCATGATCCCAAACTCTTTCTTTCACTAGTCGATGCTTGGGATCAATGGCCAGCTGATGTTCCATAACCTTGGCATTAATCCTAGGCATATCTATCGGAACCTAGGCGAAGACGTCGGCATTCCTCCATTAAAAGGCGATGAGCTGCTTCTGATCTTCATCTTTCAGATTAGAGCAAATTTGCACCGTATGCTCCACATTCCCATCATTTAGAGGGATGGTCATAAGATCTTCTATGTGCTCATCCTGTTCTTCGGTAAGGTCATCACGAACATCAAGCCCACCAACTAGAAAGGGGTCAAGTTAACTTCCATTTTGTAAGGCAATGGAGTAGCAATGCCGGGCTAATGCTTGATCACCTCTGATTTCACCTATTCCATTGTTTATTGAAAATTTTATCTTCAGATAATAGGTCGACACCATGGCTCATAGTGCATTCAAACCAAGTTGGCAGAGGATTGCATTGTAAGTGAAGGAGGCTTTCACCACCAAAAAGTCGACCCATGCCTTGACCTACTTTGGATATTGCCCTGCAGTCATGGCTAGAGTTATCATTCCTTCCACTGGCACAGTGTCGCCAATGAAGCCAACCAATGGGGAGCTCATGAGTCTCAGGTGATTATCGGATATGGATATTTTAAAGAAAGCATCATAATAGAGAAGGTCAGTAAAACGTCCATTATCTATCAAATATGGCATACATCATAATCAGTAATGCTTAAAAAGATTACAACCACATCACTGTGCGAGAACTGGACTCCTCGGACATCCTCGTTAGTAAAAGTGATGGGCTCCTCAATCCTCCACCTCTTCTCAAGCTCTGTCGATCTGCTAGCCTCCCCATACCGAAGTCTCCCAAAGATGGTATTAATGATGCCAATCGAGGGTCGATCTTTTTGCTGCTCCTCGCCCCTCAATGGTTCTGGCGGTAAGGGTGCTCTCGACCGATCCTCCCATCCTTCTAACTGACGTTGCAGGAGCTGGCTGAGCCTATCGTGCCTGATGAGCTCCTCGATCTCATCTTGAAGCTGAATGCACTCTTCTGTATCATGATCATGTTCATAATAGTAGAGGCAAAACTTGCTAGGATTTAGCTTGTCAGGGTGAGTGCGCATCCTTTCTGATCTTGGTAGTTGCTCCCTGATCTTCATCAGTATTTAGGTCTTTGGAGCATTGAGAGGGGTGTAGTTATGAAATCTTATGAAGGTAGAGCTCCATCGCACCCTTCTATCCGAGCTTCTTCGCCTTTGGGTCGAGGTAGGAGTCCGGGCCCACTTATGCTCTGGAGGAGTTCGAGAGCATGGTCGAGCTCTGCTCGATTTCTCCTCAACCTTGGGCACATTCGATTCGCCCGCCTACCACTCTTGGGTGGCTTCATTATCCCTAGCTTTAAAGGCCTCCTCAACTCGGGCATAACCTTCAGTCCGAGCCAGCATATTGACAAAGTTTCTAGGGTACTTCTTCTCCAAGGAGAATAGCAAATCATTCTTCTAAAGGCCGCCCTTGAGTGTGACCATTGTAACAGACTGGTTCAAGTTCTGGACCTCCAATGCAGCAGCATTAAACCAAGTGACATAAGTCCGGATAGATTCCTCCTCATTCTACTTGATATTCATCAGAGAATCCAAACCTCGGTGGGGACATCGGCTGCTAATGAAATAAGCCACAAATTGATGGCTCATTTGATTGAACCAAAAGATGGTATCTGATTTAAGGATTGATACCAGTTCCTAGCAGCTTTCTTAAAGGTGGATAGGAAAGTTCGACACAAAATGGCATCTTGCACACTGTAGAGCAGCATCATTATCCAGAAGATCTCTAAATGGTCGATCAGATTGGTCGTCCCATCGTAACTCTCAAATTGAGGGAGCTTGAAGTTTGGCGAGATCGGTTCCTGCATAATCTTTGGAAAAAAAAAGGGTCAGTACAAATATCATTACCCTGGGATGAGGAAGCATGATGGAGTTCTTCGATTTGTCGGCTCATTTCTTGGAGTCTTTGATCTAGGAGATCTTCACAGTCATTGATCTCTAGTATTTTTTGATGGAACGGGAGCAAAGCTCTCCCTAGGGTCGAGTCATGGTCCGAGCAAGGGCTCTCTACCCTCTGCTTTTCTTTTTCAGTGGTCGTCGATCGACTGACCCAAGTCGGCTGCCCCCAGACTGTTAGATATATGTGCCCTAGAAGCCAAAATTGGCTGACACTTGTAATACACTTCTAGGGGCAAAATTATAATTTTGATTAAAAGCAATAAATGGGTTATTTTCTATCACATATGTGTATTTAGTGTCTATGATACATCCTTTGAGTTAATGGTAATGATAATTCATATTTTCAAGAGTTGAAAATTTAAGACATGAATAATCATTGTTAACTCATAAAATGCTCCCGACCATAGGATCATCATGAGGATGGTGATTGATCCGAAAGGTTGGTGTACAATCGCTTCTCTTTAGTAGATGAGTCTTGAGTCTACGGTGTGGAGACACCAGAGCGAGAGTACAGGTACTCGTTAGAGAACGAGGGCACTGAGCGTGACCACCTCGAGTAGTCATTAGGGAGTCTACCTTCTCGTCAATGACTGACTCGATGCTGCAGTAGTGTGTCTGGTTCTTTGATCTGAGGTACATCGATAGTTCACCATGAGGGTGTTATAGTTTGACTACACCATTACTCGGTCTCCTAGCCATATGGAACCCTGAAGTGTAGGTTGGCTATAGCATGTTCATTGTAGAAACTGGATTGCATCAAGATGGAATCTATCTACCTCGGTGGTAGAGGAGCAGCCCAATGATGATCATGAGAATCAAGTCCAAAAATCCATGGCCATGGTAGAGTGAAATAATAGAAAGAGTTTCTATTTAGATTTTCACATCGGACCTGAATCGAATGATTACATCATATGATTGAGACTAGGGTTTGACGAGTTTACCTTAACCCTAATCTGATCGGGGCTCAAGATAGAAGAACTGAATCACATAGGTAGCTGCACCAAGAGGTTCGCATTCAGCTCTGATGGGTTGCCACCATATATGCTTAGGTGTCACTGGTGGATTTTGGGAGCAATTAGAATGATTTAGATGATCGATCATTCTAGCTGTTCGAATCAGAAGAGTTCTGATCCATCGAAAGAAGTTTCGATGATGTCGATGATAGAGATCATGACATATCCTTATTACCATACAGAACTGAATCTAACTGGGTCACACAAAGAAGAGTTTGAATCTGGTGATCATCAATTGAACTGATCTAGTTCAATTGATCTGAATGAGATTCAATTAGGTTCAAGGAAATCGTGCTAGCACTCGATTGAACCTAACGTTCTTCTTTTGCTATCATAAATAAGTTGTCCTATCTGAGCCAAAGGAGTTTGTGCTCAATCAAAGGCCTTCATATGGTCTGACTGGAGGTTGTCTAAGTCAGAATAGGTTGTCTTATTTTATAAGACATTACCTGCCATTTTTTATCACCTGCCATTTCTTGTTCTTTGACTTTGGTCAAAAGTCTACCTTTGACTGGTCAAACATTGACCATTGACACTTTGACTTTTGACCACATGTCATGCACCTATTGGAGAGTTGGTAGGGGCCTATCCCCCTGCCAGAACCTGGCAAGAAGGAGGGCACACGCCATCCTAGGCATGTGCCCAAGTTGGAGGCGCCTAGGAGTCCTTGTTGGACAAGGACTCCATCTCCTTTTTGGATTCCAATTAGAGTTCTTCTAAGAACCAACTTTGACTGGTCTTAGGCACCCTCTAAGGAGGAATCCAGGGGACTCTATTCCGACCAATCAGATTTAGATCTGATTTCACAAAGGATTGTGATTGGTTGGGAAGAAGAGGAGTTGGATCACAGCTAGTCTATAAATAAGATCCTGTACCCAACTCAGATTGTGACATGAGATGATTGAATCACAATTCCCCCATGCCCCTAGTTTGCCTCTCCCCTCCTTCTCCATGCCAAACCACCTTCTCCCCTTGCTCTCCATGTCCAAAAGGAGTTTTGAATTTTTGTTGGTGCGATTCAAGCAAGAGAAAGGCGATCAAAAGCTAGAAGGCTGCATTGCTGCAAAGGATGACTGCTGATCTTCAAAAGGAGTTTTGAAGATCCTCCAGATCAGATCCAAATCTAATTTTTGGAGATGTGATAGAGAAGAAGAGGATCTCCAAATCCAATCTAAGTGAATATCGGTAGAGGCCAGGCACTTGCATGGCTAGATCCAGAACCTTCCGCTGCAAACAGGATCATCAATAGGGTAATAGGATTACCCAGATCAGATAAATTAAATTTAATTTAATTTATCTTTATTTTATTTTATTTATTAAAATAATAAAAATTAGATCTAAAATATCTCAGATCTGATACAGATCAAATAGAAAAAATTTTGAAATATATCTCTTGATCTAATCAGATCTGAACGAACCTGATCCAAAAAATCAGGATTTCCCTTCAACTAGTATCAGAGCCAGGTTCTAAAAATATTTAGATCTAATTTTAAATTTATTTTAATTAGAAAATAAGTGATTTTAGATGTCACATGAGATGTGATCAGATGTGAAATCAGAAAAAAAATTAAAATTAAATGATTTGGATCTAAGATTAGAAGATATGCATGACTAGTTCTAGAATAGAATAGTTCTATAGAATAGTCTTGCATGTTTTTGATTTAATCTGATTAAATCATATTTTAGATCTTTTTATTTATTATTTTTTGATATTATAAGTGTTATAATAACATCTAAAAAATAGCAAATAAAAATTATTTAATTTTTGAATATCATATGAGATGTGATTGATGCATGTCTAAACTAGTTGTAGAATAGTTCTACATAATTGTCTAGATTAGAATTTATTTTGATTAGATCAATTTAAATCTAAATTTTTAGATTATTATGAGATAATTTAGATCTGAAAATATGCATGATTTGATACATGAGATGTATGCAAAATATGCCAATATTAGATCTACTTTGTATATGAGATATATGATATAGATCTGATACTATTTTGTAGTATTGAATGTTCCTGATTAAGGCATTCCTCTTGGCCGTCCGATCATAAGAACGAAGAAGGGTTTAAAGGCCCTCTCTTTTCATTCGATGGGGTGTTCTTATGATGTGTAGGGGTGCTGCGTGTTCGTCCTTAATCAGAAACCCAAAACTTAATTTCTGCAAAATCCTAGATCCTGAAACCCTAGGATTTATTGTGCATATTTTATTTATGAACACTACTTAATTAAGAATTAAGTTTATGGAATATTAATTAGGTCTAAAATTGAGAATTTCAGATCTAAGACATATTCATAATACTGGGTTCGGGCTTGGGTAGCTCAATTAGGTCTAAGCGGTTGATCAAACTGAATCAAGAGTTGGTTAGATGGGATCAACAATGCTTAAATTGACCAGCCAAATAGGATTAAGTCTGGGTCAAGATCGAGTCACGATCAAGCAAGACCTAATTAGGCTCAGAGGTTAGAGTTTGGATTGTAGGCAAACCCAATTGGTTCTAGCTCAACAATTTGGTGTCTAAGGTAAGTTTGGCACATACGACCGACTGGTTTTTAATTGGAAGCTACTCGACCTGAATGCGTTCTTGTACAAGTTAATGGCACATTCCTTCTACCGATCTCACTTACCTGGCCATATCTGTTGACACAGTTCTGATCTGAGGTGGTCAATAATCCGAGCTAACCCATGCCACTAGGTTAGTCATAATTGTTATGACTAAGCCAAGTCTAGTGTAATGAGACCTGAATCAATTCTCCCTAAGAAAAGATTAAGCCTGAGGTCTTCCACCATTGTAGACATGCGGGCCCTTCCCGGGGTTGATTGTTCTCGGCTGGATACAGTGGCTCAATTGCACCGGGAAGATGCAACCATGTCTATTAGGCATTGGATGCTATGGACTGGAGGATGAGTTGGGCTCAATATTTTGGATACGGTGAGAGACTCAATTAGGAACCCAGTCTATGCAAATGGTGGGTCTGACTTAACTAAGGAGTGGATCAATATTTTGGATACGGTGAGATTCATGAATTAGAGACCAAGTTTGGGTGCACCATGATTAGAGAATCATTGAACAAGAGTTGTTCACTCATTGGCTAACCCATCACCAATAATTGTTAGGTGAGGTGATGAGTCAGTTGGTGAGATCGCACCACCCACTAGAAATCATTAATCGTGGAGATTTTCGCATCTCTATAGAGGAAGTGTAGGAATCTGAGAAAATAGTGGAAGCTAATTTGTTTAAAAATAAAATCCCTAAACAAATTGGTTAAGTCAAAATTACAGTATCTAACTAGAATCTTTGACTCTCTACAGGAAAATGTCTGCGTCCAACCCATTGGCACATATCCTGGATACACATAGACTGACTGGACCCAATTATAAAGATTGGCTCAGGAACTACAAAATAGTTTTGGGTTCTGAGAAGTTAACCCATGTATTGGACCAGGACCCTCCCACCTTACCAGCCCGTCCATCTATTGAACAGAGAGCGTCTCTGGAGAAATGGATAGACGAAGATAATAAGGCCAGATATTACATGTTGGGCTTGATGTCTGATGAGCTCCAGCACCAACATGAGGATATCGGGACTGCTCGCCAAATGTTGGCTCACCTGCAGGAGATGTTTGGTGAACAGAGTCACGCAGCCAAATATCAAGTCACGAAATGACTTTTTAAGGCTAAGATGCGTGATGGGCAGTCAGTCCAAGATCACTGTCTGATAATGATCAAGGACATGGAAGAGCTTGAGAAGCTCAGTGTGAAGTTAGACTTGGACCTGCAGAACGATATTATTCTGCAATCCTTGACTGATGCATATGGGCAATTCATCATGAATTACCACATGCATAAACTTCAGAATTCCTTGGCCGAATTAATGAATATGCTGGTTACCGCTGCGCTTTCTATGAAAGGTTCTAAAGGCTCAGTTCTTGCTATGGAATGGACTTCTTCCAAAAGAAAGTCTTATGGAAAGAAAAAAAAGTCTATAAAAAAAAAAACAAAAAAGCAAAAGGTGGAAGGAGCAAAGAAGAAGAAGGCAGAGCCGAAGATGAAAGCCGCTGTCAAAGAAAAGTGTTTCCATTGCAACAGCGACGACCATTGGAAGCGGAACTTCCCTACTTACCTGGCCACCCTGAAGAACAAGAAGGAAGGTCCTTCTGGAGGTATGCTCATTATTGAGTCTAACCTTACGGTTTCTTCTGCATCCAGTTGGGTGCTTGACTCTGGTTTTAGTGCTCATCTGTGCACTTCCATGCAGGGTCTTGAGGATAGTAGGAGGCTGAGGGATGGAGATATGATCCTACGTGTTGCTGCAGTAGCCGTGGGAACATACCCTCTTCGATTACCATCTGGTTTAGACTTAGTTTTGAAAGACTGTTATTTTGTGCCTGTAGCTAGCAGAAATTTGATTTCTATTTCATGCTTAGCACAAGAAGGTTATGTGATCACCTTCTTTAAGGACCATTGTAACATTCTTTATGAAAGAAATAAAATTGCAAATGGTTTCCTTATTAATGGTCTTTATCAGCTATATATTGATGTACCTATTCTAACTATCGAGCAAAACGTGAATGCCAAACGACCTAGGGATAGTCCAAACGACAGATATCTATGGCACTTGAGATTAGGTCATATAGCAGAAGATAGGATCAACAAATTAAGAAAAATGGGCTACTGAGTCCATTGACTTCCGAGTCATATCCAACTTGTGAATCTTGTCTTCAAGGCAAAATGACTAAACTCCCTTTTGTTGGACATGGGGAGAGGGCCACTGATCTCCTTGCCCTAGTACATACTGATGTGTGCGGCCCATTTGATGTGCCGACTAGAGGCAATTTTATCTACTTCATTACCTTTATCGATGATCTGTCTAGGTATGGGTATGTGTATCTTATGAGACACAAGTCTGAAGCTTTTGAAAAGTTCAAAGAATTCAGACATGAAGTAGAAAAACAAACTAAAAAACCCATTAAGGTTCTTCGATCAGATCGAGGAGGTGAATACCTTAGCCAGGAATTCCTAGACTATCTATAGGAAAATGGCATAGTCTCTCAATGGACTCCACCAGGAACACCTCAACTCAACGGGGTTTCAGAATGGAGAAATCGGACTCTATTGGATATGGTTTGATCCATGATGAGCTTCACAGACCTCCCTGATTTCCTTTGGGGACACTCATTGTTAACTTCAATTTATCTACTGAATAGGGTTCCCTCTAAAACCATTCCTACCACACCATATGAGATATGGCATGGTAAGAAACCAAGTCTGAGTCATCTCAGAATTTGGGGTTGTCCAGCTCATGTCAAAAGATAACAAGCGGACAAGTTAGAGTTTAGGTCCTTTAGAGCTCGATTCATAGGATATCCTAAAGAGTCATTAGGATACTATTTTTATATTCCAGAAGACCACAATGTGATTGTGAGTCGACATGCCATCTTTCTTGAAAAATAGTTTATTCAAGATAGCAGCATTGAAAAATAGATCAAGCTTGATGAGAAAGTCTCACAAGTACAACGAGCTAAGGACCAATTGGAACCAAATCAGGTTGAGCCAAT
Organism: Cocos nucifera; assembly: GCA_006176705.1. Lineage (NCBI taxonomy): Eukaryota > Viridiplantae > Streptophyta > Magnoliopsida > Arecales > Arecaceae > Cocos > Cocos nucifera. The sequence continues at coordinate 107,081 of QRFJ01002855.1, read as the reverse complement.
AAGAACACTACCTCCTCCACCTCATAGATCGGAAAGAGTTTTCCATCCCCCTGAGAGATACTTAGGTATTATTTTAGAGAAAGTAGAGAAAATATTCCTCATAGGTAATGGTGCTCATGGTGATGATCCCAAAACCTACAATGAGGCGATATCAGATATCGACTTCGAGAAATGGCTAGAGGCAATGCAGTCAAAAATTGACTCGATGCACTCAAACCAAGTCTGGACCTTGGTAGATCCACCAGAAGGTATAGTACCTATTGGGTGCAAATGGATCTTCAAGAGAAAGATTGGTGCAGATGGGAATGTGGAGACATTCAAGGCTAGACTAGTGGCAAAAGGTTATAGTTAACGCGAAGGCATTGACTATCAGGATACCTTTTCCCCAGTGGCTATGCTGAAATCCATCCACACATTGCTTGCCGTTGCAGCCTATTTTGATTATAAAATATGGCAAATGGATGTGAAAATGGCATTCTTAAATGGATATCTTGAGGAAGATATCTATATAGAACAGCTGCTAGGTTTCACATCCAGTGATGCTGATCACAAGGTTTGCAAGCTGCAAAGGTCCATATATGGACTTAAGCAAGCATCTCGGAGCTGGAACACTCGTTTCAATGATGTGATCAAAAAGTTTGGTTTCATCAAAATGAAGAGGAACCATGTATTTTCAAAAAGGTCAGTGGGAGCGCTGTTGTCTTCCTCATATTGTACGTGGATGACATCCTCCTTATTGGAAATGATATTCCCATGTTGACGATAGTCAAAATGTGGTTGTCCAAGGAATTCTCCATGAAAGACCTAGGTGAAGCATCCTTTATTCTAGGAATTAAGGTCTATATGGATAGACCGAATAGGATGCTAGAACTTTCACAGAAGATGTACATAGAGAAAGTACTAAAGAGGTTTAGTATGGAAAACTCTAAGAGGGCATTAATACCCTTCAGACATGATATTCATCTTTCCAAGAAGATGTGCTCCAGCACACCTGAGGAAATAGAATGCATGAGCAAGATCCCTTATGCTTCTGCAATAGGGAGCCTCATGTATAACATGCTATGTACACGACCTGATATAGCCCATGCTGTGAGTGTCACAAGAAGATATCGGTCAAATCCAAGTGAAGAACACTGGACTTCTGTGAAATGTATCCTTAAGTACTTGAGAAGAACTAAGGATATAATGTTGGTCTTTGGTAATGGAGAACTCCAAGTCCAGGGATACACAGACTCAGATTTCATGTCTGATATAGATGATCGAAAGTCGACATCTGGCAGACTGTTTGTGTGCAATGGAGGTGCTGTCAGCTGGAAGAGTTCTAAGCAAATGGTGATACCACCTCATCTGCGATTATCTCAAGAAGGGTTACGTCAAGGTCAAGAGAGTCGACTCCGCAGATAATGTGGCAGACCTACTTACAAAGCCATTGGACCAGCAGAAGTTTGAAGCCCACCTTGAGAAGATGGGACTTAGACTTATAGCCAATTGGCTTTAGGACAAGTGGGAGATTGTTAGATATATGTGCCCTAGAAGTGAGAATTGGCTGACACTTGTAATACACTTCTAGGGGCAAAATTATAATTTTGATTAAAAGCAATAAATGGATTATTTTCTATCACATATGTGTATTTAGTGTCTGTGATACATCCTTTGAGTTAATGATAATAATAATTCATATTTTCAAGAGTTGAAAATTTAAGACATGAATAATCATTGTTAACTCATAAAATGCTCCCGACCATAGGATCATCATGAGGATGGTGATTGATTCGGAAGGTTGGTGTACAATCGCTTCTCTTTAGTAGATGAGTCTTGAGTCTATGGTGTGGAGACACCGGAGCGAGAGTACAGGTACTCGTTAGAGAACGAGGGCACTGAGCGTGACCACCTCGAGTAGTCATTAGGGAGTCTACCTTCTCGTCAATGACTGACTCGATGCTGCAGTAGTGTGTCTGGTTCTTTGACCTGAGGTGCATCGGTAGTTCACCTTGAGGGTGTTATAGTTTGACTACACCATTACTCAGTCTCCTAGCCATATGGAACCCTGAGGTATATGTTGGCTATAGCATGTTCATTGTAGGAACTGGATTGCATCAAGATGGAATCTATCTACCTCGGTGGTAGAGGAGCAGCCCTATGATGATCATGAGAATCAAGTCCAGATATCCATGGCCATGGTAGGGTGAAATAATAGAAAGAGTTTCTATTTAGATTTTCACATCGGACTTGAATCGAATGATTACATCATATGACAGAGACTAGGGTTTGACGAGTTTACCTTAACCCTAATCTGATCGGGGCTCAAGATAGAAGAACTGAATCACACAGGTAGCTGCACCAAGAGGTTCACATTTAGCTCTGATGGGTTGCCACCATATACTGCTAGGTGTCATTGGTGAATTTTTGGAGCAATTAGAATGATTTAGATGATCGATCATTTTAGCTGTTCGAATCAGAAGAGTTCTGATCCATCGAAAGAAGTTTCGATGATGTCGATGATAGAGATCATGACATATCCCATTACCATATAGAACTGAACCTAACTGGGTCACACAAATAAGGGTTTGAATCTGGTGATCATCAATTGAACTGATCTAGTTCAATTGATCTGAATGAGATTCAATTATGTTCAAGAAAATCGTGCTAGCACTCGATTGAACCTAACGTTCTTCTTTTGCTATCATAAATAAGTTGTCCTGTCTGAGCCAAAGAAGTTTGTGCTCAATCAGAGGCCTTCATATGGTCTGACTAAAGGTTGTCCAAGTCAGAATAGGTTGTCTTATTTTATAAGACATTACCTGCCATTTTTGGTCACCTGCCATTTCTTGTTCTTTGACTTTGGTCAAAAGTCTACCTTTGACTGGTCAAATGTTGACCATTGACACTTTGACTTTTGACCACATGTCATGCACCTATTGGAGAGCTGGTGGGGGCCTGTCCCCCTACTAGAACCTGGAAAGGAGGAGGGCGCACGCCATCCTAGGCGTTTGCCCAAGTTGGAGGCGCCTAGGAGTCCTTGTTGGACAAGGACTCCATCTCCGTTTTGGATTCCAATTAGAGTTCTTCTAAGAACCAACTTTGACTGGTCTTAGGAACCCTCTAAGGAGGAATCCAGGGGACTCTATTCCTACCAATCAGATTTAGATCTGATTTCACAAAGGGTTGTGATTGATTGGGAAGAAGAGGAGTTGGATCACAGCTAGTCTATAAATAAGACCCTGTACCCAACTCAGATTGTGACATGAGATAATTGAATCATAATTCCCCACACCCCTAGGCAGCCTCTCCCCTCCTTCTCCATGCCAAACCACCTTCTTCCCTTACTCTCCACGTCCAAAAGGAGTTTTGGATTTTTGTTGGTGCGATTCAAGCAAGAGAAAGGCGATCAAAAGCTAGAAGGCTGCATTGCTGCAAAGGACGACTGCTGATCTTCAAAAGAAGTTTTGAAGATTCTCTAGATCAGATCCAGATCTAATTTTTGGAGATGTGATAGAGAAGAAGAGGATCTCCAGATCTAGCTTGAGTGGATACCGATAGAGGCCAGGCGCTTGCATGGCTAGATCCAGAACCTTCCGCTGCAAACAGGATCATCAATAGGGTAATAGGATTACCCAGATCAAGTAAATTAAATTTGATTTAATTTATCTTTATTTTATTTTATTTATTAAAATAATAAGAATCAGATCTGAAACATTTCAGATCTGATACAGATCAAAGAGAAAAATTTTTGAAATATATCTCTTGATCTGATCAGATCTGAACGAACCTGATCCAGAAAATCAGGATTTTTCTTCACAGACTGAGTTCTCTGGCTCCCGAGAAACCTACTCTGATTGAGATGGCGCCAGAGATGGCTGCTACTGCCGCATGACCTACACTGCTTTAGTGAGACCGTGAACCTACTAGACCAGCAGGTCGAACTGCAACGTGTCCATCATCGTAGGTGGTGGGGCTTGAGATGCAGGAGATGAAATAGGGGTAGGAAGATCTAGATGAGATCTAGCCACGAAGGTGGTTGGTTGACCGTCGGATTGAAGCCTTTCTAGAGGGCATCCTTGAGAGGTCGAGAGGAAAAGTAGGACTCTGGCTGGGATGAAGAGGGATCTCTATCACGTATTCCTTTAAGAACAAGAAAACCTCAAAAACTTGAGGCTCTTCCTCTAGCGCCAATCCTGTTGGCACGAAATCTAGCCATCACCGGAGTCGAAGCTTGATTTAGAAGGACAAGGTCTGGCCATCGTCGAAGTCGAAGCTAGATTTGGAGAGGATGAGGTCACTGTCGGGACCTGAAAAATAAGTCTCATCTGGAGTCTGGGGTGGTGCCTCTGGCAAGATCCTCCGATGATCAAGTCATCTTTTTCGACCAATAGAAATAGAATATGTAGAGAGATTCTAGCAGAGTTTTGAGGAAGAGAAGGAGAGCTTTTCCCTCTTTTTTTGAATGCATATCTGGAGGGTCCCTTATATGGATGGAGCCTGTAACAAACTGATAGTGACAGTCATAACCATTTGATAGTGGGCCGTTCAAGATCATGTGGAGTTTGTTACGAAAGATAGTGTCTGTTGCCGCGATGTGCAAGCCCATCGGGATCCAATGGTCGAAGCTCAAATGGGAGAGATTGATGGTTCTTTTGGCTATATCGAGGATGAGTGTCGAGGTCCTCTGGGGCTGCTGGATGGAGTTTGGAGAGAGTTTAGCTATTTGAAGGAGTCCATCTGAAGAAAAAATTTGGGAAGAGCTTGACTATTAAAGGAGTCTGGCTAAAGGAGAAGCCCGAAAGAAGTTCAACTATTGGAGGAGTCTGGCCGAAGGAGAAGTTCGAAAGGAGTTCAACTATTGGAAGAGTCTGACTAAAGGAGAAGTTTGGAAGGAGTTCGACCATTGGAGGAGTCCGATTGAAGAAGCCCGGAAGGGGTTCAACTGTTAGAGGAGTCTGGCTGAAGAAGAAGTTTGAAAGAAGTCCGACTATTGGAGGAGTCTGGCTGAAGGAGGAGTTCGGAAGGAGTTCAACTATTGGAGGAGTTTGACTGAAGGAGAAGTTCAGGAGGAGTTTGACTGAAGGAGAAGTTCAGGAGGAGTTTGACTGTTGGAGGAGTCTGGCTGAAGGAGAAGTTCGGAAGGAGTTCAACTACTAGAGGAGGCCCGAGGTTTAACCATGGAGGCTGCTGCCGGACGGGATCCTTCCGAGATCAAGCATCCAACCAAACTTCGGCAAGAGCGGGTTTATCCCCAACAGCTATGAATGTAAGAAGGCGGGGCACTTTAAGTCTAAATGTCGTCAACTTAAAAAGGTTCTCAAGAAATACAAGAAAAAGGTTATGGTAGCAACATGGAGTGATAGTGATGACTCAAGCTCCGAAGAGGAAGAAGCTCATAAACAAGCCAACCTGTGCGTTATGGCGCATGAGAATGAGGTAAGTGCTAAAATCTTAAATAAATTTACATTTGAAGAACTTCAAGAAGCTTTCTATGATTTAGTAGATGATTTAAAGAAGTTAGAAACTAAAAACAAAGATTTAAAATTAAAAAAATAAGTCTTGCTAAAAGAAAATGAAACTATCTTAAGTGAAAAACTAGTCTTAACTCAAAAAAATCTAAATTTAAAAAATAAAATCGATAATTTAAAATAGATAGTTGAAAATTTTACTTTGAGTTTAAATAAACTTCAAATGATTCTTAAAAATCAAAAGGTCGTTTATGATAAGGCCCGTCTAGGCTATAATCCCCTAAGAAAATAAAATTTTTTGAAAAATATTTTTATAAATTTACAAAGCAATAAATTTTTAAATGTTACTTACTTTAAATATGATAAACTAGGACATAAATCTTATACATGCTTCTCTAACAATTCAAATGTAGAAAGTATGGGTTCCAAAAGGAACCATTATGACTAACCTTAAAGGATCCAAGAAAACTTGGGTACCTAGAGTAAGGACTTGATTTTGCATGTAGGTGTGTCTTGCATCCAAAGAAAAAAATCGAAGATGGTATCTTGACAGCGGATGCTCAAGACACATGACCGGTGATGAGTACCAATTCACCACGCTTGATGCTAAAAATGAAGGGATGGTCACATTTGGAGATAATGGCAAAGAAATGTAATATCGATATCACTCCCTCCAAGTATATTAAAAATATTTTATTAGTAGATGGTTTAAAACACAATCTCTTAAGTATTAGTCAACTTTGTGACAAGGGTTACAAAGTTATTTTTGAATCTTCATTGTGCATTGTAACTAGTCCCAATGATGATGGCATTAAGTTTGTTAGTCATAGGCATGGTAATATTTATATGGTAGATTTGAATAATCTTTCTATGATAAACATGCAATGTCTAGTAGCTATGAATGCCAAAATTAATTAGACTGGTTGGCTTTGGCATCATAGGCTTGCACACATTAGTATGTATTCACTTTTAAAGCTTATCAAAAAGGAATTAGTTATTGGTTTACCAAAATTGAACTTTGAAAAAGATAAAATTTGTGATGCATGCCAACTAGGTAAACAAACAAAAGTTTCATTCAAATCTAAGAACATTGTTTCAACTTCTAGGCCATTGGAACTTTTGCACATGAATTTGTTTGGTCCTACAAGAATAGCAAACTTAGGTGGAAAACATTATGATTTTGTAATTATCGATGACTACTCACGTTTTACATGGATTTTTTTTTTGGCACACAAAGATGAAACTTTTCATGTTTTCACAAAGTTTTACCAAAAAGTTACCAATGAAAAAGAATTTTTGATTCAAAGCATTCGAAGTGATCATGGAACCGAATTTAAAAATCAAGACTTTAAAAAATTTTGTGATGAAAAAGAAATTAGCCATAATTTTTTAGCACCTAGGACACCCCAACAAAATGGAGTAGTAGAAAGAAAAAATAGAACTCTAAAAGAAATGACCCATACTATGCTATGTGAAAGCAACCTTCCAAGATATTTTTGGATGGAAGCAATTAACATAGCATGTTACATCTTAAACCGTGCCCTAATCAGACCAATTTTAAAGAAAATATCTTATGAGCTTTGGAAAGGAAGAAAACCTAACATTGCATATTTTCATGTTTTTGGTTGTCGATGTTTTATTTTGAACAATGGTAAAGAAAAACTAGGTAAATTTGATGCAAAATTCAATGAAGCTATTTTTCTTGGTTACTCCTCTTCTAGTAAAACTTTTAGAGTTTTTAACAAAAGAACCTTAGTAGTAAAGGAGTCAATACATATTATTTTTGATGAGACTAATGATCTTCCATCAAGAAAGAGTGAGGATATTGATGATGCAGATCCTCTTATAGAAAAATTGAAGGAGATCATCCTAAAGGATTCAACAATTCAAAATGAAGAGAATCATGAAGACAAGCAAGAAATTGAGGGTGAAGAACAACAAGAATAACCTCAAGGTATAAATGATCTTCCAAAAGAATGGAGGTCTATTCACAATCACCCTAAAGAACTAATTATTGGTGATCCTACACATGGGCTAAGAACTCACTCTTTACTTAGAGATGCATACAATCATTTTGCATTTGTTTCTCATTTTGAACCCAAAACCATTGATGAAGCTGAAAAAGATTATAATTAGATAAATGCAATGCAAGAGGAACTTAATCAATTTGAAAGAAATAATGTATGGATCTTAGTATCAAGATCTAAAAATTATCCAATAATTGGTACAAAATGGGTATATAGAAATAAATTGAATGAAAATGAAAATGTAATTAAGAATAAAGCAAGATTAGTTGCAAAGGGTTATAATCAAGAAGAGAAAATTGATTTTGATTAAACCTTTGCACCTGTTGCTAGACTAGAAGCAATTAAACTTTTACTCGCTTATGCATGTTTTATGAATTTCAAGCTATTTCAAATGGATGTTAAAAGTACTTTTCTAAATGGATATATTATCGAAGAAGTTTATGTAGAACAACCTCCCAATTTTGAAAAACCATGCTTTTCCAAATCATGTTTTCAAATTAAACAAAGCATTATATGATTTCAAATAAGCACCTAGGGCTTGGTATGAAAGACTAAGTAAATTCTTGCTTAATAATAGATTTTCAAGAGAAAATGTAGATACAATCCTTTTCATTAAAAAAGATTATGATGATATCTTAGTAATACAAATATATATTGATGATATTATATTTGGATCTACTAATGAAACTTTATGTCAAGATTTTGCTAAGCTCATGCAAAGAGAGTTCGAGATGAGTATGATGGGTGAACTAACATTCTTCCTCGGACTTCAAATCAAACAAATAAAAGAAGGGATCTGCATCACTCAAAGCAAGTACTTAAGAGAACTACTCAAGAGATTTAGGATGGAGAGCTCTAAAGCAATTGGTATCCCCATGAGTCCATCATGTAAGCTTGACAAAGATGAAGGAGGTAAAAGTATTGATCAAAAATTTTATAGAGGCATGATTGATTCTTTATTGTATTTAACTGCTAGTAAACCAGATATCATGTTTAGTATTTGTTTATGTGCACGATTTCAATCTAATCCAAAAGAATCACATTTAAATACTATAAAAAGAATACTTAAATATCTAAAAGGAACTCAATCCATAGGTTTATGGTACTTTAAGAATTCATCAATCGATTTAATTGGATATTCAGATGCAGAATTTGCTAGATGTAAATTAGACAGAAAAAGCACTAGTGGAACTTACCAATTTTTAGGAGTTAACTTAATCTCTTGGTTTAGCAAGAAGCAAAATTTGGTAGCATTGTCTACGGTTGAGATCGAATATTTTGCAACCAAAAGTTGCTGTACATAAATCTTATAGATTAAGCAACAACTTAAGGACTTTGGCATCAAACTAAACAAAACTCCCATAAGATGTGATAATACTAGTGCCATAAATCTAACTAAGAATCCAATCTAACACTCTAGGTCAAAACACATTGAAATAAGACATCATTTCATAGGAAAATATGTTCAAAATAATGACATATTTCTTGATTATGTTTGTACTAAAAATCAACTATCTAATATTTTTACTAAGGCCTTAAGTGAAGATAATTTCTATGAGATTAGAAGAGAATTAGAAATTCTTAATTCCCTAGCTTAAACATCTTTATGATTCCAAGCTCTCTTCTATCAAAATATTTCAAAGAAGCTATTAAAACCAAATATTCAAAGAAGACTTTAGTTTTTAATCAATTGATATCAGACAGCTTAATATTTATCTTGTATTTTATTGAACTTAAAAAATATATATATAATAATAAAAGAAAAGAAGAGATGATTCCTAAAAAACTAAATATATTTTATAATTTGCTTTGAATGATCTATTTAAAATTTTTAATCTTTGAAATGTTCCATCTCTCTTGAATCTTTGAAGTTCAAAATAATTTTGTTTAATGCATTTATATTATTCAAAAGGGGGAGATGTGTTTTTAATTCATGTAGTTCATAAATAGAATTTTTTTAAAAAAAGAGAAAAGATATTCATTCTAAATTTATTATGTTCTTTAAAATGGGGAAGAAAAGCTAAAAGGTAAATCTATCCAACAATAATTATTGAAAAGAGGGGGAGAAAATATTATGTGATGAATTTTCTAGTATTTACTCTTAAAAATAAGGGGAAAGATGTTTGTTTGTTAAATATTATCTAGTTAGCCTTGACTGAACATTCTAATTAATTTGAGTTAAGGATAATGAACTTTGATTGTTTTATGATTCTTTTAACTTAAGCCTTCATGTGATTATTCAGTTTAAATTCAATTGATTTGATTGCCAAATTATTTTTGATAACTAATTGGAGTTAAAACTAATCTGAAATATATTCTCACTCCAAAAAAATAATTTTGATACATACTTCTAATTTTGAAACTCATTTAAAAATATGAATATAATATAGAATTTTTAATATGCCTTTAGAAATCTTTGTAAAATCATTTTTGCTCTAATACTATCTTTGTTTTGCTCGATACATTTCTGATGTATATCTTTTTCAAGCTTAATTGATTGAAATTTATTTAAGAAAAAAAATAAATAATAAATTTAAAGGTTATACTTGATTCCACTATTCAAATCTTTCAAAAGCTCTAATCCTCTTAAAGCTTAAAAGTACATACTTGAAAATCTATTCAAAAAATCATATTCATTTAAAAAGGGGGAGAGCCTTTGATATTTGAATTTAAGCTAATTTCTGTAAAGCAAGAAATTTCAAAAGATAAGCTTTTAAAGGAAAGATGATTAATTTGATTTGATTCAATTTTCTGAATTTGATATATCTGTCATTTGACATACCCCATCACATCTCTGATTCCTCATCTGATTCAGATGCTTCTAGCCATAATATCTACTAGATCTAGTTTAGTCATCTTTATATTAGGTTATGATCTAGTATCTCTTAGTTGTTTCTATGAGTTGATCAAGTCATGGTTAGTTATACTTTTTTTTTATTCAAACTTATGTAATTGGCACTATTGGCTGTTTGGATCATGGATAGTTGTATCCATGAATTTTGTATGTTTTGATGGCCTAATTCTCTTGAATACTTTTGTGACCTTTATATTTTATATGTTTAGCACTTATATATTTTGATGATTTGATGTTATGATAATCATTTGGATGTAAATATGTGATGATGTCATTTGAATGATGTAAAATAAAATCTATGAATTGGCTAAATTTTATTATGATCATTATGTTGTAAATTAAAAATTTTGTTATAAACTCTTGTTCTAACAGAAAAACATATGGAATAACTTAAGGAGAAGGCTTTTTTATTTTTGAATTTTAAAATTCTTTAAGATCTTAATTGATGATGTCAAAAAGGAGTAGAGTAAATAAAATTGGGCTATATGCAAAATTGAAGTAAAATTGATAAAAAAAAATAAAATAAAAGTAAAATTGATAAAAGAAATAAGTAAGTCAAACATTTGTGCAAATCATTTAAATACCTGACTATAAATAATCATCAAACTGCTCTTGATGCCATATTGGTCAAATAATTGAATGTAATATCCTAGTATGTAATATAGCATGTTTCTTCAAAATTTTTGAAACCCTCAATCAATGCTTCTACATGCTTTATTTTTGCTTATGCTTAAATATTTTGTCATCATCAAAAAGGAGAAGATTGTTGCTTCAAGAATTGATTTTGATGATTACAAAGCATTTGAGGGGATTACTAATAAATTTGATTTGAAAAAAGACTTTTTATATTTCAGGAGCAAAATCATAATTTTATCAAGTTTTGATCTGAGAGCCTCAAGAGCAAGTATAGAAGATTTTTAATTCTTTGGTGGCAATCCTATGATTTTTTTATGCTTATTTTGGGAGAAAATTAAGTTTGAAGTGAAAGAATCGACCCCTAGGTCGTCCCCTACTGAAAAGGGCTATTTGGCATGCTGTCTCTGTGCCAAGGATTGACCTCTACTATTCCGAAGGATAAAAATATAGAATAACTATTTTTCTGGATTTTGTCTCAGAGGTCAACCTCGAGGTCGACCTCTGTGCCATGAGTCGATCCATGAGTCAACCCCTACAATGAAACTTTTTCTACAATGGCTATTTTTTCTTATTTTGGCAGATTTTAATGGTTTCTTTAATGTCTTCAATAGCTACAAATCTTGCCTAGGATTCTCTCCTCCACCTATTGAAGATCTAAAAGGCTTTAAATAGGAAAAAACACAAAAGATTGATAAACTAATTATCATCCCTAAGCAAAAATTGTTCATTAAGAAAAGAAGCTTTCATCTTCAAGTTCATCAACCTCTCAAGAGCTCATTCAAGTCTCCAACAACCTTGAGAAAAATTAAAGAAGCTTCTTCCACTATTGTGAAAAGCATTCTTAAGGTTTTATTTGCTCACAAAGGGAGCTATACTTGTATTTGATTGTCATTAAATCTTTTACTCTACTTTACTATTTTGATTCAAGTTTTGGAAGGTTCCAAAACTTGGGACAGTTGATCCTAACCTTGAATAGAATTGTATTGGATTGGCTTATACCCGAAAAATAAGTGTTCTAGCTTAGGATAGCTAGGGTTGGAGGTTTTCAATGGTGTATTCAGTTTGAATATGGTTAGTGGATTTTAATTCTTAAGTAGGAGCTTAGAAAGTGGATGTAGGTGCAAGAGAAGCACTGAACCACTATAAATCTTGCTTGTTTATGGTGTGCTTGTTATCTTTCTTTTCTTAGTTTGTTAAATTCCTGCTCTCTAATCTTTTATATATTTTTCTAACCTAAATCGCTTCATACACACGTCTTGCATATCATCATTCAATCTTAATATCTTTAAATTAGCTTTAAAATTTTAAAAATTCAATTCACCCCCTCTCTTGGGTTGCATAGCTGGGCAACAATTTGATTTGAGAAACCACTTTGACGAAGTCATATAAGATTCCTAGTGTGACTAGGAGAATCCACCTTATGCCACCTTTGCCCCCCACGCCCCAAACCTCTTTCTCTCTTAATTTTGTGTGACAAAAACCTCTCTCCCAGGCCTTCTCATGCACGTCCTCCTCTCCTCTCTTTCTTATATGGAAATTAGGTAGTGGACCTAGTCAAACAGAAAATTGGTTTTGGTTTCAAATCCTATGAGATAGAGTTTTGAAAAACCAAAACTCCTCCTCCCATGTGTATCGGCCTCCTCCCTATTTTCTCTCAATTTTTCATGGTAAAAAGAAGAAGGTTTTGTGTAACTTTCTCAAATGGTCCACGCTAAAAATATTGGAGGGAGCGCCCAGCCCAATTTGGATATTCCTTGTCTAGGTATTTGACCTAGATAAGGACTCCTCTATATCTTTATATATAGGATGAATTTTGAGCTAATTTTTAGATATGTTTCAAATCATTGAGAGGGCTTTTGGGTGTGTGAAAATCAGAAAGAAAGGGTTCTTGGATGTTGAGATTTTATAGACACAAAACTAGGTGTCTAGGTGAGAGCAAAGAGAAGAAGAAGAGGGTCTTCTTTTAGGGTTGCTGTGTTCATCCCTTTCCTTCCTCCATCTTTCAGATTTTTGAGAGTATCTCACTTTGAAATCTCCTCTCCTCCTTCTCATCTTTGGAGGAGTCCAAATCCAAAAGGAGGCATCGGATCGACCGTCGAAAAAGAGTCAGCATAGTACTAGCATACTGTACTGATTTTCTGCATTATGAATTTTGATCATGATTCGTGAGCTCTTATGGACGACTCCTAGAGGCCGGACATGTGTGCAACTTGCAACTTCATCCTCAAGTCCAGATCAAAAAGTTAGAATGTCTAACTTGTACAGATAATAGATCTAATCTATTTTCTTTTTACCTACATTAGATGTAGTATATATGCATGTTGATGTGATCAACATATTTTAGTTTCTTTCTTATATTTTATACCATGATCATGTAATAAAACATTAGATCTAGGATATTTTTTAGTATTTAAAATTAATTTTAATTAATTTTAGTTTTCTGCTATCTGATCTTGAAAAAGTTTCAAGATCTAGTCCTGAAATCTTAGATCGGTTCCTTCAGGATGGAAGGCAAAGGGATCGTAGGGGGTTGGTTGGGTTAGTCTTTAATAGTAATAGTAGTAGTAGTAATAATAATAATAGTAATAATAATATTAATTTGATTGATAAATAAATTTTAAAATAGATTGATAAAACATTTAAAAATAAATTATTTTTTGTAATTAAAATAGTTAGGTTTTGAATTATATTTTTATGCTTTTACTTGTTATACTTTAATCTTTTTATTTATTTCATACCTATATTTTATTATGATTATGATTTAATATTTTAATTTGTAATAGTCGAAGGTTTTAATTTTTGGTGCATATGAACTATCCGATCTAGGATTTGATCGGGATCTGAGTCAAAATTCAGTTTGGAATCTGATCTGGGATCCTATCTTAGATCCAGTTTGGGATTTAGGTCATAATTTGGGCCGAATCTCAATTGGAATCTAGATCGGGATTTGATTCAGGATCCAATTTAGGATCCTATCTGGGAACTGGTTTGGGATTTAGGTCATGATCCGAATCAGATCTCAGTCGGGATTCAATTTGGAATCTGATCTGGGATCCTATCCAGGATCCAGTTTGGTAATAATTTAATGCATGCATTGATGTAACCTTAGACTCCTATTCAAGAGTCGGTCCTAGAGTTCCCAAAATGGACTTTGTGAATGGCTCTTAGATGCCTCGATTTGGGTAGTTCAAAAATGCATCAATATTTTATTGTTGTCATGGTGTTCTTTATTCTATTATAGAAAATTCTATCGTAGTTATTTCATTTGTTCTCTGGGTAAATGTTAGATATGGTTAAAATATGATCCATTTATATCATGTACTTGGAGAACTGTAAAAAGATGCCACTAGATTTTTTCTAGAAATGGAACAAAAAGTAAAGCTATGGCAATAATAAAAGTGATGCTTTTTTGAAAGGGATAGGACCACACCTATTAGGAAGAAGTTGGTGGATTTAGGATTTATGAAGCATTATTCTTTATTGTTAGATAGATATCGACAAAAGTTGGATGAATACCAGAGGTATTTTCTTGCTTGAATATCGAAAAGATGTTCGAGATTTTATTGAATTTGCATAGTGTAAGGCTGATAGTGCCAGTCGAATAAAGTGTCCATGCAAAGATGTGTCAATATGGTATATCATCACATATCACTTGTGAAAGAGCATCTGCTATGCTTTGGTATGGACAAGAAGTATACTCGCTGGACATGGAATGGAGAGGGTGATTCGAATGAAGTTGTGTACGATGATAATGATATTGAAGATGATAGTGATGCTGCTGAACCTATCGAATATGATGGTATAGGATCACTATTAGATGATTTACATCAGGGTGTTAGCTCAAATGTACCCATAAGTACTATGCATCTCAAGGCCGTTCTGACCATGAATACAATAGTAATGAGGTAGAAGAGACTTCTGAATAGTTTGTAAAGCTTATTCGGGATGCATGAGAACCACTCTACTCAAATTGTGTAAAGTTCTTCAAGTTAGAATTTTTGATCAAATTGCTTCATATTAAAACTATGAACTGATGGAGTTAGAAGTCATTTAATCAAAATTTGGCATTGATTAAAGCAGCTTTTCTCGATGGATAGATACTTTCAAAATCATATACTGAAGAAAAAACATACATGTGGTATTTGGGACTTGGCTATATTCCTATACATGTCTGCAAAAATGATTGTATATTATTTTACAAGAAGAACGAACAAGTGAATATCCATAATATGATGAGCCTAGGTACAAAATCGATAATAGAAAAGGAAAGAAGATACCTCATAAGGTTTTAAGGTATTTTTTATTGGTTCTAAGACATCAAAGGATGTATATGTCCACAAAGATAGCTAAAGAAATGAGATGGCATCATGAATAGCAGGTTTCAGAGGAGAACATACTTGACCACCTAGCTAACTCTGTAGTATGGAAAGGCTTCGATGCAAAGCATCCACTATTTGCGAGTGATCCGTGCAATATCCGGCTTGGTCTAAAGATAGATGGATTTAATTCCTTTGGTAATTTAAGTACCTTCTACAACATGTGGCATATGATGCTACAACATGTGGCATATGATGCTAGTTGTATATAATGTGTCACCTTGAAAATGCATGAAAGAGCCATTTATTTTTATGTCACTATTGATTCTGGATCTGAAAGCACAAGGTAATAAAATTGATGTATATCTATGATCCTTAATCGATGATCTGAAGGAGCTATAGAAAAATGGAGTATAAACATACAATTCTGTCAGTCAAAAAAATTTTAAGTTGCATGCAGCGATTTTATGGACCATAAATGATTTTCCTGCATATGGAAACTTATCTAGGTGGAGTATCAAAGGATATCTAGCATGTCCAATATGCAACAAGGATCCGTCGTCCTTATATTTAAAGCATGTAAGAAAAATCTACTTCATGAGTCATCGGTAGTTTCAACCTACTAATCGCTCTTAGAGGATCCGTTATAACCAATATTTTGATGGTAAGTCCGACAAACATCCACCATCTAAAGAGTTAAGTGGAGCAAAAATTTTACAACAAGTTGAAGCTATTGGAAATATGAAATTTGGAAAAACATCAGGTACTCGCAAGCAGAAGCATACTGAAGCTATGCTAAATTGGATGAAATAAAGCCTATTTTTCGAACTACCATACTGGAAGCTGCTACTATTTTATCATAACCTGAATGTAATACACATTGAAAAGAATATTTGTGATAATATCATCAGTATAGTATTGAACATCACAGAAAAAATAAAAGATAATTCAAAAGCTCACCTTGATTTACAAGAAATAAGAATACGGTCGGAGTTGCATTTAGTATTGGATCCTGGTACCTCTCTGATACCAATTATTGGAGAGAAAAAGAACAAAGTAGATGGCCAACACCTAGGGCTTAAAGTTGGAACCAGAGAGAGAAAAGTAAAGAGTTTTAGGGAGAAAAGTTGTATTATATTCCACTCTATTTAAAGATACAATACCTGGGTTTATATATCCTAGGATTTCTACTATACCATATGAACCCTAATAAATTCAAACCCCAGTTGAAAAACTCTCCTAGGTTAATCCAATACATGAAAGCACTCACCGAGCCTATGTACATATGTCTCACATGCTCTTATCTCCTGGATCTGAATCCAACCCATACACAAGTTAGCCCACTTAAGACCTTATTGGTTCGGCCTTAAAATCCTAGGATAAAAGTATATCCTAGACCCAAATAGAAAATCCGAACAGTTCTATTCACCCCCATCGAGTCAGCTCTCTCAGAAGCTGAGCTGGCTCGACTGCATCTCGTCCGAACCTTATCTTCTGTCTGCCTGAGATAGTCGACTCAACTGCACCCCGAGCTGGCTCGACTGCATATCCGAGCTAGCCCGCCTGTGTGTCTGCCCCTTATCTTGGTTGATTTTTCTCCTAGCTTTGGTCCCTTGCTCTATCTTGTGTCCCAGGTATTCGGAGCACCTACCAAGCCCCTCAAGGTCCTCACACCTGAACGTCAAGTTCGTGCAGGGCTGCACACCACCTTCACCTAGGATAACTTCTGTGCTAGCCATAGGACTTACATCCATCCGAGTCTCCTAGAGCCAATACCCTAGCCCCTCCTGTGGCCTTCCAAGGCATGGGAGCACCACATCAAATCTTACAATCTCCATCTTGGTGCGTCCAAGCCTTGGCAGACCAGGCAATGTTCTTTTGCACAAACCCGCTGTTGATGCACGCCCTGACAACTACTTGTGCACACCTTGCCACCGCCATTCTTCTTCAGCTGCTGAGCTTCTTTTGAGGCCTTTGAGATGATCGCTTCCACTGCTGAAGACCTTGGCTTGCTTCTATGCACAACCCTTGGAGTTGTAAGCATCCTTCTGCTTGGCAGCCGCATCAATTATCCTGAACTTTTCTAGAGAATTAACAGCAATCTTATGCCAGCGCCTACTGCATATCCTAACACAGTCTTCTCAGAACTTCGCCTGTCCTCCCGCACATGCTGCTCCACTTGGAACTGTGCATCTCCGACATTGGTGCTAGGATATTGGTCCTCTTGCACTCCTCCGCTCTGAACTCGTATCACATCTCTCTCCATCTATGAAACTATCTATGCTCGGTGCTCCACCTGAAACCAAAGTCCTCCTGATGCTGTAGAAGTTGACCTTATAATCGAGTCCCCCAAAGACAACCACTCAATGCTACACTACTAAGCCTGCCGTTGCGCCTTGGATGCCGTCGCTACCCCTTTAGACCCTCTGCACTTCACAGATCTATCCGAAATCATCTTAGATACACCACATCCCATGGGCTCCTTCGAGACCATCAAGAGCTCATCCGACTCTTCACTTACAGTGACTGAACCAATGGAATCCGAGTTTTCTCCTTCCTTGCACTTCTTTCAAAGTGGATATTCTTGCTTAAAGTGTCCTACTTCACCATACTTGAAGCATCTCTTGGACCCCTTGCTGCCCCTTCACTAACCCTTCTTCTTCCCTTGCCTGGGCCTTTCTAAAACCATGAGACCTTCCTAGAAGATCTCGCCCTTCATCATCCATTCCCACTGCTCGTTGAATCTTAGCACTGATACGATCTTCTCATACACCAATGTCTCCTTACCATACAACAATGTCGTCACCAATGGATCGAAGCTCTCAAATAGCAAACATAGCAGCAATAAATTTTTATTCTCCTCTTCGAGATCCACTCCAATGTTGAGCAAATCCATACTCATTCAGTCAAATCGCTAAATGTGTCCCATAACATCCTAGCCCTCTTGCATCCGAAGGTTGTATAGTTACTTTTTCAGCATCAACTTGTTGCACATGTTCTTTCCTATATACAACTAGCATAACCTCGATCATAAACCCTTAGGTGTCTTCTCCTCCTACATGCCATACAGCACCTCATCTACTAGACAAGTTCTAATCATGGCACATGCCCTTTTCTCCAAGAACATCCACTCCTTGTCTGTCATCTCCTCTGGCCTATCTTTCAAGACCAAATCTAGTCTCATCTAAACCAGCAGATCCTCCATCCTAATCTTCCACATCATGAAACCTTTTTTTCCTATCAAACTTCTCAAATCCTACCTTCAATCCATTATTCTTCATGATCGTATGAATCAAAAATAGCAAATAGGTGGATCTGAAAAAATACCTTGATTAGGGATGGTGGACAGCAGCCTTGTGATCTCTTTCTTCCTCATAAAGTCTGGAGAAAGCCTTTAGATCTGAACCTCACTACTAATGTCTGCTGAAATCTGATCTTCTTTTTCCTCCATGCTCAACCAGGCTCTAATACCATTTGTTGGCTCCTGGTACCTCTCTGATACCAATTGTTGGAGAGAAGAAGAACAAAGTAGATGGTCGGCACTTAGGACTTAAAGTTGAAACTAAAGAGAGAAGAGTAGAGAGTTTTAGAAAGAAAATCTCAATTATATTCCACTCTATTGTAAAGATATAGTACCTAGATTTATATATCCTAGGATTTCTGCTATACCACATGAACCCTAATAAATCCAAACCCCAGTTGAAAAAATTTTTTAGACTAACCCAATACAAGAAAGCACTCACTGAGCTCATGTACATATGTCTCACATGCTCTCATCCTCTGGATCTGAACCAGACCCATACATGAGTTAGCCCCCTTAAGACCTTATTGGTCCAGGCCTTAAGACCCTAGGATAAAAGCCTACCTTAGATCCAAACAGAAAATCCGAATAGTTCTATTTGCCCCCGTCGAGCCGACTCTCTCAGAAGTCGATCTAGCTCGATTGTGTCTTGCTCGAACCCTATTTTTTGTCTATCTGAGATAACTGACTCAATTGTACCTTGAGCCAGCTCGACTGCATATCCGAGCTAGCCCACCTATGTGCCAGTCTCTTATCTTGGCTGATTCTTCTCCTGAGTTTGGTCCCTTGCTCCACCTTATGTTCCAAATCTTCGGAGCACCTATCAAGCCCCTCAAGGTCCTCACACCTGAACCTCAAGTCCGTGCAGGACTACACGCCATCTTCACCTAGGACAACTCCTATCCTAGTCCTAGGACTCACATCCATCCTAGTCCCTCAAACCCAACACCCTGGCTCCTCCTGTGACCTTCCAAGTCTTTGGAGCATCACATCAAATCTTACATTTAGTTCATCAAGGTAATAAATTTTTTATGTCATCTGTATGTTATTCACTATTTAACGAGGAGAAGAAGAGTTTCTATGGATAGTTCAAAACTATAATTTTTTTTGATTCTGATGCTTTAAATGTATCACAATATATTGGTAATAATGACGGCAATATCTCTAGTATGAAAAATCATGACTCCCATATAATGATGCAGCGCTTGCTTCCTGTGGTGATGTGCAACTATCTAAGTAGTGATGTTCAAGCTGCATTAATTGAGTTAGGAGTATTTATTCGAGAACTATGTTGCTGAAAGTTAAAGATTAACTTAATCGAGAAGTTTAAGAAGGATATTGTACTCATTCTTTGTAAGCTAGAAAAAATCTTTTCACCATTATTTTTTGATGTTATGATGCACCTGGTTGTTCATCTTCCAAAGAAAGCTCTTCTGGCTGATCCAGTACATTATCGATGGATGTATTCTATTGAAAGATAAAAAAATTATAATCTCTTTGACATATAAGTTGGAAGATATAAATGTATTAGAACTCTTTAAATTACCTTTTATATGAAGATTCTTGTGTTCCCTAAAAAAGTATGTGTGCAATAAGGCACGGCCTGAAGGATCCATAATGAAAGCATACATAGCTATGGAGTATCTCACATTCTGCTCGATGTATCTTCATGATATCAAAACAAGATCCAATCATGTAGATCATAACGCTAACCATGAATGAAATGATGATGAACCGATACTATCCATATTCAAACAAATGGTTCAATCCATGGGTGGAAGAAGAAATGAGTTTATAGATGTGAATGAGCTATCCAAAGCATACTTCTATATTCTAAATAATTATGAAAAAATTAAAAATTTAATTGAGTTAGTATTATCTTAGCATAATTTTAGTGTTCTAACTATTTTTTTCATGTCGATATAAAATTAAAAATCATAACTTATTATAAGGAGCATAAAAATATACTATCCAGGGAGAATAATACAAATATTGATGATCGACATAGGACAAAATTTACAAAATGGTTTGGGGACCATATAAGTTTTACTAGTATTATATTATATTTTTATAATTATGTAATTAATTACTTATACCAACATAATTTTTTTATGCTATATTGTAGATAAAATTTAAGTATTTCAATAAAGAAGAGGATACGATTGATGAGTTATATAATTTAACATGTGGCCTCGATCGAAGGATTAACTACCATACATCATGTATCATTAGAGGAATGAGATTTCATACAAGAGAGCTTGAGATGCAAAGATGGACCTAGAATAGTGGGATTGCTACGATACGATATGAAGGAGAAGAAGAAATTGAATATCTTGGTGTATTGATAAATATCATAGAATTAAAGTATGGATCCAAAAATTTGGTATTCTTATTTCAGTGTGAATGATGGAATATTAGCAATAAAAAGATCGATATTCATATCAATCCATACTTTACCAATGTAAATTTTGCATGAACATGGTACTAGAATGAGTCGTATATATTACAACTCAAGCGAAATAAGTAATATATTTAAAGGATCCAAAATATTAAGGTAATTGGAATGTCATACAAAGAATAATACCTAGAGGTGTATATGACATACCAACCCAACTAGAGATGGATGATACTTTAGATTTACATGAAGAAAAAGCTTTTCAAGAGGAAGAATAAACATTGACCAAGCATCTTGTTGATGAAGAACTTATGACAACTCCTTTGAATAAGGTAGATCTACTGTTTGATAAAGTTGAAGCTGATTTTGTGTTTAATCTTGATGATTCAAAGGGCGACGATCGATTCATAAATGATGATGAGATAGAAGATGATACATTAATTGATTATTATGATTCAAAAGAGGATCTAGAAATCGAGGAGGATGCAGATATTGAAAAGTAGATCTATATTCTTTATTGAATCTTCTCTTGCAATAATGGTATGCAATATAATTCTATTCATTAGTATTTATATATTTTTTAATATTATTATTTATTATTATATTCATTTATATGTCAAGTTAATTATATGCATGATTTAAGCATTGTAGGTATGGTGCCAGGAGGGAGATGATGACATTCGAGTTTTCAACCTACCTCTGAGCCTTCCCCCATTTTCACTGCTGCACCATCAGAGTTGCCAAAGGGGCCTATAGAGGTGGGTCTAAGTGAGGTAGGTTCAAGTGAGGTAGGCCTGACTAATATTTTAATATTTTTTATATAATAAAATTTGATTTTAATTTACCTATTAGGTTTATAGATGGCTATCATACTAATAATTTATTCATTATTTTTTCAAGCCATTCTCTAGCGGTGGTGAGGTGAGGACGAGGTTCGTCGAAGAACCTTGCCCTTGAGCATTGGAGATGGAGCACGAGGGACAGCATCTCCACATCGAGATTTCACCAGGCTATACCAGGCCTATTAGGGGATGGTGTAAGCCATGGCAGATTGAGTTGGGCATCATTTGCCATAGCTTTGCTCCGATGATGCTCTTTGATTAGCATCAAGTTATATAGCCTCAGAGGAAGGTCTTTTATGGCCACTTACAAGTACAATAATATTTATTTCAATATTTAATTACCACTATATTCTTATAATATTTATTATTGATAGGCTATATTTGATATTATTGATTTTGAGCATGATCGTGTGTGGTGAGCTGTAGATGATTATCTATGCTCGCATTTCAAGAAGTATCGGTATTGCATTCATCGTCACTAGTATGCTATAGTACACGACCAAGGGGTGGAGGTAGCACGGCAGCGGCCATATGATAGCATCAGTATCGAGGATTGGGCTGTCATATGCCGCACGTACGAGGATCCAACATATTAGATTTTTTTAATTTAAAATTTAATAATTAAATTAGTTATTTTTAAATGAAATTATTTACTAACTAATTTGATTGTTAATTATGCAGGATCAACATGCCAAAAATGCCATGAATTAAGCGAGACAGACAGTCTCACATTATGGAGGTTCAAGGCTATTCGCTCATCATATGGAGTAGATGATAAGTAATTTCTATTTATCATATTTTAACACTTCAACTATTTAAAAAAATTTTATTAATTATTCTAAAATTATAGAAAGATGTAGAGAGTGGCGAGCTTCCTGGTAGGATCGAGATTTACCAATGGACCCATCAATGATGGTCAGGGAACTAGATGGCCGGGAGTCAGGAGCTTTATGTAAGTTTTTCTAACAATTTTTTCATTGGCATTTTGATTTTTAGTACAAACTTAGAATAGCTATAAATTTAATTTTCAGAATCATATGATAGATATTAGATCCCAGCCTATCCTAAAGGGCTCGACTGCACCCATAGATGATGAGATTCGTGATTAGGTGCTTGGTATGAGATTCATTTATGTTAGGAGGCTAAGGTATGGGATCAGAGCTCCTACATCTTCACATTCGTCAAGGGTTGACATCCATGTTGCTTGTGATGTCCGGCTAGTGGAGAAACAGACACAAGCTGTTGAGGATCGGTAGCAGACTATTGAGTTGACTGCATGCATCGACGAGTACCAGCTATTGAAAGAATAAGTGCCCTACAAGCCAATCACATATGTGATGGAACTTTTCTGTATAGTCTCCAACTAATGTAAAGACATTTATTTTGACATCCATAAAATTGAGGCATTTGATTCATCATTTCAATTGCATCTTTTATATTTAAAGATTATGATGAACCCCAAAGATTAGGGCAATGGTTTTAGGGGACATGAATGAGTCATGCCTATGAGACCTAAAATTCTAATCTTGAATATTTCTGATCGAAGGAGAATTGAGTCAGGGATCAATATTCCAAATAGACTAGCATATCCTATGTATGTTTGATGGAGAGGATGGCAGATCTCACAAGCCACTTGTGTGGGACACTAATATAAGGATGTGAGTGCTCATTAAGGAATAAGTTCATTGAATTGACTCACTAAAGAGAACATCTTTTGAAACCTTACCTGTATGTCAAAAGATGATTCTCTAAGTGAAAGTTGTGTAAGTGATCCTTAGACCTGAGATCACTATAGTACCTTATGCACATAAGCCCATATTTTTTGTTCATACTCAATCATGATATTAAGTCATGAATGAGATATTCTGTACATGGTCAAGTGTGTATGAAGGTAGTGAGTAGGTCAACAGAAATCGATCACTCCTAATAAGAGGAGATGACATCCTATGTACTCTTATCTATTGATAACTCAGTAAGACTTTGATCCAAGTAGAATGAAGATTAGATAGGGCTTCTAATCATTCATTGGAGTTATTATTGATTCATGGAGAATCGATATGAATATATGTTTGAGTTTGACATTTATCCATGCTCATAAACATATTCGGGATATAGGATGATCGAGGGATTGAATTGCATGAGTACTTACCATTAAAAGATATATTTGATATTTCCATCAAATTCTATATCTTTTGGATAGTCATGATACATTGCTAGACGTCAATCTTGACTTATAGGTTTTGATTGAATTAATGAGATTAATTTGATCCTCAATTAGATGGTTCTTCTAATTGCTAAAATTGGATTGTCATTAATCCTAATCGATTAAAATTGAGTCTAATCAATTTAGATTAAAATACATCCGAGCCTACTGCTAGCTAGATGTGGAGCCCAATGAATCACACACATAAAGAAATTGGTCAAGAATTAATTTTAGGATCATTGGATCCTAATTAATTATCTAATTGGCATGTTATCACATGTTGGCTAACCTAATTCCTTACTAAATCAGTTTTGGCTCAAGTCTTTGCAATTTTGGCTAACCAATTTTATTTAAATCTAAAATGTGGTTAGGCTAAAAGGGTTACTCATCAGATGGATGTCATATAGCCCTATTTTGGACTCATCTAGAAGAGTCCTAGGTTCCATAAACTCCTCCCTATAGTTGACACCACCTAGTATGGTGTGAGATTATTTTTTGGCACAAAAAAGGACCAAGAGTCCTTCTGCTTTAGGGGTTGACCAAGTCCATGTCGGGAATGCGCGCTCTTACCACATGCATCGGCATGGCTGCTGGTGATTAGCCAAGCAACAAGAAAGTACTTCTTAGTGATTTAATGTGGAAGCATGATCAAATAATTCAAGGAATAGGGAAGAAGAGATTTTTGAAAGAAAAGAGCTTTTATTCAGTATATTTCAGCACTCTTACAACCTTGACCTATTTTTAGTATATATACTTTACAAAGGGTCAAGCCCAAGCTCATAGAAAAACTCTTCAAATCCAAATAACCAACATACACAAAATAATAACCTATGAAAACTGAGTCAGTCCAATTTCAGACTGAGCTGGCTAACCTACGACTGGGTCGGCTCAGTCCCAAACTAAGCCGACTCAGTTGTGTACCATGCCAATAGCCCAAAAATGCTGCTTTCTATCTAAATTTTTTTTTGAAACCTAGCCGACCCAGTCTTAGATTGAGCTGACCCAGTTTTCAACTTAGCCGGCCCAGTTTCTGAACTTTGCTAAGAGAGCTAATTTTTCTTCCAGCTCGCTTCCATCTTTTCATGATCTATCTTCTCATGTTTTCAAGACTTGGGAGTGCCACTTCTGAGCTCACATTTTTCACCTTGGTGCTTCCAAGTCCTTGTGAACTCATCTCTTCTCAACAGACCCATCCATGCCACACATCTCTGAAAGCTATATCTGGGGAGTACCTTCATGAGTGCATCAGACTGGTTCTTTTTGGTATGGACCTTCATCAGTTCCACTTCACCTTCCTCCATCAGCTCTCTGATCCTGTGGTGCATCACATCTATATGCTTTGTGCGTGCATGATAGGCTAGATTCTGTGCCAACAATAAAGCACTCTAACAATCACTGAATAGTATAACCTTGCTCTGCTCCACCCCCAACTCATCAATCAGCCTCCTAAGCCAAAGGGCTTCCTTTGCAGCCTCCGTTATCCCAATGTACTCGACCTTTATGGTAGACAAGATCCTAATTGACTGAAGGATTGATCTCCAAGACACCAGTCCATCATATATGTAGAAGAGGTATCCAGTAGTAGACCTCATTGTATCAAAATCATCAGTATAATTTGCATCAACAAACCCTAAAAGAGGACCTGAACCTTCACACATCTTCACAGATTGTTCTCCAAATCCTTCCGACTGCCCACCAAACACCAAACCATAATTTTTTGTTCCATGCAAATATCTCAATAACCATTTCAATGCTTTCCAGTGTTCCTTCCTAGGGTTAGCCATGTATCTACTAACTGTGCTCACTACATGTGCTATATCTAGTCTACAGCACACCATAATGTACATTATACTGCCTACAGCATTTGCATAAGAGACTCATTCCATGTACTCTCTCTCCACTTTTGACTGGGGGCTCTATAACTTGGAGAGAGACATATGGCTCGACAATGGTGTCTCTGTAGGTTTGGCCTTCTCCATCCCAAACCTCTCCAGAATCTTTTGGACATACTTTTCTTATGACAAATGGAGCACTCCTTTGCACCTATCTCTACAAATCTCTACTCCAAGAATTTTCTCAGCTGGATCCAAATCCTTCATCTCAAACTCAGATAGATGATAATGCCCTTTTCAACCTTTTCACAGCATCCATTCTTTTACTGGCTATGAGCATATCATCTCATACAATAACAAGTATAGGGCATCCTCCTCATCTACATCCTTGACATAGACATAACAATAATGCTCACATCTACTAAAACTCAGGCTCAAGATAAAGCTATCAAACCTTCGATACCACTGACGAGGGGATTGTTTCAAGCCATACAAAGACTTTCTGAGTAAACACACATTTTCTTCCTGTCCCATCTTCATGAAACCATCTGGTTGCTTCATGTAGATTCTTTTCTCCAAAGTCTCATGAAGGAAGGCCATCTTCACGTCCATCTATTCCAATTTCATGTTATACTGTACCATCAGTGACAGCAAAACTCGAATAGATGTATGACACACCATAGGAGAAAAAATTTCTGTATAGTCAATCCCTTCCCTTTGTGAGTATCCCTTTGCTACTAGCCTTTGAATATAACTCCACCTTATTCTGAAGGTGTTTCTTTCTTTGTGAACACCCACTTTAAGCCAATAGGTCGAGCACCCTTTGAAAGATCCACCAGCTACCATGTCTGATTCTTCTCAAGTGATTCCATCTTCTCCATCATGGCCTGTATCCCTAAATCATGATCCTCACTCTCCATAACCTCTGCATAATTCTTTGGATCTCCATTAGCAGTGATGAGTGCATAGGAGATAGCCTCATCAATGCCATATCTGACCGACCTCCTAATAGTATGATGGGGTTTGTGCAAAGCCACTCCCACTAGTATATCTCTGCCTGATGTTTGTGACTACTCCTGCACATCTATCTAAACTATCGGCCCTCCATGCTAATTTTCAATCTGAGATAATACTATTCTGCCCAACTCCACCTCAATAGGAACAATCCTGTAAGTGAATGTAACCTACATGCCATCATTCTCTGACTGGCCACCACTGTTCACCTTTGTTTCTTTAGTTTCATCTATCCTAGACCTCCTCAAGATGCTCTTCTCATGAAAGATAACGTCCCTACTGATCACTGACTTCTGTGCCTAAGAGTTCCATAGTAGGTACCCCTTGACTCCTTGTGGATATCCTATGAATATCATATTTTGAGATTTTAGGTCCAATTTGCTCTTCTCGATTGCCTCCACATGTACATAGGCTGTGCAACCGAAGACTTTCAGGTGGCCAAGCTCCACCTTCTTTTCACTCCAGACCTTCTCTGGAATACCTCCATTCTGCTTATAATGAGGAAATCTATTCATAAGAAAATAAGAAAAAATTAGAGCATCACCCCAAAAGAACTTTGGGAGTGATGTCTATAGTCTCAAACTTTGTGCTTTTTCGATCAGTGTCCAATTCATCCTTTTCACGATACTATTTTGTCGGAGAGTCACTTCATCATGTAATGGTGTTTGATGCCATTTTCCTCACAGTACCTTCTGAACTCCAAGCTAGTATACTCTCCTCCATTGTCTGACCTCAGATACTTCACCTATCTCCCTGACTCCTTCTCTACTTCAGCCTTCAGGCTCTGAACTAGGCAAACATCTCTAATTTTTCTCTGATCAGATAAATCCATACCTTTCTTGAAAAATCATCAATGAAAGTGATAAAGTATTTTGCCCCAAACTGATACAGGAGCTGGTCTCCACACATCCGAGTGCACTAAATCCAGCACTCCCTCACTGCGCTTGGTACTTCTAGCAAACTTCATCCTATGCTATTTACCAAAGATGCATGGCTCACAAAGATCTATGCCCTCCTTCTTCAGAATTGAAATCATACCTCTTCTGCTTAGTTAAGTGAGCCCATGATCACTCATATGATCTATCTGATAGTGCCATAGCTGATGTAAAATCTACTCCTCCTGTGCCATTGCTAGCACCTCTACACTATCATTTACCACTAAGTCTTTCATTCTGTAAAGATTGTTGCTCAGTCTTCTACCTCTCATCACCACCAAAGCTTTCTTGAAAATTTTCAAACATCAACTCCTAGCCTGACTACTAAAAGCATAATCTTGCTCTTCCAAGTAGCCCAAAGAAATCAAATTCTTTTTCAACTCTGGTACATGCCTAACATTTGATAATGTACGAATGATCCCATCGTACATCCTCACTCTAATAAAGCCAATTTTAACTACTTTGCATGGGTGATCATCTCCAAGACTGACACTTCCACCATCGGCCTTCTGGTGAGAGTATAGTGGTGTGAGCATGCTGAATCCAATATCCACATAGTATTGTACTCTATGGATCCATCTGATACAACTAGTGGGTCTTCTCTATTGCTCACAGAAGCTGTATCATCTTTCTTGCTGGTCTTTTCTTTTTTTGATCTCAAAAGGGGACAATCTCTTCTCAGGTGTCCAGGCTAATGATATTTATAATATTTCAATGTCATCTTCCTCTGATTGTGAGACTTTGACCTATCCTTGGATTTTTCTCTTGTCTTCTCCTTTGATCTTCCCTATCTTTCGTTCACAGCCAAGATCTCAGACTTAGGATCTTCCTTACAGATCTTTTCTCTTTGCTTATTTGATCTGAGCACACCAATAATCTCTTCATAGTTTAGGATCTCCTTCTCATAAACTAAAGTTGTTATGAGACCATCATACGAACCTAGGAGAGAACATAATAGTAGCAATGCCCGATCCTCCTCATCGATCTTCACCTCCAAACTCATCACCTCAGAGCACACTTGATTGAACCTTTGGATAAGTGCAATAAGATCTCCGCCTTCGGGCATCCTCAGACTATATAGTTATTTCTTCAACCATAGCTTGTTCGTCATTTTCTTTTCCATGTATGTGTTCTCCAGTCTCTCCCAGAGCTCCTTTGCCATAGTTTCTATGCAAACCTCGGACAAAATCTGATCGGCCAAGCACATCCAAATTGTGCTAAAAGTAATTTCCTCCAACTCTTTCCAATCCTCAGTACTAATCTTTTCTGGCTTTTCTTTTGTCAAGACCTTGTAGATCCTCTGCTGAACCAACAAGTCCTTTACTCTTTGCTACCATAGAGTAAAGTTCTCCTTGCCATCAAACTTCTCAAAATCCACCTTGAATCCACTTGATCTCATGACTTCAAATAAGTCAAGAACAAATCCCTAACATCCTTCACAATCTCACATACCAGCAAAACTATCCTTCAAAGAAGATCTAGCTAGCCCTAGATCCTCTTTCCAAACTTCTATATCACTATTCCTCCATGTAAATAATCTCCACCTCAATCTAGAGACAACCATGAAGCAAACTAGAAGTTTTAAGATAAAACCTGGTGCAACAGATCCTGGATGTAGTAAACCCTAGGTGTCTTCCTTCCTTTCATGCAACACCGCTCTGATACTAAATATCAGGAATACGCGCTCTTTCCACACATATCAATGTGGCCACCGGTGATTAGCCAAGCAATAAGAAAGTACTTCTCAGAGATTTAATATGAAAGCATGATCAAATAATTCAAAGAATAAAGAAGAAGAGAAGAAGAGATTTTCGGAAAAAAAAGAGCTTTTATTTAGTATATTTCAGCACTCTTACAATCTTGACCTATTTTTAGTATATATACTTTATAAAGGGTCAAGCCCAAGCTCATAGAAAAATTCTTCAAATTCAAATAATCCATGTATACAAAATAATAATCCACAAAAACTGAGTCGGTCTAGTTTCAGACTGAGCCGGCTAACCCATGATTGGGTCAGCTCAGTCCCAGACTAAGCCGACCTAGTTGTATACCATGCCAACAATCCAAAAATACTACTTTCTGTCTGAATTATTTTCTAAGACCTAGCCAACCCAGTCTTGGACTGAGCCAGCCCAGTTTCTAACTTAGCCAGCTCAGTCTCATGGTGAGCCAGTCTAGTTTTTGAACTTTGCTAGGAGAGCTGATTTTTCTTCCAGCTCGGTCCTATCATCTCATGATCAATCTTCTCATATTTTCAAGACTTGGGAGTGCCACTTCTGAGCTCACAGTCCATGTTTCTTCTAGGTCACTTTCTCATGTGGGATGCCTACCATCTTTGACTAGTCAAAGATAGTGGGTGCAAAAATGAATTCTTCCAAGAAATAATGTGAAACATCACGTAGTTTCAGATCAAAAAATGCCTAAGAGTCCTTCTACATGAAGGCTCCTAGTTAGGCACCTACTCTAGGACTCTCTCTCCCTTATCCATGCCATATCAAAAGGAGTTTCAAAAGAAAATTTGAAATAAATCAAAGAAAATTTAGAATTAATATGGGAATGACGTATATACGATATTTTGGAGGCAGAAATCAGTTTTTACATGCCTCCAAGACTCTTTTTGCTTTAAGAAACTTATCTGGTCTCTTGATAAGACTCTTTAATGATTGATAAGTGCTTGGAAATGGATGCTATTGATGCCTTATCTGGATATATAAATAAGATATGGATGGAAGGTGTCGTGCATTCCAATTCAGAAGCTTGTCTTAATTTTCTTCCTTCCTTTCTTTTAGGTAAGGTATTGGTAAGATAAGGAGTCTTTCTTTAGACAAGGTCTTAACCAATACAAGAAGTCTTAGTTAAGATAAGGGTTAGGAAGATTATTTAAGAGAGCTAAGAGAGAAAATAAGGGAGAATAAATAAGAGAGAAGAAGGAGGAAGATAGGCCAAGAATTTTAGTTCAGAATTCAGCAAGCAAGGATTCAGGAAGGATTATTCTTGAACCTAATTCATGTGTGGATCACCGTTGGAGGATGAACACATGGACACCTCATGAAAATATATCATCACCAAATCAGAATATTAGAGGTATGATATTTAATTGTATACTTTATGCATGTATATGATCGAATTACATCAAGGTCGGTCTTAGGGTTTAGAGTTTAATCAACATAATTTTTTAAAATCAATTGCTTTTGCTATGTCGATCAAACCCATCAGTGGTATTAAAGCAAACCTTGCATGGTTCAATCATATACATAAATGCTCTTAATAGTGATTTAAAGGCATGATATGATTGGTACATATGATGTATGACATTATAAAAGATCATGCTGATGCTTTATGTCTTGTAATTTGATCATGTTCATATTATTATAATTTTAATTATGCAACTTGATATAATGTCTTAGATAAGATATTATGTTATATGTTTTACTTATTCAGCATTCTGATTATAAGGTTGTCCTAGCATAATCGGTACTTATCCGATATGCTATAAGATTGTCCTAGAATGATGAATATTATTGGTGATAAATCCACTCCTGTCGAAGTTCAGCAAGATGCTTGACCTCGGAGTGATCCCATCTAATGGTGACAACTATGACCAAACTTCAACCAGTTTGAATTTTGGCTCCAATTCACTCTGGGATTGACCTTCCACTCATGCATGCAAGACGATCTTCTCAGCTTTGACTATCAGATCTATCAGATAACTACAAAACCTGAAGGGCATCTCGTACCTCATTCGAACAAACTTGAATAGTGAAAATAGTTGCCTAAGTAGTTATCCAAGTATTTGGCTAAGTATTCGACCCCTACATAGTCCAGCCCGATCAACCTTGAAGCCGACCGAACTCCTCTTTAATCGGATCTCCTTCCAGTCAAATCTCACCATTATAATTGGGTCTCACATCAAGAGTCTTGGACTGGCAGAGCTTTATAAGGATTGGTGACGCTTCCAAGCCTTGAAAAGCCATGGGAGGAGCCTGGGTGTTAGCTCTAGGAAGACTAGGATAGGTGTGGTTCTAAGGATAGGACAGAAGTTATCCTAGGATGAAGGCGACATGTAGCCCTGCACGAACTCAAGATTCAGGTGTGAGAACCTTAAGGGAGGCTTGGTAGGTGCTCTGAAGACCTAAAACATAAGGTAGAGCAAAGACCAAAGCCAGAAGAAGAATCAGTGATAAGTGGTAAAAATATACTAATAAAAATATTAAATTATAAAATAAATTGATTTATTTTTTTAGAAATTAATACTTTTATTAATCTTATATAGGAAAGAAGGCCATCAATATGAAGATCTTATTTTTTTGATTCAAATGAAATAAATTTCAGGCGAAACGGACTTCAAATGACCCCGAAATTGAATTTCAAAAAAAAAAAAATCGACCCGATTCAAACCAGTTCAGAAAATCTGGCTCAGTAGACCACCCGATTCGACCGCATCAACAGATCGATTGGTTGATGCAAGGCTGACATCAACATTTTTCGTGGTGCACGATGGACCGACTTGAGTGCATTTTGGGAATTTCACATGAAGAAGCATGCTCCGATTGGCTGAAGAATGCGGCGGTCCACGCAACACCATGCGCATGATCTACAAAGGATAATTTAGGAATTTTGTTTGATCCGACGAGCATCTTTCACTGAGATTTGATCAGATGGCCAGAACGTATGCGCTGACGAACGACATCCACAGCTCTCGGTCGAGCGGCTGAGATTCATCCCGACGTTAAACTAAAGATAAGAAGCCTTCTTTATGCGCGATCTGATGGTCCAGATTCAATCCAATGATTGATCCGATGGCTGGCATGAATTTTGACTTATTCTGGGATATTTTAAAGGATTTTTAAGTGATTTTTGGACCATTTGATCAACATCCAATGGTTAGAATCATCCAGATCCTAATTTGAGTTATTTTGGAAGTCTTAAACCTAATTTTCAAAGAATTTCGGAGAAAAATCGATCTCTGGGCCTATAAAGCCTGCTGTTGCTGAAGAAAAAAAAAAGAAAAAAGGGGAGAGTAAGAGAAATAAAAAGAGAAAAAGAGAGAGAAAGGGGAGACAGTAAAAAAAAAGAAAAAAAGAGAAAAAGAAGAGAAAGAGAGGAGAGAGGTTGAAAGAGAAGAGAGATTTTTGAAAGAAAAGGAAGGGTTTGTAATTTTTTTTCTTTTCTTCTTCTGACAATCAAGACATCGATCAAGGAGCTTCTTCTTCTTCACCAAGTTTTCCACACCAAGAGCGACGGACAATCAATTTCAGCAATCAAATAGTCTAATTTCTTTATACTTTTTATTTTATTTGCTGTTTTTGAACTTGTTATCATGAACTAAATTTTTTTTTACTAAGGCTAAGGTGTAGCCACTCTTTTGATGCAATATATAGTATGATTTATTTTTAATTTTAAATTTTATTCATGAGGAGTATATAAATCTGATCTTAATGCTTTTAGATTACTGGCCATCTTCTAATTGATCTAATGAATATAGATGTTACGGACCAAGTACATCTATGTTATTGCTTCTTGATTATATACCTTGTATTATGAATCAAATTAGAATTTATATGCATGCAGGAATTTTAGTGCGCTTTGGACGCAGCGTATTTTAATTAGAGGGTTTCACAAAATATAATGCATTAATATTTATTTAAATTACACCTGGACCAAAGGGTAATTAATAAATATTGATAGTTTTGCTATACCTGGACCAAAGGATAGTGAATAAATTAGGAAACTCCACCATCACATGAAATAAAATTAATCTAATAACCTGAATATTGTATTGACTGAGTTGATTAACCGATTGCCTTAGTAACACATTATTCTTAAGTTTAAAACCCTAATAATTACACTCTCTCTATTTTCTTAAAATTTTTAATTATTTCTTTATTTTGTTTTTTAATTTTTTATTCTCATAAATCAGTCTTCTAAATAAAGCATAGAAAAGAGCTTTATAGTACTTATTTTTCAATCCTCTAGGGATGATACTCTACTCATTCACTTTATTACTTGATCGACTGGTGCACTTGCCATGCTATAGATTAGCACGCATCAAATTTTTGGCACCGTTGTCAGAGATTATGTCTAAAATAATATTGAAATTTTGATACTAACTTTACTTTAAAAATTTATTTTTAATTATTATTATTATTATTATTATTATTTTAAAAAAAAAATTATTCAGTGCATGACACGCATTGGACATAGTAACTTAGTACCTTTAGATCTAGAAATTGAAAGGACTATTAAAAGACTACAACAAAAAAGAAACATGGCAGCTGAAGATCTTAACGACATCAATCTAAGATTGGATATGGCAATCGAAGGACAGCATGAAGCTATTCAATCAGTACATCATCCATTAAATGATTACATCACACCATCTATAGCCGATGCAGCTTCGAGCATTAGGAGACCGTTAGTGCGAGCAAACAACTATGAAATAAAATCGACGATGATTCAGATGATTCAATCAACTATCCAATTTAGTGGACACATGCATGATGATCCGAATGCCCATATTTCTAACTTTCTTGAACTTTATGATACTTTTAAAATTAATGGAGTGTCAGATGATGCTATTAGATTAAGGTTATTTTCTTTCTCTTTACAGGACAAAGCTAAAAGTTGGCTTCATTCTCTTCCTGCAGGTTCTATCATAACTTGGGATATCCTAGCCCAAAAATTCTTAGCCAAGAACTTTCCACCTTCCAAGACTGCCAAGATGCACAACGATATCACTTCTTTTATGCAGATGGACATGGAGACACTATATGAGGCTTGGGAGCATTTCAAGAAATTATTGAGGAGATGTCCACA
Organism: Cocos nucifera; assembly: GCA_006176705.1. Taxonomy (NCBI): domain Eukaryota; kingdom Viridiplantae; phylum Streptophyta; class Magnoliopsida; order Arecales; family Arecaceae; genus Cocos; species Cocos nucifera. Next base: position 72,460 of record QRFJ01002855.1, on the reverse strand, counting down.
TCATCAACTACCCATATGGCTTTAGGTACAAACTTTCTATAATGGTTTATCTCCTACTGATCGTTCTATGATTGATGCAGCAGCAGGAGGAACCATTAATCAAAAAATAGAGGAAGAAGCCTTCGATCTGATCCATAAGATGGCATCAAATAGCTATGAGTGGCAGACAGAACGCTTGATGCCAAAAAGACTAGCAGCTGTGCAGGGAGTAGATTGCGTGCCAACCTTATTAGCTGAAATTGCAGCCCTTAGAGCCGAAGTCAACAACTTGAAGGGAATAGCTATGCATGTTCAAAGCATCACCTATGATCTGTGTGGAGGAGGACACGATACGAGCAATTGCTAGACAGATAATTCTTTTGCTAAAACAACTGATACAACTAATTATGTTGATAATTTTTTCAGGCCGTAATAAAATAATCCCTACTCCAACACATACAATCAATGGTGGAGGTAGCACCCAAATTTCTTATGGAGAAATCAAAATGCAACACAACAGCCACCCCTGGGGTTCCAAGTACCTGAAAACATGTCCAACATGGAAGAACTGATGGTCAAATTTATGCAAAACCAAGAAGCAACTATAAAAAATTTGGAAGCCAAACTTAGGCAGGACCAAGCAACAACAATTCAAAACTTGGAGATGCAAATAGGTCAAATGGCTAAGATAATCTCCAAGAGACCTCAAGGATTCTTGCCCAGCAACATGGAGACCAATCCAAAGGAGCAAGTCAATGCTATCACCCTAAGAAGTGGTACAAAGCTGGAGGAGCCACATCAGAAGAAAGAGACTGAAGAGCCAACTATAAATAAGGAACCATCAACTAAAATTCATCAATCACCAAAACAACCAGCAGATGGATGGTCTCTAGGTATACGATTTGCCGATCCAAATGTGAAGCCCTACGTACCGCCACTACCATTCCTAAAGAGATAAATATAGCATCCAGATAAGGAGTTTTCTAACTTTTTCAAAATTTTAAAGAATTTACATATTAATATTTCTTTTGTAGATGCTATTACTCAAATATCCAGGTATGCCAAGTTTCTCAAAGAAATCCTAACAAATAAGAAAAAGCTAAAGGAGCATGAGAGAATAAATTTGAATGAAGAATGCTCAGCAATACTTCAAAATAAATTACCACAAAAGCTAAAAGATCCAGAAAGTTTTACTATCCCTTGCATTATTGGTGATTGTAGTTTTGATAAAGTTTTATGTGATTTAGGAGCAAGTATTAATCTCATATATTTTTCTATTTTCAGGAAGCTGGGTCTAGGAGAATCGAAGTCTACCACTATTACTCTTCAATTAGCCGACAGATCCATCAAATATCCAAGAGGTATAGTGGAGGATGTCTTGGTAAAGGTAAATAAGTTTATTTTCCCTATTGATTTTATTGTTCTTGATATGGAAGAAGATTATGATGTACCCCTTATTTTAGGGAGACCCTTTTTAGCTACTAAAGGAGCTTTAATAGATGTTCAACAAAAAAAATTAATTCTTAGAATCCAAGATGAATAAGTTACTTTTAATATTTTCAAAGATACTAAACATCCTGATGATAATCAAACTTATTTTCTAATTGATATTATTGATAATTTACTATATGAGAATTCTGTAGAAAATAGGTTTGAGACTATAAAAGCTAGCAATGTCCAATAAAAAGAAGACTCGACCAAACATGAAAGTATTCCAATTAAAGTGGCACCAGATTGATCCACTTTAGAACTCAAAGAAAGTCAAGCTGAAGACTATAAATCATAACTATTAGATAGGTTATTTCTTTTCTTTTCAGTTTTGATCATTTTTTTTTTCTTTTATTTTTCAGTAATTTATTATTGCTCTTTTACTATTTTGGTGTGTATTTGTAATTTTGTAGAAAAAATCAATGAGAGCTCAAACAAAATTTCAAAGCTCCAAAGAACCAAACTAAACCAAATCAGGTGTATTCCTTCCTATCCTTTATTGCACCTTTTATTTTTCTTTCTCCTTTAAGACAATGTAGAATAAGGTAAAAAAAAAAAATCATGTGTCAAGAAGAATCTTGAGCAAGATAGACTGGACAAGTGATAAAAGATAGAATTATTTGCTAATGAATGTAACGAGTTAAAGAAGTAGATTAGTTGGTCAACTTTTAGCAGCCTACTTAGGTCATTAAAAGACTATAGCACTTCTAATTGCACATGCACACTAACAAGACAAAGTAGGTATTGATTATAAGGCCAACTAAGGATTCAATTATCATTGAAAATTGGTAATTAATATACATTCTAATCAAAGAAACTTGAATTTAAGGAAAGAGCTACCTGCCTAAAAATAAAGTGCAAAAGATAGAGTATATGTGGATTGCCCAAAGCCTAGTAATTGGGTCTCTGCACCTAGGTCAAGTGTGAAAATTCACGTTAAACAGTGAAGGAAAGGCCAAGATGCTCAGCACAGTAAAAAAAAAGAAGAAGAAGAAGAAGAAAAGGGCAGTGTGAAAGCTACCTTAATTCATGAGTATAAAATTGAGAATGTATAGAAAATTGACTAAAATAGATGATAAGAGAGGATACTTTTGTCCTTTAATTTAATACTGAAATGCTAAAGTTAGTCATCATGAACACAAGTGCTATAAATCTTTGATGTACTCTAAGAAAGTTTTTAATTATTTTGACTGAAAAATTTGCTTCGAAGCTCAATACTCAATTAGCAGTATTTTCTAAACTTTTTGACCTTTAGTCCTAGATTTTATCTTTCTGATGGATAATCTTATTGAAATATGGTATTAAATAAAACATTGCTAAGGAACTAGTAATGACTAAGTTGGGAGATGTGATAAGTGGTAAAAATATACTAATAAAAATATTAAATTATAAAATAAATTGATTTATTTCTTTAGAAATTGATATTTTTATTAATTTTATGTAGGAAAGAAGGCCACCAATATGAAGATCTTATTTTTCTGGTTTAGATGAAATAAATTTCAGGCAAAACGGACTTCAAACGAGCCCGAAATTGAATTTCAAAAAAAAAAATGGTCCGATTCAAACCGGTTCAGAAAACCCGGCTCAGCAGACCACCCGATTCGACCGCATCAGCAAACCGATCTACTGACGTTAGCATTTTTTGCAGCGCATGGTGGACCAACTTGAGGGCATTTCGAGAATTTCACATGAAGAAGCGTGCTTCGATTGGCTGAAGAATACGGCGGTCCATGCAACACCAGACTCGTGCATGATCTATAGAGGGTAATTTAAAAATTTTGTTTGATCCGACAAGTGCCTTTCACTGGGATTTGATCAGACGGCCAGAACATATGTGCTGACGAACGACATCCGTAACTTTCGATCGAGATCCAACGGCTGAGATTCATCCCGATGTTAAACTAAAGATTAGAAGCTTTCTTTGTGCACAATCTAACGGTCCAGATTCAATCCAATGATTGATCTGATGGCTGGCATGAATTTTGACTTGATCTAGAATATTTTAAAAGATTTTTAAGTAATTTTTGGATCATTTGATCAACATCCAACGGTCAGAATCATCCAGATCCTAATTTGAGTTGTTTTGGGAGTCTTAAACCTAATTTTCAAAGAATTTTGGAGAAAAATCGATCTCTGGGCCTATAAAGCCTGCTGTTGCCGAAGAAAAAAAAAAGAAAAAAGGGGAGAGTAAGAGAAACAAAAAGAGAAAAAGAGAGAGAAAGGGGAGACAGTAAAAAAAAAAAGAGAAAAAGAAGAGAAAGAGAGGAGAGAGGTAGAAAGAGAAGAGAGATTTTTTAAAGAAAAGGAAAGATTTGTAATTTTTTTCTTTTCTTCTTTCGACAATCAAGATATCGATCAAGAAGCTTCTTCTTCTTCATCAAGTTCTCCGCATCAAGAGCGATGGATAATTAATTTCAGCAATCAAACAGTCTAATTTCTTTATACTTTTTATTTTATTTGTTGTTTTTGAACTTGTTATCATGAACTAAATTTTCTTTTACTAAGACTAAGGTGTAGCCACTCTTTTGATGCACTATACAGTATGATTTATTTTTAATTTTAAATTTTATTCATGAGGAGTATATAAATCTGATCTTAATGCTTTTAGATTACTGACCATCTTCTAATTGATCTGATGAACATAGATGTTACGGATCAAGTACATCTATGTTATTGCTTCTTGATTATATACCTTGTATTATGAATCAAATTAGAATTCATATGCATGCAGAAATTTTAGTGCGCTTTGGATGCAGCGTATTTTAATTAGAGGAGTTTCACAAAACTTAATGCATTAATATTTATTTAAATTATACCTGAACCAAAGGATAATTAATAAATATTAATAGTTTTGCTATGCCTGGACCAAAGGATAGTGAATAAATTAGGAGACTCCACCGTCACATGAAATAAAATTAATCTAATAACCTGAATATTGTATTGACTGAGTTGGTGAACCAATTGCCTTAGTAACACATTGCTCTTAAGTTTAAAATCCTAATAATTACACTCTCTCTATTTTCTTAAAATTTTTAATTATTTCTTTATTTTATTCTTTAATTTCTTATTCTCATAAATCAGTCTTCTAAATAAAGCATAGGAAAGAGCTTTTCAGTACTTATTTTTCAATCCTCTAGGGACGATACTCTACTCATTCACTTTATTACTTGATCGACTGGTGCACTTGCCATAGCTATAGATTAGCATGCATCAATCAGCCAAGATAAAAGAGCTGACACATAGGTGGGCTGGCTCGGATATGCAGTCGAGCTAGCTCAAACTGAGACCAAGCCAACTCGGGGTGCAGTCGAGCCGACTATCTTAGGCAGATAGAAGATAGGATTTGAGCAATATGCAGTCGAGACAACTCGACTCCTGAATGAGTCGGCTCGATGGTGGCGAACAAAACTAGAGGAGATTTTCTATTTGGGATCTTAAGGCCTGATCCAATAAGATCTTAAAGTGGCTAACACATGTATGGATCAAGTTTAGATCCAGGAAATAAGAGCATAAGAGACATAGGTGTACATGGGCTCAGGGAGTACTTTCATATATTGGATTAGTCAAGAAAGTTTTTGATCGGGCCTAATGGCTATGGATAAATACATAGGTTGTATTAGGATTTTCAAGAGAGCAATCAATATAGATCTTTTCTTCCTCAATCTCTCTTCTCTCTTCTCTCTAGTGTTGTTGTCCTAGGTTATTGACGAAGCTCTAGAGAGAGGGGGTACCTCCCTCAAGCCCAAAGAGGGAGATGCCCCAACATAGATCTAGGTGATGATCTATGGTATGCTGCCTCAGAGAATATCCAAGACCTCTCCAGGTTCGTGCTAAAGATCAGAGATTTTCGCAACATGGTATCAAAGCTAGGTGATGCCATGGTGATGCACCAACATTTGCTATCAGAGCCTGATGGTGCATGGAAGAGAAGAAGTCATACAAGATGAAATCAGAAATCTACTCGAGTATTCCATGGTATATCTTAGATCTACCATTGTTATTATTATGGTTTGGCCAACCAAGAGCAGTGGATTGAAGGTGGAGGCTGAGAGGATTAATGAAAAAAAAATTTTCTGGGGTGAAAGATTTGGATGCATGATTTGCTAGTCGATCTTGGACGAAAGGCCGGGATGTATGACAGGTGATAGGTAGGGAGCGCTGGAGTGTTGCAATAGCATTTTTCTAGAGATCCAAGTGCTAAGAGAGGCTCAATGGTGCAACAGCTGAGGAAGGTATCTCAGTAGAAAGCATCAGGATTCTCTATGAAGATGGATGGTTGATGGCTGAAGAGAGAGTTTCCAAGGGGTAATAGTTGAAGGAAGGCTCAAGAAGCGATTATACGTCCTTCGATTGCAGGAAGACAGAAAAGTAGTCAGAGATGTATTCAGCAGTTTGACCAAAGCATGGATTTATGGAGCCTTGGGAGGTGATGAAGATGGATGATCCATGGAGGTCCAGTAGGTTAGGATTGGGTGGCTATAGAGTGGTGTAGAGATGAGTCAGGGAGTATTGAAGTGCTACAGTAGTGCTTCCCTAGAGGCATAAGGTTGAGAGAGGCTCGGTGGCGCAGCAACCGAGGGAGGTATCTTAGTAGAGAGTATCAGGAGCATCTCAGAAAGATCTAGAGCAAGTCTCAGAGAGAGCCAAGGGATCTTAGAAAGCGCCAAGGGCATCTAGCAGCCAAAAGTATCTTGGATCAGGTTTCTTCTGAAGGAGCATCAGGAAGAGTTGTGGTTCAGGTAGAGGATGGATTATGTGTAGTAAGAGAGGATCCAAATACCTATGAAGGGGCAGTGTCAAGATAAGGCAGGAAGCGCTGGAGTGTTGCAATAGTATTTTTCGAGAGGCACGAGATTGAGAGAGGCTCGGTGGTGTAGTAGTTAAGGGAGGTATCTCAGCAGAGAGTGTCCGGAGCTATCTCAGAAAGATTGGGAGTAGGTCTTAGGAAAAGCCAGAAAGTCTTAGGAGCCTCAGGATGAGATAGGTGGGTCTAAGCCCTGGATGAGGTTTGAGTTGCAGTTCCTCCGGATGCAACTGAAGCAATGGCTGGCATAGGGGCAAAAGAGGAGAAGTGCTAGGGTAGAATTTCTTAGGGTTCAGTTGTTAGATTCAGAAGAGTTGGATGAGCACTTGGGTTTTTGAGGTGTCTACGGGTTGTGGAGATATCCGAGATAACTTCGAAGAGGGCCACGAAGTGCGGAGGGTTCGAAGGGGCAGTAATAGTGTACAAGATGCAGTGGCAAGCCCAGCAGTGCGGCATTGGATGGTTGGCCTCGGATGACTCGATGATAGAGTCAGGATCTTCTACGGCATCAGATGGACTTTGGTTTCAGATGGAACACCAGATAGAGATGGCTTCACCAGTGGAGATATGACATGAGTTCAGAGCGGAGGAGTGCAAGAGGACCAATATCCTAGCACTAACATTGGAGATGCACAATTCCAGATGAAGCCACATGTGCAGAAGGACAGACAAAGTTCTGAGGAGACCGTACCAGGATATGCAGTGGGCACTAGTGCACGAATATTGTAGGTTCTCCAGGAAAGTCTAGGAAAGGTGATGCAGCTGCTAAGCAGAAGAAATCCTACAATCTAAGATGGTGCTGAGAAGCAAGCCAAGGTCTTCAGCGATGGAGGCGGTCATCCCAAAGGACTCAAGGGTGCACAACAGCTGAAGAGGATTGGCAGAGTTGATATTTGCACAAGGGGTTGTTAGGGTGTGCAGTGATAATGGGATCGTGTAGGAGGGCATTGCCAAGAGTTTGCCAAGGCTTTGGGGCACCAAGATAGAGATTGTAAGGATTGATAGTGCTCCCAAGCCTTGGGAGCCCATGGGAGGAGCTTGGGTATTAGCTTCAGAGAGACTAGGATAGGTGTGGTCCTAGGACTAGGATAGAAGTTGTCCTAAGATGAAGATGGCATATAGCCCTGCACGAACTCGAGGTTCAAGTGTGAGGACCTTAAGGAGGGTTTGGTAGATGCTCCAAAGATCTGGAACACAAGGTAAAGCAAAGAACCAAAGCTAGGAGAAGAATCAGCCAACACAAAGGAGCTAACACATAGGTGGGCTGGCTCGGATATGCAATCGAGCCAACTTGGGCTGAGATCGAGCTGACTCAGGGTGTAGTCAAGCTGACTATGTTAGGCAGATAGAAGATAGGGTTCGAGCAATATGCAGTCGAGATAGTTCGACTCCTGATGGAGTCGGCTCGATGGTGGTGAACAAAACTGGAGGGGGTTTTCTGTTTGGGATCTTAAGGTCTGATCCAATAAGATCTTAAGGTGGCTAACACATGTATGGATCGAGATTAGATCCAGGAGATGAGAGCATAGGAGACATAGGTGTACATGGGCTCGGTGAGTGCTTTCATGTATTGGGTTAGTCAAGGAAGTTTTTGGTCGGGCCTAATGGCTATGTATAAATACATAGATTGTCTTAAGATTTTCAAGAGAGCAATCAATACAGATCTTTTCTCCCTCAATCACTATTCTCTCTTCTCTCTAGTGTTGTTGCCCTAGGTTCTTGAAGAAGCTTTAGAGAGAGGGGGCACTTCTCTAAAGTCCAAGGAGGGAGGTGCCCCAGCATAGATCTAGGTGATGATCTATGGTATGCTGCCTCAGAGATTATCCAAGACCTCTTTAGGTCTATGCTAAAGATCAGAGGTTTCCGCAATATGGTATCAGAGATAGGTGATGCCATGGTGATGTGCCAACAATCTTCTCCTCAAACGAACTTCTATACCTTGCTGTAAGTGATGGATCTTGGCATTCCTACGTCGAGAGCCTTGGGCGTGCAAACCGGAGTTAGCAAAAGAACCTCGTCATTTATACTAGTTCAACTCCCAATTCAACAAATATCTGCCAACCTATGGACTACTTCAAAAATGGCCAAACTATAGATATTAATCTCCAATGGATTGATAAGTCATGATAACGGATACCATCCTTCATAACAAACTTCACATAGCCCCGAACAGTCTACTAACTGGTAGTTACGACTATCACCATTAGTTTGTTACGAGCTCCACCTATATAAGAGATCCTATAGATACGTTTTCCTCTAAGCTCTCATTCCTTCTCTAAATCCCTGAATGCTCCATTTTTGTTGGCTAGAGAACTGACTTGAGCATCGAAGAATCCTGCCGAAGCCACCCACCTCCAATTTGGACTTCTACTTGTAGGTTCCATCGGCGGTCTCATCTCCATCCACTCCAGCAACTCTAGCATCGGCATCATTTTCTACACCAATAAATATTATATATATTTCATATTGCACCTCATGTAGATTCATATATTAATGGTTTTAAAGATGTGCATGAGATCTTTAAAGCCCTCTTGAAAACTATATTAAGTCATAATGTTGTAAGATCAAAAAGCAAATCCATTTTTGATAGAACTTGGTCAATTGGTATCTAGGAAAGTGGTTCTGAGAAGGTAAAGAAAACGTGGTTTAGTAATTGAATCCGTTACTTACCTGGCCAATTTTTATTGGTATCTAAGGCAAGAACAAGGGGCCTTCCACCTCTCTCCTACTTACCTAGCCAATTTGATTAAACTGAAATCTTGAATTGGAAATGCATATTGATCAAAAACACTATAGAATGCCTTTCTTTATGCTAAGATGATTGTTATTTCATGAATCATAGTAAGTTTGTTGTACTATCCATAAGACTTACCATGAAGACTGATATAATAATATCCTAGTGCATTTTTAAAATGCTTATGGTGTATTTGATTTATTATTTCTTTGTTGTGCTATCCACAAGAGCAATGTTAATTTCAAATATGACTATATGAAAATAAAGGATTTGACTTAACTAAAATATTATAGTTTATTGTACTATCCACAAGACTATAAATATTTTAGAGGTAGGTTATATTGAGAGTTGCATGAAGATGCAATTGGATAGGTTTTCCTACCTTTGAACTTACTGAACTTTGTTGTGCTATCCACAAGACTTTCTTGAGGGATAAGGATCTCAACCCCACTAAGAAATTGGATTAGAATTTTCTCGTATACTATAGGGAGGGCTAGGGTATATGGCAAAATAGTGGGAGCAATAACTAGAATTAAAGACCTCTTCTAGTTATACATGTCATCATGAGTGGTCTGCTTATATTAGTGTTCTTATTTCATATAGATTAAAATATCTGCATAAATGGCTTCATCACTCTCATTACGATGCTTTCTTGAGACAAATAAATTGACTGGTCCAAATTATATGGACTAGTTAAGGAATTTACGTATAGTGCTTGCACAAGAGAAGCTATCTTATATTTTGGATACACCTGACCTAAGGCCAGTTAATGAAGATGCTTCAGAGAAGGAGAAATCCACATACAAGATGTGGCAAAATGATAATACGATTGTCAAGTGCATCATGTTGGCCTCCATGAATAATGAATTATAGAGGCAACATGAAAGTATGGATGCTTCATCCATATTGCTCAATCTAAAAGAGGTTTATAGAGAATAGAGCCAAACTGCTGGGTATGAATTATCTAAGCAGTTATTCTAGGCTCGTATGGTTGAGAAAACATCAGTTCAGAACCATGTACTCAAACTAATTGACTTAATCACTAGATTGGGTCAATTAGGTTTTACCATGGATGCAGAGCTCAGTCAAGATCTCATAATCCAATCTCTCTCAGACTCCTCCCAGTTTGTGGTCAATTATCATATGAACAAATTGGATACTTCCTTGCCAGAGCTACTAAATATGTTGAAAGTAGCAGAAACTCATATTAAGGGAGAGAAAGGTCCACTCTTATTGGTAGACAAGAAAAAGACTGGCAGGAAGGATTCAAAGAAGAAAAATAAGTTAACCCTAAAAAAAATATCTTGAAAAAGAAGGCAAAGAATGTCCCTGTAGATATGACCTGTTATCACTGTGGCAAGACAGGACATTGGAAAAAGAATTACAAGAGTTATCTTGCAAAGATAAAGAAAAATACAGCATAAAAGGGTATGTATATGATACATACAGTATTTTCATTAAGTGCTTCAGCCAGTAATTCATGGGTATTGGATACTGCATGTGGTTCTCATATCTGTAATACTTTGCAGGGATTACAAAGAATTAGAGAGCTGAATAAAGATGAGTTCAAGCTTTTCGGTGCAAGTGGAGAATATATCTTTGCTGAAGCTGTAGGAACTTACCTACTAGAGCTATTGACTGGAAGAACTTTCAAATTGGAAGAATATTATTATATGCTCAATGTAATTAAAAATATTATATCTGTACCTCTTTTGATAAAAGATGGATATCAAATAAAATTTATGGGCACTAGTTGCTCTATTTTTCATTCAAATGAGTTCTATGAAAATGAGCATTTTAATAACGAACTTTTAATTTTATCGCTTTATGAAAATATATTTCATATTGGTAAAAATTTAAAAAAGAAGAGAGAATATATTAATATATTATTTCTCTGGCATTGTCGTCTCAGTCATATTAGTGAGTCAAGAATAAACAAGTTATATAAAAAGAAATTCTTTGAATCCTATGATTATGAATCATATGAAACTTGTGAATCTTACTTCATAGGAAAAATGACTAAGTCTCCATTTTCTGGACATGGAAAGAGGTCAAATGAGTTATTAGCCTTAGTACATTTAGATGTATGTGGACCAACGACAACTAAGGCCAGAGAAGGATATTCCTATTTCATCACATTTGTTGGTGACTTATCAAGATATGGATATATGTATCTTATGAAATACAAGTCTAATACTTTTGATAAGTTTAAGGAATATTAGAAGATGGTCGAAAATCAAACTAGAAGAAGTATTAAAGTCCTTCGATATGATCAAGATGGCGAATACTTATCCAGTGAGTTTCTTAATCATCTTAAAGAAAAATAAATTCTCTCTGATTGGACACCTCCTTATACGCCATAATTAAATGGTGCAGTAGAAAGGAGAAATTGTACACTTATGAAAATTGTATGGTCCATGATGTGCTATGCTGATCTTCTAATATCTTTCTAGGGATATGCCCTAGAAACTGCTATATATATTCTTAATAGAGTGCCTTCTAAATCTGTTCCTAGCACTCCATATGAATAATGGAATGGAAGGAAGCCTAATCTTAAGCATCTTAAGATATGGGGCTGTCCTGCTTATGTCAGAAATAATTTTGGACATAAGCTAAGTGCAAGGTTAGACAAATATATGTTTATAGGATAAAGTACATCCACAATATACACCTTCTTTCCATAAGTCAGAGAGAGTGCATCATGTACCTCTAAGATATGGTTTCGTCATAAGAAATAATAATGAGGCAAATGTCATTAAAGATGATGATCCATTGATCTATTCTGAAGCTGTCATGAGTAAAGACTCTGACAAGTGGCTAGAAGCAATGAAATCTGAAATGGACTCTATGTATTCGAACCAAGTATGGATATTGGTTGATGCACCAGAGGGTGTAAATCCTATAGGGTGCAAGTGGATCTTCAAAAAGAAGATTGGAGTAGATTATTAAATTGAAACCTATAAGATTAGGTTGGTGGCAAAAGGTTTTAGACTAAAACAAGAAATTGATTATGATGAAACTTTTTTGCCAGTGGCTATGCTAAAGTCTATATAGATTTTTCTTGCTATAGCAGCATACTATAATTATGAAATCTAGCAAATGGATGTCAAGATTGCTTTCCTTAATTGTAACCTTGAGAAAGAGGTCTATATGACTTAGTCAAAAGGATTCATCTCCAGTGCGAGACCAAATCAAGTATGCAAGCTTAAAAGGTCAATTTAAGGATTAAAACAGGCTTCGAGGAGTTAGAACATCCAATTTGATATGGCAGTAAAAGAGTTTGGCTTCATAAAAAATGTGGATAAACCATGTGTATATAAGAAGGCTAGTGGGAGTGCCATAGTCTTCTTAGTTTTATATGTCGATGACATATTACTTATTGGAAATGATATTCTAATGCTCCAGTCAGTTAAGACTTGCCTATCAAATAAGTTTTTCATAAAAGATTTAGGTAAAGTGTCCTATATTCTTGGAATAAAAATCTATAGAGATAGATCTAACAAGATACTAGGGTTATCCTAATCTAGGTATATTGACTTAGTATTGAAGAGATTCAACATGGAGAGAAGTAAAAGAGATTACTTGCCCATAAGTCAACGCATACTGATAGATTGTGATACCATCGTTAAAATACCATAATTATCAATTTAGTCTGACTTTTTTTAAAATAATTAAGAGCACATAGATAGTAGCAAGTCGGATCGAATCCATACCGTTGTAAAAAAAGAGAAAAAAGATTTTTAAAGTTAAAAAATAAATTAAAAATAAAAAATAAAATTTAAATATTATAGAAAAATTAAATTTGATACTAAGATCTACTAGTTAGATCTTAATGTCTACTTGCAATAAATTAAAGAGTAATTAAAATTAAAGAAGCATAATTAAAAGAGTAGAAATTAAAGAATAAAAATTAAAAAAATAAATTAAATTTTATATTAAAATTTAAACTCAAAATTTAAATATAATAATTTTAAGAAAAAGAAAAAAAAATAAAATATAATAATAAATAATCTTCAGATCAACAGTGGCGTGGAGATGGCATAGAAGTCTGGCTCTTCTTCTTAATACCATCTGCCTTGAAGCAACCTTCAACTAAAGCCTAACTCCCACCCTTTACCATGGCTTCTTCTAGATCAGATGTTTCAACTCTGAGGTCCTAGGATTTTTTTATAACTGCTGGAGGGTTGGAGACTTTGTTATTAGGCAGTATGGGACTAAAAAGATTGTATGGATCCATGTTTGTTGAAGAAATCAAGAGAAAATCATTGGATTTTTCTTTTGTGAAGTCTCTATGTATTCTGATCGTCAGATGGCGATCCAAGGCTTCAAAAAATACCAAAAACAAATGTGTAATAGCCTAGATCAAGTTAGATTAAGTTCTAGCCATTGGATCATGCTTTGATGAGAGAAATCTAGCCATTGTTTACATTCTAGGTGTTTTAATTGCCATCGGGAGTTATTTCGGCTGTTGGATCAAGCTTGAAGCGAGCATTGCCGTCAGATCATTGCCCGACGTTATTTAGAAATCGAATCAAGCTTGGAAAAACCATAGCTGTTCGATCTTGACTGGAATCCACTGCTACCATTTGATCACCTCATTACTGTAGCTGTGGACCGAGTGTGATGTAGACCTTGACCAATCAACACCGACCTTGGCCTATGAAATTACAATACTACCCTGATACACCATGATGAATTTCTTGTAGACCTTTTAAGGGTCTTGGTCTGCCACGCGGTGGCCTACAATTGGCCGTCTTCTTCTGAGTTGGCAGTCTATGGTCGATTTCATGGATCGACTGCTGGTTCACTGTGCACCGACGAGCCTAGTTTGGTGGGCTATTGGGCTATAGGTTGGCAGGCCATAATCTCTAATGGGCCAGCTAGCTGGCTGAGCCAAGATGCACTAGCTTAGCAGCTTGGCTGGGCGCACCGAATTTGCTGGCTAAGTTAATTAATTTTATTTTATTATATTTTTTATTTTTTTATTTCTTTAAAAATTGATATTAGATCCATTTTAACTCTGATTCGCTCCAAATTTATTTTGTTGTAATCAAAAAAAGAGCTTTTTTTATTATTTTTATTATTTATTATTATTATTTTTATTTTATTTTTTAAATTTATTCTTATTATTATTTATTTATTATTTTTATTTTTATTTAGTTTATTATTTATTTATTTTTATATTATTATTATTTTATTATTTATTTTTATTATTTTTAAAATATTAATATAAATTAATTAATAAATTGATACTTTTATTAGCAAATTTGTGATACTTATCACACCCCCTAACTTACTCATTGCTAGTCCCTTAGCAATGTAATGCGAGTCTTTGATTAATCACCATATTTCATTAAGATCCTCTTTCATAAAAATAGTTTTAGGATTAAAGTTCAAAAGTTTAGACAGTATTACTAACTAAGTATTGAATTTTAGAAGCAAATTTCATAGTCAGATTAATTAAAAACTTCTTTAGAATTCATCTAAAGATCTTCAGTACTTGTGTTTGTGAAGACTAACTTAGTATTTGGGTGTTAATTTAAAGGACAAATGTTTCTTCTTTTATCACCTATTTTGATTAATTTTCTATACACCCCTAAAGTAAATGCATGAATTAAGGTAGCTTTCACACTGCCTTTTTCTTTCTTTCTTTCTTTTTTCAAATGTGCTGAGCATCCTGGCCTTCCCTCCACCGTTTGACGTGAACCTCCATACTTAATTTAGGTACAGAGATCCAGTTACTAACCTTAAGGCAATCCACATATACTCTATCTTTTATACTTTTTATTTTGGGCAGATAGCTCTTTCCTTAAATTTAAATTTTTTTAATTAGGGTATATAGTAATTACCAATTTTTTAGTGATAATTGAATTCTCAGTTGACCTTATGATTAACACTTACTTTATCTCGTTAGTGTGCATGTGCAATTTGAAGTGCTATAGCCTTTAAATGATGTAAGTAGGCTGCTAAAAGTTTAACCAACTAATCTACTTCTTGACTCACTACGGTCATTAGCAAATGCTTTCTAACTTTATTACTTTTTCTAATCTATTTTGCTCAAGATTTTCTTTTCTAAAACATGGTTTATTCAAAAGTTTTTTTTTTAAATTTCAAAAAAAAATAAATTTCAAAGATTTTATATATATATTATTATTTATATATATATTAATTTTATTTTTTCTATCCCTCAACCTAATCAACATTATCCTCAATGGAGAAGAAAAATGGAAGGATGCAATAAAAATTTTTATTATTTATCCAGCATGGGTCATGAAACTTTGATTCTCCTCCAGCCTAGCCACTTATCCTAAAAAAAAAATAAACTAAAAAATAAATTAGATGCAAGAAATGTTGGGTTGCCTCCCAATAAGTGCTAAGTTTATTATCTTTAGCCAGACACAATGTAGCACAATTCATTATAGGTCTGGTAATATTGTTTGGTCAATGATTTGATTTAATGATGTCTCTTCAATATATGGTTTAAGCCTTTAACCATTTACCTTAAAAAAATTCTTAGATCTAGGATCGTAGAGTTTAATTACACCATGTGAAAATACTTGATTGACTATATAAGATCCATCCCATTTAGATTTTAACTTTTTAGGAAACAATCGAAGCCTTAAGTTAAATAACCAGACTTGTTGATTTAGCTTAAAGGTTTTTCTTGAAATGTGTTTATCATGAAAAGCTTTCATTTTTTCTTTATAGATTATTGAGTTTTCATAAGCTTCTCGTCTTAATTCATCTAATTCACTCAATTGTAACATCCAGTTAGAACCAGCTTGATTTAGATTAAAATTTAATTACTTTATTGTCCAATATGCTTTATGTTCAAGTTTTATCAGAAGGTGACATACTTTTTCATAGATCAATCTATAGGAAGACATTCCAATAGGAATTTTATAAGCAGTCCTATAGACCCATAATACATCATCTAATCGATCTGACCAATTTTTTTGATTCGACCTAATAGTCTTTTATAAGATATTTTTAATCTTCCTATTGGATACTTCTACTTGGCTACTTGTTTACGGATTGTATGGTGTAGCTATTTTATATGTCATCCCATATTTTCATAATAGCATTCAGAACTGATGGTTTGTGAAGTGGGTACCTCCATTACTAATGATAGCACGTGAAAATCCAAACCTAAAAAAGATATTCTTTTGAATAAATTTTAAGACTACTTTATGATCATTGGTTCGTGTTGCCATTGTTTCAATCCATTTAGAAACATTATCAATGGCCACCAAAATATATTCAAAACCTTTAGATGGTGGAAAAGGTCCTATGAAATTAATTCTCCAAACATCAAAAATTTCAACTACCAAGATGGGGTTTAAAGGCATCATGTCTTTCTTTGAAATATTTTCTAAGACTTGACACTTAAAACATTCCTGACTAAAAATATGGGCATCGTTAAACAATGTAGGCCAGTGAAATCCACTTTGCAATATTTTGGCTATAGTTTTTCTTCCAAAAAAATATCCTCCATAAGCAAGAGTATGATAGAATTATAAAATACTTAGCTGTTCAGACTTAGGAACACATCTACAAATGATCTAATCAATATAAATTCTAAAAAATTTAGGATCTTTTCAAAAATAGTATTTAATTTAAGCAAAGAATTGATCCTTTTCATTCTGAGACCAGCCATCAAGAATTTGTCCTACTACTAGATAATTTACAATATCTGCAAATCAAGGGGCTTTTGCATGTGAAACTACCAAAAATTGTTCATCTGAAAAAGATTCTCCAATTGATGCAGGTTCAGTATCATTAACTAGGATCCTAGATAGCTGATCTACTACAACATTCTTAGATCCCTTCTTATCTCGAATTTCTATATCAAATTCTTGTAGCAATAAGATCCATCTAATTAGTCATGGTTTAGTATCCTTTGAGAGTAGGTATCTCAAAAGTGAATGATCTGAATATACCATGATTTTTTATCCTAGCAGATATGATCTAAACTTTTCTAGGGCAAACACTATAGCAAGTAACTCTTTTTTAGTTATAGTATAATTCATTTGTGCTTCATTCAGAGTTCTACTAGCATAATCGATTATTACAGGATATTTGTTTACCCTTTGGCCTAGGATAGCTCCTATGGCAAAGTCTGAAGCATTACACATGATTTCAAAAGATAGTGATTAGTTTGGAGGTTGAATGATTAGGGCTTTGGTCATAGCTTCTCTCAAGAATTCATAGGCTTTAAGATACTCTTCATCAAAGTTAAAAGAAACATCTTTAGTGAGTAGATTACACAATGGACGAGATATCTTAGAAAAATCTTTGATGAAGCGACAATAGAATCCTACATGGCCAAAAAAGGATTGAATTTGTTTGATAGAAGTGGGTGGAGATAGTTTAGAAATTAAGTCAACTTTTGCTTTATTAACCTCTATCCCTCTCTTAGATACTATATATCCTAACACAATCTCTTTTTGAACTATAAAATGGCTCTTTTCCCAGCTTAAAATTAAATTAGCCTCAATATATCGTTGCAATATTTTCTTCAAATTATCGAGGCAACTCTCAAAAGATTCTCCAAAGATCAAAAAATCATCTATTAATATTTCTAAAAAATCTTTTATCATGTCCAAAAATATTGACATCATGCACCTTTGAAAGATCGCAAGTGCATTACACAATCCAAAAGGCATTCTATGGAAAGCAAAGTTCCATAGGAACATGTGAAGGTGGTCTTTTCCTGATCTTCTAGGTAGATTGCTATCTGATTATATCCTGAGTATCCATCTAGAAAATAAAAATATTGTTGGTCAGCTAGTCTCTCCAAGATTTGGTCAATAAAGAGTAATGGGAAGTGATCTTTTCGGAAGACTATATTGAGTTTTCTATAGTCTATATAGATACGCCACCTAGTGGAAAGTCGTGTTGGTACTAGGTCTTCATGGTCAATGCGGATAATTATGAGTCCAGATTTTTTTGGAAAAACTTGTGTAGGACTCACCCCACGACTATCAGAAATAGGATAAATAATATCCACATCTAACCATTTAAATACTTCTTTCTTGACTACTTCTTGCATATTAGGGTTGAGCCGTCTTTGCATTTCTCGAGTTGGTTTGGCATTATCTTCAATATAAATATCATGCATACATATTGATGGACTAATGCCTTTTAAATCGACGATGGTCCAACCTATGGCCTCCTCATATGTTTTCAAAACATCTACTATTTGGTCTTCCTGTTCAGGAGTTAGGTCAGAAGCAATGATCACTGGTAGGATTTTCTCTAATCCTGGAAATACATAAGTATTTCAGGCAAAGGTTTTAGTTCAAGTTATGGTGTGGCCTGAATTGAAGGACGTAATGGTTCAATTATTTGCTCAGATAAGGATTCAATTTTCATCAACCAAGGTAATGTATGTGATGGGTAAGGTGAATCAAGCAGGGCATTCACCTTCTAGTCTGGGATTTCTTTGACAAGTTTATTCAGAAGATCGTTCTTAAGTAAATCTAAGGAGGAATCAGATTCAACTATCTCATCTATCTGATCAATTACAAAGCAATCTTCCTCCTCTTGAGTGTGCTTAGAGGCATTAAAAATATTTATTCTTACCTTTTGATCTTCAAAAAAAATGTCCATGGCTCCTGTCTTACAACTGATATTAGCATGGACAGTAGCTAGAAATGGACGACCTAGAATTATGGGATTTTGATTCAGCTCTTGGGATGGTTCCATATCAAGTATGAGGAAGTCTACCAAAAAATAACATTTATCTACTCTAACCAAAACATCCTCAATTGAACCATATGATGTTTTTATAGATCTATCGACTAGTACAAAATAATCGATGTCGATTTAAGTTCTTCTATTCCAAATTTTTCATAAACTGAGGTTGGAAGTAGGTTCACACTAGCTCCTAAGTCTAATAATGCTCAGTTAAAGGTTATGCCTCCTATAATACATGAAACTAATGGAGCACTAGGATCTTTCATTGTCTGAGGTAATGGATCTAACAGGACTGTACTTACATCCTCAAATAGCATAATTCTTTTAGTTCATGGCTCATGCTTTTGAGATCAAAGTATTTTAAAAAATTTAGCGTAAGTCAAGACATGTTGAATTGCATCAAGGAGGGGTAAATTAATATGCACTTATTTAAATAGTTTTATTAACTCCTTGTTACGTGTTTCTTGCTTTTTATGGAAAGAGCTTGCTTCTAAGGCTTGAGAGAATAGGGCTTTAGGTTTATATATCATGGGTAATTCATCTATTCTCCTCTTTCCATTATCGATCTCATTAAAATCAATATCAGTACTATTTCTAGGCTTAGATTCTTTTATGTGGTTAGCTTCAGTACTAATCTATTCTTTTGAATTTTCTTCTTGGCTAGCATCAGTACTAGCCTCTATCACCTGATCCTGGTATGGATCCTTAAGAATCCTACCACTTCAAAGTTCAGAAATTGCTTTAGCATTCTCTAATTGAGGATTCTTAGGTGGAATGATGGGTTCATGACTGAATCCAGGTGATTGATGGACATTAGATGGATTATTTTTAGGATTGGCAATCGGTTAGCTCGGTAACTGACCTGGTTCTCTTCTTATACTAGACTCAGCTAATTATTTTATTTGACCTTCTAGCCTAGGTATGGATTGTTATTGATTTAGAATCGATTGTTGTTAAGATAGAATTAAGTATTGCAGCTAGTTAAATCGATCATCGGCTAGATTAATCTATTGAGGAGGTAGGTATGAGGGCTAATTATAATGTGGTGGCTGGAAAGACTGACTAGGCTGACCTCTATTATAGGCATAGTTCTAGTATTAGGGTCTATTTTGATAATTTTGCATTGGTGGAGTTTGGATCTGAGCCTAAGTCTGTTCTGATTTTTAAGAAAAATTAGGATGGTTTCTCCAACCTAGGTTATATATGTTTGAAAATGGATTATTGACTGGTTTAGAGTAACCTTGAGTAGTTTGAACTTGTTCTTGGATGAAAGATAAGAATTATACAGTCGTAGGACATTCACTCACACTATGGATTGGGCTAGCACAAATAGAATAAATCTCCTGATAATTGAAAGATGGTGTGTATTATGCAGGAGATTGTTGGCCTAGGTTTAGGAATTGATCTAATTTTTGAACAAAAAAGTCAACTTTATTTACTAGGTTCATGTTAGCTTTAGAACTTAGTTCTGGATGTTTGATTTCATACATTCCTACCCATTTTTTATGAAAAATTGATCTTTTATAAGAGGATAATGAAGCATGGTTAATCAAATTTTCACTTAGGATTTCAAACAAGGTATAAGCTTCATGCTCACTTTTACTCATAAATGCACCTCCACAAGATGCATCTACCATTTGTCTATATTGTTCTCCTAAATCTTTATAGAAAGCTTGGACAATTTGCCACTTAGATAGACCATGGTGTGGGCATTTTCTAAGAAGTTTCTTAAATCTTTTCCATGATTTATGAATTTGTTCTTCTGAAAGCTGAGCAAATCGAGTGATAGCTCACCTCATAATACTGATTCGACCTATGAGATAAAATTTCTTAAGAAATTCATGTTGCATGTCTGCCCATGTTTGAATTGATTTTCCTATTGTGCCAAGCCAATACTTGGCTTTATTTTTTAATGAGAAAGGAAATAAAATTAGTCTAAGAGTATCATCAAAAAAAATTCTGGATTTTTGTCGTAGAACATATTTCTAAGAATTCATCCAGATGTTTGTAAGAATCTTCATTGGTGTTCCCATAGAAAGATGGAAGCATCTGGACTGTGGTCGACTTGATTTTATAATGACTAGTAGGGATATCTGGTAATTGAATACAAGTCGATGGGTTATGAGTAGAAGGAATAAAGTATTCCTTCATCTGCCTAGGTGGTTCTCCATTATTTTTAGCCATTTGATTTTTAGGGTTTATATGAATCAGTCGTTTAATTTTGGAATTTGATTTAACCAAGTCAGGTAATAGTGATCTCCTACCATGCATGTACTAGTCCAAACCTAATGTAAAAAAAATTATAAATATTTTATTATTATTATATATATTTTTTAGAGAGAAGAGAAGAAAAGAGAAAGAAGAGAGTTCTAAAGAAAAGTCCTAAGAAGTTCTGAATCTCGAGATGATAGAGAAGAATTAATTATATTGATGTTTAATGTTAATTAGCAAACAAGTTAGACAAGCAATCCTGTCTAAGGATTGTCCTAAATCTATACAACTCCTAACTGTCAAGGTCACCTTCAAGCCCTCCAAGTAGAGAATCAGCCAATCAATTGGCCAGATAAGTATAAGGTCGGTGGGAGTCCCCCCATTGCTTGCCTTAGACACCAATTGTGCTTGGCCAGGTAAGCTAACGAAATCAATTATAAACCATCTTTCTTCAAGACATGATCCTTAAATCACTTTTCTTAGACACCAGTTAAGTTGACTAATCTTAATCCGATCCAACTTTTAAGGTTTCTTATTCTATTGAGCTCGAGTTCTTAGGGCTAATGTCTAATTGATTTTAATTTAGAGGCTTAGATCAATGATGGATGCTGGTTGGTTGTTTATGGGCTAAGGAAGGGTATTTAAATCTCCACCTTATATTGTTTAACAGATTATGCCCTTAATTTGATTTAATATAAATATATATAAAAAAAATTTTAAGCAAGAGGTTCTATGCAATTTAAACTAGATGCATGAAACTAATTGAATTCTGAAAAGCTTACCTTACCTCCAGTAATCACCAAAAAAAATAAAAATAAAAATAAAACTAATATGATGCATGCTTTAAGTAGTTAAAATTTTTAATCTTATCATAAGATTTTTAATTAGATTTAAGTGGATAATTTTTAATTAATTAGAAAATAAAGCAAATAATAAAAAAAATTTGGGTTTAGGATTGATCTCACTAAATAGGTTTAGGAGTTTCCTCCTTGTCCTAATCTTTTTATTCCCTTTTTTTTCTTCTTCCTTCTTTTTTTATCTACAAAATAAATAAAAAAAATTTTAAAAATAGTAATAAAAAAGAAAATCAAAGAAATCAAATATTTTAATAATTTTTTATGCTTTTCTAACAATGGCACTAAAAACTTGATAGATCACAATACCATCATTAAAATACCATAACTATCAGTTTAGTCCGACTTCTTTTAAAATAATTAAGAGCATGTCGATAGTGGCAAGTCGGATCAAATCGATAGGAAGGCAATGATTTAATTTTTGAAATCATTGATTTTTATGAAAAAAAAGAGAAAAAGAGATTTTTGAAGTTAAAAAATAAATTAAAAATTAAAAGTAGAATTTAAATATTATAGAAAAATTAAACTGATAGGAATGGTGTATAGGGTGGAAGCATGGATTTCAAAGCAAAATTATGAAATCATACCAATCAAACCCGAACCCTAGGATCACCTTATTAGTAATTAAATCATATAACATGCATATGTAATATAAAAGAAAGTATTAGAACATACCTCTTATCGCTAAACCCTAAATTGTTCCTACTTGCCGGCAGCAGTCTGTCAGGGGTTCCACCAAATATCCACGTGTTCACCCTCCAACGTTGATCCACTTGGAGATTTGATCAAGACACCAGCACCTCTGATTTATATATAATTAAAATTTTAATAATAAGAACTTTAATTAAATAGGCAAGACCTTCCTTAGCCTTTATGTTACCTTCCTTGCCTCTCCTTATCTATCTTTCTTTTTTCTTATCTTCTTAATTTTTCTTCCTAATCTCTTAGTCTTAAGATGACTTCTTGTCCTTATAAGGATAAGGTCTGGATAAGAGAAGGGAAGAAAGAAAATTAGACAAAGAGGAAACTCTTGTCAGAAAGAAAGATCAATTTCACCCCTCCCAGACTCTTGGTGTGCATCCTTATTTATAATGTATGTAAGGGTGCCAATACATTTTCTCGCACCCTTTCAAAATATTATCTCATGTTCCTTTAGCCAATCTCATGCCTCATCAGATAATAACAATATGTAGACTTAGTCCAAGAGGTGCCTTAAAGCAGAAGGACTCTCGGACTAATTCTACGTAAGTTATTTATGAAGAGTCGCGGGCTTTCATTCTTGGCGCCATCATTTTCATCCAATAGATCAGATAAAAAGGCCATCCAATGGATTTAAAATGGGATGCCCATTTAGCAAGAAGGCATGGAGATAATCTTTGAATAGTCAAAGTCCCAAAGCACTTGGACTTGGTCCAAGAGGCGCCAAGGAAGAGAGGGCAGCAAGGAGTCTTGGGCGACAAAGAGTCTTGGGCAACAAAAATTAAAATAAAAATGGAGTTTTTTACCTTTAGAAGGACTCTTTTGCGCCCCATATCTGATGTCCATGCTCATTTAAAAAAATACACGACATGAAGAAAGAGAAAAAGTCAAAGAAGGTAGGCGCCAACTAAATCCCATGCGCCAAAAACTCTTTGCGCATGAAAGACTTCCAACACGCAAGAGAGAGACTCTCTGGCATATGGGATTCTGGTATGTAATGCCCTAACTGAAGCCCAATCAGTCTAGGTTAATCCAATTCAAGACCAAATCCAATCTGACTCAAATTGGTCCTTAATTAGCCCAAATCGAAAGTTGATTTGAATCTAATTCGAATCTGGGTGCTAGGGTTTGCTACATATGCTAGCATGTTCATCTTGCAAACATGGTCTAATCCAATTAGATCCTTAATCAATTCTCTTTATGTGTGATCCATTGGATTCCACATCTAGTCAGCAGTGGGTCTGGGTGTGACTTGACCTAATCAGGTTAGAACTCAACTAAACTGATTTAGGTCAAAACTAGCCTTCCCAGTTTGACCAATTAGAACACTTTCTAATTTAATGATCAAATTAAAATTTTAATTTGATCAAACCCACAAGACATGATTGATGTCTAGCAACATATCATGACTTCCTAGAAGATGTAAAATTTTGATAAAAATATCAAAAATATCCTTCAATGGAAAGTTATCATGCAACTAAATCCTTCGATCATCCTACATCCTGAATCTAACTCTGGGTATGAAAATATGTCAAACCCAATATCATATTCATTTCTCTTTCAATCTTATAATGATGATTCATTTAATGAAATATTAGAAACCATTTCTAATTTTCATCATGCTTTGATCAAAGTCTTCCTGAACTATCATTTGTTTGAAGCAAGCAGGATGCTATTTCCTCTTACCAGGAGTGATTAATTCCATGTTAAGCTACTTATAACCTTCATATATAATCTACCATATCTAGATCATCCCGTACATGACTGAGTCATGAATGAGTATGAACCAAAATATAGATTCATATATATAAGATTCTATGGTAGTTTTAGGTCAAAGGATTATATGCACAATTCCACTATGAGAACCATCTATTGACATGTAGATAAAACTCTATTAGATATTCTCAACTTGGATCAATTCGGTGAACTCATTCTCTAATGAGCACCCACATCCTTGTATTAGTATCATATACAAGTGATTGTGAGATCAATCATCCTCTCAATTGAGCATACAAAAGATGTGCTAGTCTTACCGAAAACATTGATCCCCAACTCAATGTTCCATCAATCAGAAATGTTTAAATTAGGATTTTAAGATTTTAGATCTCACTAGTATGATCTCATCATAATCCTAAAATCATAGCCTTAATTTATGAGATTCATTATAATCTTAAATAAATAATAAGATACTGTATATGATGAAATAATTCTTTATTTATTTTAAAATATCATTATATGAGTTTGAAAGACAAAAAATAGCCCAAAAAATTGATTGGCTTGAGGGCATATTCCTTTCAATCTTCCACTTGCACTAAAGCCAATCGCCCTTAAATTTTAATCCCATACAATCAAGGTGATGATCAAACAATTGCAGTGGTAAAGCCTTAGTGAATGGGTTTGCTATGTTGTTCTTTATGTCAACTCGTTCTATGACTACATCTTGTCTTTCAATAATTTCACGAACGAGATGGAAGCATCTCAAAATATGTTTGGATTTATGATGAGACCTAGGTTCCTTTGCTTGAGCAAAAGCTCCAGTATTGTCACAGTAAAATGGTACTGAATTCTTAATTTCAGAAATAACACCCAATTCAGTGATGAACTTTTTCATCCAGATAGCTTTCTTGGCGACTTCACTTATAGCTATATATTCTGCCTTAGTAGTTGAATCAGTTATAGTTGGCTGCTTAGAACTCTTCCAACTCACTGCTGCACCGTTCAGAGTAAAGACATACCCTGAAATGGATTTGCTATCATTTGGATCTAATTGAAAACTAGAATCAGAATATGCTTCTAGTTTAAGATCAGAACCATCATATACTAGAAAAATTTCTTTAGTCCTTCTTAAGTACTTAAGAATATTGTTCACAGCTTTCCAATGATCCTCTCCTGGATCAGCTTGAAATCTACTTGCAATGCCTAAGGCATAAGCAACATCAG
This sequence comes from Cocos nucifera, assembly GCA_006176705.1. Taxonomy (NCBI): domain Eukaryota; kingdom Viridiplantae; phylum Streptophyta; class Magnoliopsida; order Arecales; family Arecaceae; genus Cocos; species Cocos nucifera. The sequence goes on along the minus strand of QRFJ01002855.1, from coordinate 47,052 downwards.
GCCTTGTACATAACATGGCATATATTATTGATCCAACAGTCGAAGCATAAGGAATAGAACTCATTCTATTTCTCTCTTCAGGTGTCTTTGGAGACATCTTTTTAAAGAGATATATGCCTTGACTCATGGGTAAGTAACCTCTTTTACTTCCATCCATATTGAATCTTTTCAGTATTAAGTCAATGTACCTAGATTGGGATAAGCCTAGCATCCTCTTAGATTTATCTCTATAGATCTTTATTCCTAGTATATAGGATGCTTCTTCCAAATCTTTCATGAAAAACTTATTTGATAGCCATAATTTGACTGATTGCAACATTGAGATATCATTCCCATAAGGAGTATATCATCTACATACAGAACCAAGAAAACTATGGTTCTTCTACTAGTTTTCTTGTACACACATGGTTCATCCATATTTTTGATAAAATCAAACCCTTTTACTATTACATCAAAATGGATGTTCCAACTCCTTGATACTTGTTTTAATCCATAAATGGATCTCTTAAGCTTGCATACTTGATTTGGTCTCTCATTTGACTCAAATCCCTCTGGCTGTGACATATAGACCTCCTCCTCAAGAAAACCATTAAGAAAGGCAGTCTTTACATCCATTTGTCATATTTCATAGTCATGGTATGCTGCTATGGCAAGCATAATCTGAATAGATTTGAGTATAGCAATAGATGAAAATGTTTCATCATAATCAATCCCCTATTTTTGCCTAAAACCCTTAGCCACCAATCTGGCCTTATAGGTTTCATTTTGACCATCTGCTCCAATCTTTTTCTTAAAAATCCATTTGCATCCAATAGAAGTTATATTCTCTAGTGCATCCACCAAAGTCCATACTTTGTTAGTGTGCATGGAGTCCATTTTGGATTGCATGGCAGCCAGCCATTTATCAGAGTCCTTACTTTTGACTGGTTCCGTATAGGTCAGAGGTTCATCATTTTCAATGAGTTGGCTTCGTTGTTCTTAATAATGAATCCGTACCTCATAGGTGTATGTCATACTCTTTCAGACCTACGGATAGGAGTTATGTGTTCTAGTTCTTTTATATGATTATTTGGTTGAGAAATTTCTATTTGTTTTTCTTGAACTTCACTAAGTTCAATATTTCTACCACTGCCCTTTTCTAGGATAAATTCTTTTTTCATAAAAGTGACATGCCTACTTACAAATATTTTTTATTCAGTAGGGTGGTAGAATAAATATCCTATACTATTTCTAGGATATCCGATAAATAGATATCTATCTGATCTAGCATCAAGCTTATGTCCAAAATTTTTTTTGACATATGCTGGACAACTGCATATCTTAAAATACTTAAGATTGGATTTCTTACTTCTCCATATCTCATATGGAGTACTAGATACAGATTTAGAAGGTACTCTATTCAAGATATAAATTGCGGTCTCCAAGGCATGACCCCAGAAGGAAATAGGTAATTCAGTGAAGCACATCATGGACCGTACCATATCTAATAAGGTATGATTTTTTCTTTCGACTACACCATTTAATTGTGATGTATAAGGAGGTGTCCATTCAGAGAGAATTCCTTTTACTTTAAGATAGTCTAGAAACTCACTAGATAAGTATTCTCCTCCTCGATCGGATCGAAGGATTTTTATACATTGTCTAGTCTGTTTTTCGACCATACTTTGATACTCTTTAAATTTATCAAAGGCTTCTGATTTGTGTTTCATAAGATACACATATCCAAACCTAGATAAATCATCAGTGAATGTTATGAAATAAGAGTATCCTCCTCTGGCTTGAGTTGTCATAGGACCACATACATCCATATGTACAAGTCCTAATAATTCTTTTGTCCTTTCTCCATGTCCACTAAATGGATTCTTAGTCATTTTATCCATGAGACATGATTCACAAGTTCCTAATGATTTATAATCAAAAAGACCAAAAAATTTTTTTTATATAACTTGTTAATCCTAGCCTCGCTAATATGACCTAATCGATAATACCAAAGTAAAGTATTATTTATGTCATCTCTCTTACATTTTCTATTTTTATCAATATAAAATATATTGTCATCCAAACATAGAGTCAACAAACCATTGCTAAATATGTCAAAATAAATATTTTTATTAGAATATTTGATCGAGCAACCTTCGCTCGTTATATTAAGACTATAACCTTGTTTTAATAATAAGGGTATAGATATAATATTTCTAATGATCTTAGGCATATAATAATAATTTGTAAGCTCTAAGATCTTTTCATAAGATAACTTCAATATATTTATCCCTACAACTTCTGCTTGGATAGACTCTCCTCCAGCACCATAGAGCTTGAAGTCATCTTTCTTCAAACTCTTAATTTTCTATAGCTTCTGTAAAGATTTGTAGATATGAAAACCACAACCAGTATCTAATACCCAAGAATTTGAAATGAAAGAATTTAATGATAATATGGTATGTATCTTATACATATCTTTTGGTGCATTATTTGCACCAAACTTCACGGTTGCAAGGTAAGCCTTGCAATTCCTCTTTCAATGATCTATTTTGCCGCAGTGAAAATAGGTCATCTGTCCGAAGACCTTCTTCCCCTTTTTCTTCTTATTTATACCACCTTTAGGGTTCAACCTTTTCTTTGAACCCTTTTTGCCTGCCTTTTTCTTGGAGATCCCATCCACAAGAAGAAGAGGAGCCTTATCCTTCTTGATATGGCTTTCTGCTATCTTAAGCATATTTAATAGCTCAGGCAAGGAAGAATTAAGTTTGTTCATATGATAGTTTACGATAAACTAAGAAAATGATTCAGGGAGTGATTGCAGAATCAAATCCTGACTTAACTCTCCATCCATAACAAAACCTAATTGACTTAATTGAGTGATTAGGTCAATTATCATCAAAACATGATTTTGTACAGATGTTCTTTCTATCATTTTTGCATAAAATAATTGCTTAAATATCTTATATCTAGCAGTTCTACTTTACTCTCCATAAAGTTCTTTTAAATTGAGCAATATGGACTGAGTGTCCATGCCATCATGCTGCCTCTGTAATTCATTACTCATAGAGGCAAGTATGATGCATTTGACAGTAAGAAAATCATTTTGCCACATCTTATATGTGGACTTATCTTCATCTGTGATATCTTTTTCTAATGGTTTAGGATCCGGGGCATTAAGAATATAGAAAAAATTTTTTTGACTGAGTACTATTTTTAGGTTTCTCAGCCAGTCTACATAATTTTGATCAGTCAATTTATTTAAATCCAAAATTGAATGCAATGAAAGTGAAGCCATTTAATCTACATAATAAAGAACAATACATAAGCAAAAAACTCATGATGACAAATATAATTAAATTAAGATTTTAATTTAATTATGTCTCCCACTAATCAAAAAACCATAACCCTCTAATTGATTTTCTTAGTGAGAATAAGACCCTAATTCCTTATAAAAGGTCTTGTGGTTGCACAACAAATCTATTATAAGTTCAAAGGTAGGAAACTCTTTCCAATTGCATTTTATGCAACTCTAAAAAAAAAAAAAATTGCCTCTAAAACATTAATAGCCTTGTATTAGCACAACAAACTTTAATGTTTTAGTTTAAATAGAACCCTTCATTTTTATACAGTCAAAATGAAATATAACTTCTTTTACGGTTACACAACAAAGCAGTATATTCAAAATACTGTAAGCATGTCAATGCACTAGATTAATATTACATCATTCTTCATGATAGATCTTATGGTTATACAACAAAACTAATATGGTTCTGGACATAATAAGAACCTAGTATGAAGAAAGGCCTTAATGTAGTTAATATAATACTAAGTATTTCAATCTAGAATTAAATTAATCGAATCGATCAGGTAATTGGGAGAGAAGTGGGAGTCCTTCCATTGCTTTTCTTAGACACCAATAAATTGATCAGATCAGACAACAGAATCAATTAAAAAATTAAATTCTCTTTATTAATCATGAACCATTTATCCTAGACACCGATTGATCAATTAGACATCCCGACTGATTCAACTATAGATTAATTACACTACAACTTAATATAATTTTAAAGAGGGATTTAAAAGGTCTCGATGCATATTTTAAATCAAACTAAATGTATAAAAGCATCAATTATGATAAAATATATATTAACATATATAATTATTCTAGAACAATCATCATTATATAGTGAATATTTTTCACTATGTCAGGGCAACCTTTATAGAATAATATATACATCATAATCATATTATGATAAATAAAAATATGATCTCATCATTTAAATAATATGTTAATAAAAAGATTATATCATATTTTTTATTTATGCCATTATATTATAAGCAAAGTATTATATGATTTAACCTAATAAGGCTTGCTCTGATGCCACTGATAGGAATGGTGTACAAGGTGAAAGTGATAGGAACGTGATGTTGTTGTTAAGACACTGTATTTATCAGTTTAATCCGACTTCTTAAAATCATTGAAAATACGTAGATAGCGGTGAGTCAGGTCAAATCCATAAGGAAGGTAGTGTTTTTAGATTTGAAATCTTTGATTTTTGAAAAGAAAAGGAGAAGAGTTTTGGGATAAAAAATGAAGTCAGAAAATAAAAAGTGAAAATTAAAAGGTGCAGGAATTTAAACTTGGTACTAAGATCTACTAGTTAGATCTTAGCATCTACTTGCAAAGCAATAATTTAAAGTACAGAAATTAAATTGCAATAAAAATAAAAAGCAAGAAATTAAAGTATAAAAAAATAAAATTTTTATTAATTAAAATTTTAAAATTTAAATACATAGAATTTAAAAAGAATAAAATAGCCTGATCTCTGATCTTGGATCGGCATTGATAGAAAGATGGTGTAGAAGCCCGGCTCTTCTTCTCAGCACCCGTTGCTTCGAAGTAGCCTTTAACCCATAGCCTAGCTTCGCCCTATACCAAAGCTTCACCTTGATCAGAGATGTTGATTTCTAAAGGCCTGGGATCCTTTTTATAGAGCTAGGAGGGCTGGATATTTATTTCTAAAGGCAATGTGGGACTAATAGCCTTTGTAATCATCAAAATATAAAGAAATTTGAATAAAATTTGAATCAAAATAGCTCTGATACAACTTTGGTAAGCCTGGTGAAAACTGGCCATTCAATAGAAATCCAACGGTCCAAAAATCATCAAAATCGGATGCATATCAGCCCAGATCGGGTCGGATCAATTTTTGATCGTTGGATTGCGCTTGATGGAGGAAATCTGGCCGTAAATCATGCTTCGGGAGTTTTGATCACTATCGGGAGCATTCTGGACCATTGGATCTTCATCACTTGGTTTTTTGGCCATCGGATCATGCCAGATCATTGATAGAATTTGAATCAAACCCGAAAAATCACCACCGCCGTCCGATCTTGACCGCAATCAACCGCAGCCGTCCGATCACATAATTACTATTTTCATGGACCGTGTGGATCGGCTGCATCGCACACCATAGCCAATCAGCGCTCTTATCACTAAGTGAAAGAACCAAAATATCCTGTGAGCCGCGATAAATTTCTGTGGATCCTTTAAGGGTCTAGGTCCGCCACGTGGTGATCTCTGATTCATCGATTTCTGCTGAGCTGGCGGTCCATGCCTGGATCGTGGACCGGTTGATGGCTTAAATAGCTGAGTCAACTTTGATGGCTTGGCTTGGCTTGGTGGCTCGGCTTACAGAGCCGACTGAGGCATTTTTTTAATTTAATTTTTATTTATTTTATATCTTTAAAAATTTATATCTTTTTCATTTTAGCTTCGTTTTACTCAAAATTTATTTTGTTATGATCAAAAAAATAATCTCTTTCTATTGATAATAAAATTTTATTTTTTAATTTTTATTATTTTTTTAATTAATTTTTTAATTAATAAAAATATGAATTTTTTAAAAATTATATATAAATTGATTAATAATTTTTTAAAATTAATATAAATTAATTAATAAATTAATACTTTTATTGATTAATTTATGATGCTTATCACACCCCCCAACTTAAGCTTTGCTCGTCCTCAAGTAAAGAAAGAATTTAGTTTTTAAATACCTTTTAGAGTTTCGAATTTTACCTAAGCAATTTTCAAAATGGCCATTGATATTCAGTAGAGCTTAAATGAGATATATCATTGGGGTATTAATACTTATCAATAGAAAAATTAAATAAAAAATATTAAATTTTT
>QRFJ01002855.1:0-40852 GCA_006176705.1 Cocos nucifera | reverse complement strand
CTTTGCTCGTTCCACTCTTCTGTTTTCGAGACTCTCTTTTCTTTCCCATAACTTCTTTCCTGGAAGAAGTCCATTATAGCAAACGAACGGTGAGGGGCTTTAGAAAATCTTTCTAATAGAAACTCACGGGTAACCAGCATATTCATAATTCGGTCAAGAAATTTGAAGTTTATGCATGTGGGTATCATAATGAATTGCCATATCATTCAGTCAAGATTGCAGAATAAGATCTTCTGATAGTCCAATCTAACTTACAACCACCGAGCGTTCTCTCAAGCTCCTCCATGCCTTGATCATTGTCAATACAGTGATCTTGGACTGACCGGTCATCACTGCATCTTAGCCTTAAAAAAGTCATTTCGTAGACTTGAGATTTGGCTGCTGCGACTTGTTCACCAACCATCTCCTGTAGGTGACCAACCATGTTGGTGAGCAGTCCTGATATTCCTCATTTCGCGCGGAGCTTCATCAGACATCGAAGCCCAACATGTGAATATCTGGCCTTATTATCTTCGTTCTATCCATTTTTCTAGAGATGCTCTCTGTTCAATAGATGGATGGGCTGATAAGTGGCGAGGGTCTGCCTTCCAGTACATGGTTAAGCTTCTCGGAATCAAAACTATTTTGTAGCTTCTTAAGCAATCTTTATATAATTAGATCCAGTCAGTCCGTGTGTGTCCAGGATACGTGCTAAGGTGTTGGACGCCAGATATTTTCTGTAGAGAGTCAAATATTCTGTATAGATACTGTAATTAGCAACTTGACCAATTTATTTGGAAATTTTATTTTTAAACTAAATAGCTCTCACTATTTTTCTGAACCCTACATCCCTCCTTATAGAGATGCAAAAATCTTCACGATTAATGATTTCTAGTGGGTGGTGCGGTCTCACCAATCTGACTCATCACCTCACCTAATAGTTATTGTATGGGATTAGCCATGAGTGAACAACTCTTCATATGATTCTCTAATCATGGTGCACCCAAACTGGGATCTCTAATTCATGAATCTCACTATTCGAAATTATTGATCCACTCCTTAGTTAAGTCAGACCCACCATTTGCATAGACTGGGTTCCTAATTGAGTCTCTCACCGTATCCAAAATATTGAGCCCAACTCATCCTCCAGCCCATAGCATCAAGGCTTATAGACATGGTTGATCTTTTGGTGCAACTGAGCCACTATATCCAGTCCAGAATAATCAACCCCGGAAAGGGCCCGCACATCTACAATGGTGGAAGACCTCAGACTTAATCTTTTCTTAGAAAGAATTGATTCCAGTGCTCATTAAACTAGACTGTCATAGTCATAACAATTATCGACTAACCTAGTGGCATGGGTTAGCTCGGATTATTACCACCTCAAATCAGAAACTGTGTCAACTAGATATGGCCACATAAGTAAGACCGGTGGAAGGAATATGCAATTAACTCGTACAAGAAGCATATCAGTATCGAGTAGCTTCCAATTAAAAATCAGTCGGTTGTATGTGCAAACTAACCTTAACACCAAATTATTGAGCCAGAATCAATTGGATTAGCCTACAATCCAAACTCTAACCTCTGCCTAATTAGTCGGTGCTTGATCGTGACTCAATCTTGGACTCAGACTTAATCCTATTAGGCTTGTCAATTTAAGCATTGTTGATCCCATCTAACCAACTCTTGATTCAGTTGATCAACCGCTTAGCTCTAATTGAGCTACCCAAGCCCGACCCAGTATTATGAATATGTCTTAGATATGAAATTCTCATTTAGACCTAATTGATATTCCATAATCTTAATTTTTAATTAAGTAGGGATTCATAATAAAAATTGCAAATAAATCCTAGGGTTTCAGGATCCTAGGGTTTTGAAAGTAATTTTGCGGATTTTGATTAAGAACACACGCAGCACCCCTAACATTCATAAGAACATCCCATCGCAATGAAAAGAGAGGGCTTTAAACCTTTCTTCATTCTTATGACCGGACGCCAAGAGGAACGCCTTATCAGGAAACTGCAATACTACAAAATAGTTTTAGACTCATATTATATATATCTCATATAAAATTAGATCAAATAATGACATATTTCATACATCTCATGTATCGAATTATGCATAATTTTAGATCTAAATTATCTCATAATAATTTAAAAAATTAGATTTAAATTGATCTAATCAAAATAAATTCTAATCTAGATAATTATGTAGAACTATTTACAACTAGTCTAGACATGATCTATCATATCTCATATGATATTTAAAATTAAATAATTTTTATTTATTATTTTTAGATATTTATATATAATTTAATATTAAAAAATAGTAAATAAATAGATTAAAATATAATTTAATCTATATTAAATAAAAAATGTAAGACTATTCTTATAAACTATTCTATTTTTAGAATAGTCATGCATATTTTCTAATCTTAGATCCAAATCATTTAATTTTAATTTTTTTTTGATTTCAGATTGATCATATCCATGTGATATCTAAAATTATTTATTTTAATTAAAATAAATTTAAAATTAGATCTAAATATTTTAGAATCTTGGCTCTGATACCAGTTGAAGAGAAATCCTGATTTTCCGGACCAGGTTCGTTCAGATCTGATCAGATCAAGAGATATATTTCAAAATTTTTTTTTTTGATTTTAATCAGATCTGAGATATTTTTGATTTAATTATTATTATTTTAGAAATAAAATAAAATCTAGATAAATTAAATCAAATTAATTTACCTTGATATGGGTAATCCTATTACCCGTTGATGATCTTAGTATGCACGGAAGGTTCTGGATCTAGCCACGCAAGTGTCTGGCCTCTACCAGTATCCACTCGAGCTAGATCTAGAGATTTTCTTCTTCTCTATCACGTCTTCAAAAATTAGATCTGGATCTGATCTGAGGATCTTCAAAACTCCTTTTGAAGATCAGCAGTCGTCCTTTGCAGCAGTGCAGCCTTCTAGCTTTTCACTCATCTTTCTTTGATCTGGATCGCACCAACCAAGCTTCACAAACCCTTTTGAAGTGGAGAAGGAGAGGAGAAGGTGGGTTTCTGGCATGGAGAAGAGGAGAAAGCAGCCTTGGGGCGTGGGAATTTGATTTCAATCATACTTTGAGTTGGGCGCAGGGTCTTATTTATAGACTAAGCGTGATCCAACTCCTCTTCTCCCAACCAATCAAACCCTTTGTAAAATCAGATGCTAAATCTGATTGAGTGGAATAGATCCCCTGGATTCTCCTTGAGGTGCCTAAGATCAGTCAAAGTTGTTCTAGTAAACTCTAATTGAATCCAAAAAAGGAGATGGAAGTCCCTGTCCAATAGGACTCCTGGGCACCTCCAGCTTGGGCACACGCCAAGGGTGGCGTGCGCCCTCTTCTTTTCCAGGTTTTGGTAGGAGGACAGGCCCCACCAGCTCTCCAATAGTGTGCATGACATGTGGTCAAAAGTCAAAGTATCAGTGGTCAAATTTGACCAGTCACAAAGGTAGACTTTTGACCAAAGTCAAAGAAAAAGAAATGGAGGATGCCAAAAATGGCAGTAATATCTTAAAAATAAAGACAACCTTTTCCGACTTGGACAACCTCCAGTCAGACCATATGAAGGCCTCTATTGAGCACAAACTCCTTTGGCTCAGTCAGGACAACTTATTTGTGATAGCAAAAGAAGAACGTTAGGTTCATCAAGAGTGCTAGCACGATTTTTTGAACCTAATTGAATCTCATTCAGATCAATTGAACTGGATCAGTTCAATTGATATCTACAATTCAAATTCGTTTTGTGTGACTAGTTAGGTTCAGTTCTGTATGGTAATGGATATGTCATGATTCTATCATCGACATCATCAAACTTCTTTCATGGATCAGAATCTTCTGATTCGAACAGCTTAGAATAGCGATCATCTAAATCATTCTAATACTCCAAAAATTATAGTTGACACCTAGCAAGTATATGGTGGCAACCATCAGAGCTGAAATGCGAACCTCTTGGTGCAGCTACCTGTGTGATTAGTCCTTCTATTTTGAGCTCGATTAGATTAGGGTTAAGGTAAACTCGTCAAACCCTAGTTTCTGTCATATGATGTAATCATTCTGATTCGGTTCGATGTGAAAATCTAAATAAAAACTCTTTCTATTATTTCACTCCCATCTGCCATGGACTTCTGAACTTGATCTCATGATTATCATAGGCTGCTCCTCTCACCACCGAGGTAGATAGATTCATCTTGATGCCATCGTTCCTACAATGACAACTATAGCCAACATACACCTCAGATTCCATATGGCTAGGAGATCGAGTAATGGTGAGTCAAACATAAACACCCTCAAGGAACTGCCGATGCATCTCAGGTCAAAGAACTAGACATACCACTGCACTGCAGCATCGAGTCAGTCATCGATGAGAAGGTAGACTCCCAAATGACTACTCGAGATGGTCACGCTCAGTGCCCTCGTTCTCTAACGAGTACCTATACTCTCACTCCGGTGTCTCCACACCGTAGACTTAAGACTCATCTAGTAAAGAGAAGCAATTGTACACCAACCTTCCGGATCAATCACCATCCTCCTGATGATCCTATGGTCGGAAGCATTTTATGAGTTAACAATGATTATTCATGTCTTAAATTTTCAACTCTTGAAAATATGAATTATCATTACCATTAACTCAAAAGATGTATCACAGACACTAAATACACATATGGGATAGAAAATAACCTATTTTATTGATATTAGTCAAAATTATAATTTTGCCCCTAGAAGTGTATTACAAGTGTCACCAATTTTGGCTTCTAGGACACATATATCTAACAGTGTCTTAATGCAGAAGGACTCTCGGACTAATTCGATGTAAGTTATTTATGAAGAGTTGCAGGCTTTCATTCTTGGCGCCATCATTTTCATCCATTAGATCAGATAAAAAGGCCATCCCATAGCTTTAAAATGGGATGCCCATTCAACAAGAAGGCGTAGAGATAATCTTTGAATAGTCAAAGTCCCAAAGCACTTTGACTTGATCCAAGAGGCGCCAAGAAAGAGAGGGCGGCAAGGAGTCTTGGGCGACAAAGAGTCCTGGGCGACAAAAATTAAAATGAAAATGGAGTTCTTTACCTGTAGAAGGACTCTTTTGCACCCCATATCTGATGTCCATGCTCATTTAAAAAAAATGAGTGACATGAAGAAAGAGGAAAAGTCAAAAAAGGTAGGTGCCAACTAAATCCCATGCGCCAAAAACTCTTTGCGCATGAAAGACTTTCCATGCACAAGAGAGAGACTCTCTGACATATGGGATTCTAGTATGTGATGCCCCAACTAAAGCCCAATCAATCTAGGTTAATCTAATTCAAGACCAAATTCAATCTGGCTCAAATTGATCCTTAATTAGCCCAAATTGGAAGTCGATTCGAATCCAATTCGAATCTAGGTGCTAGGGTTTGCTACATGTGCTAGCATGTTCACCTTACAAACATGGTCTAATCCAATTAGATTCTTAATCAATTCTCTTTGTGTGTGACCCATTGGATTCCATATCTAGCCAGTAGTGGGTTTGGGTGTGATTTGACCTAATCAGGTTAGAACTCAACTAAACCGATTTAGGTCAAAATTAGCCTTTCCAGTTTGACCAATTAGAACACTTTCTAATTTAATGATCAAATTAAAATTTTAATTTGATCAAACCCACAAGATATGATTGATGTCTAGCAACATATTGTGACTTTTCAAAAGATGTGAAATTTTGATAGAAATATCAAAAATATCCTTCAGTGGAAAGTTATCATGCAACTAGTATCATATTCATTTTTCTTTCAATCTTATGATAATGATTCATTTAATGAAATATTAGAAATCATTTCTAATTTTCATCATGCTTTGATCGAAGTCTTCCTGAATCATCATTTGTTTGAAGCAGACAGAATGCTATTTTCTCTTACTAGGAGTGATCGATTCTATGTTAACCTACTCACAACCTTCATATATAATCTACCATATCTAGATCATCCCATACATGACTGAGTCATGAATGAGTATGAACCAAAATATGGATTCATATATATAAGATTCTATGGTAGTTTCAGATCAAAGGATTATATGCACAATTTCACTATGAGAACCATCTATTGACATGTAGATAAAACTCCATTAGATATTCTCAACTTGGATCAATTCAGTAAACTCATTCTCTAATGAGCACCCACATCCTTGTATTAGTGTCATACACAAGTGATTGTAAGATCAATCACCCTCTCAATTGAGCATACAAAAGATGTGCTAGTCTTACCGAAAATATTGATCTCCAACTCAATGTTCTATTGATCAGAAATATTTAAATTAGAATTTTAAGATTTTAGATCTCACTGGTATGATCTCATCATAATCCTAAAATCATAGTCTTAATTTATGGGGTTCATCATAATCTTAAATAAATAATAAGATACTACATATGATGAAATAATGCCTTTATTTATTTTAAAATGTCATTACATGAGTTTGGAAGATAAAGAACAGCCCAAAAAATTGATTGGCTTGAGGGCATATTTCTTTCATAAACTTGGTACAAAGATCTACTAGTTAAATCTTAGCGTCTACTTGCAATTAAATTAAAGAGCAATTGAAATTAAAGAAGCAGAATTAAAAGATCAGAAATTAAAGAACAAAAATTAAAAGAGCAATAAACTAAATTTTATATTAAAATTAAAACTTAAAATTTAAATCTAATAATTAAAAAGAAAAAAAATAAATTAATAAAAAAAATTTGAATCTTTAGATCAGCAGCGACATGGAGATGGCATAGAAGTTTGGCTCTTCTTCTTGGCACCATCTGCCTCGAAGCAACCTTCAGCCAAAGCCTGACTCCCACCCTTTACTGTGGCTTCTACTGAATCAGATGCCTCAACTTTGGGGTCCTGGGATTTTTTTATAGCTGCTGAAGGGTTGGAGACTTTATTATCAGGCAGTATGAGACTAAAAAGATTGTATGGATCCATGTTTATTAAAGAAAACAAGAGAAAATTATTGGATCTGTCTTCTATGAAGTCTCTGTGTATTCTAGCCATCAAATGGCGATCCAAGGCTTCAAAAAATATCAAAAATGAACGTATAATAGTCTAGATCAAGTCAGATTAAGTTCTAACCATCGGATCGTGCTTTGATGAGAGAAATCTGGTCATTGATCACGTTCTAGGTGTTTTAATTATCGCCAAGAGTTATTTCGACTGTCAAATCAAGCTTGAAGTAAGCGCTGCCGTCGGATCATCGCCTAGCATTATTTGGAAACTGAATCAAGCCTGAAAAAATTGTAGTCATCCAATCTTGACCGAAATCCACCACTACCATCCGATTGCTATTACTGTAGCTGTGGACCAAGTGTGCCGTAGACCTTGACCAATCAATGCCGACCTTGGCCTGTGAAATTACAATACCACCTCCGTATGCCATGATGAATTTTTTGTAGACCCTTCAAGGGTCTTTGTCCACCATGTGGTGGCCTGCGATTGGCAGACTAAGCTGGCCATCTATGGTCGATTTCATGGACTGATCGCTAGTTCACTGTGCACCAACGGGCCTAGTTTAGTGGGCTACTGGGCTATGGGTTGGTGGGCTGTCGTCTTTGCTGGGCCAGCTAGCTGGCTGAGCTAGGATGCACTAGCTTAGCGGCTTGGTTGGGCACGCCGACTTTGCTGGCGGAGCCAATTAATTTTATTTTATTATATTTTTTATTTTTTATTTTTTTTTATTTCTTTAAAAATTCATATTGGATCCATTTTAACTGTGATTCATTCTAAATTAATTTCATTATGATCAAAAAAATGAGCTCTTTTTATTAATGATAATATTTTATTTTTTATTATTTTTTATTATTTTTAATATTATTTTTATTTTATTTTTAGTTTATTTTTATTATTATTTATTTATCATTATTATTTATTTTATTATTTATTTTTATTATTTTAAAATATTAATATAAATTAATTAATAAATTAATACTTTTATTAGCAAATTTATGATACTTATCACATATGTTTCTCTAAAAAGATGTCTCCTAAAACATCAGAAGAAAAAGGAAAGAATGAAATTGATTCTTTATGCTTCGGCAGTAGGATCTATTATGTATGCCATGTTATATACTAGATCTGATATAGCTTATACATTAGGCATAGTCAGTAGATATTAGGCTGATCTAGGGAAGGATTATTAGAAAGCTATGAAAATTTTTTTTAAGTATCTGAGAAGAACTAAAGATATTTTTCTGGTTTATGGAGGTTCTGAGTTGAAACTAAAAGGTTATATTGATTCCAATTTTCAATCATAATAGCAAGTCAATATCAGGATATGTGTTCACTTTAAATAGAGGTGCAGTTAGTTGAAAAAATTTGAAATAACAAACTGTAGCTGACTCAACAATAGAGGTAGAATACATTGCTGCTAATGAAGCTGCCAAGGAAGCTGCCTGGATGAAAAAATTTATTGATGATTTAGGAGTGGTTTCTGAGATAGAATGATCAGTATCACTATATTATGATAATACTGGTGCAGTGATCCAAGCCAAGAAATCAAGATCTCATCATAGATCAAAGCACATCCTTAGACGGTATCATCTCATTCGAAAAATTATCGAAAGATAAGATGTTATATTAGAATGAGTGGACACTAAGAACAATATAGCAGACCCATTCACTAAGGCCTTACCACAGCAACTATTTGATCACCATCTCAATTGTATGGGTTTGAGATATAAAGATGATTGGCTTTAGTACAAGTAAAAAATTAAAAGAATAAGTGCCCTACAAGCCAATCACATATATTATGTAATGAAACTTTTCTTTATAATCTCTAACTCATGTAATAACATTTATTCTGATATCAATAAAATTGAGGCATTTGATTTATCATTTCAGTTATATCTTTTATATTTAAAGATTATGATGAACCCCAAATATTAGGACAATGATTTTAGGGGACATGAATGAGTCATGCTTGTAAGACCTAAAACCCTAATCTTGAATATTTCTGGTCGGAGGAATATTGAGTTGGGGATCAATATTTTGGATAAACTGACACATCCTATGTATGCTTGATGGAGAGGGTGGTGGATCTCATAAGCCACTTGTGTGGAGATACTAATACAAGAATATGGGTGCTCATTAAAAAATGAGTTCACTGAATTGACTTGCTAAAGAGAATATCTTATGGAATCTTACTTGTATGTCAAAAGATGATTCTCTAAGTCAGAGTTATGTAAGTGATCTTTAGACCTGAGATTACTATAGTACCTTATGTACATAAACCCATATTTTTGGTTTATACTCAATCATGATATTAAGTCATGAATAGGATGTTCTAGATATGGTCAAGTGTGTATGAAGGTGTGAGTAGATCAACCAGAAATCAATCATTCCTAGTAAGAGGAGATGACATCCTATGTATTCTTATCTATTAATAACTCAGTAAGACTTTGACCAAAGCAGAATGAAGATTAGATAGGGCTTCTAATCATTCATTAGAGTTATTATTGATTGATGGAGAATCAACATGAATATATGTTTGAGTTTGATATTTATCCATGCTTATAAACATATTTAGGATATAGGATGATCAAGGAATTGAATTGCATGGACACTTGCCACTGAAGGATATATTTAGTATTTTCACCAAATTCTACATCTTCTGGATAGTCATGATATGTTGTTAGATGTTAATCTTGATTTGTAGATTTTGATTGAATTAATGAGATTAATTCGATCCTCAATTAGATGGTTCTTCTATTTGGTGAAATCGGATTGGCATTAACCCTAATCGATTAAGATTAAGTCCAATTGGATTAGATTAAAATGCACCTGGGCCTATACTGGTTAGATGTGGAGCTCAATGAGTCATACACATAAAGGAATTGGTTAAGAATTAATTTTAGAATCATTGGAACCTAATTGGTTAGCTAATTAGCATGCTAGCACATGTTGGCTAAATTTCTTGCCAAATCAGTTTTGGCTCGAGTCCTTGCACTTTTGGCTAACCAATTTTATTTAAATCTAAAATGTGGTTAGGCTAAAAGGGTTACTCATCGGATGGGTGCCATGTGACCTTGTTTTGGACTCATCTGGAAGAGTCCTAGGTGCCATAAACTCCTCCCTATGATTGATGCCATCATCTAGTGTGTAATGAGATTATTTTTTGGTGCAGAAAAGGACCAAGAGTCCTTCTGCTTTGGGGGTTGACCAAGTCCATGCTCCTTCTAGGTCTCTCTCTCATGTGGGATGCCTATCATCTTTGACTAGTCAAAGATGGTGGGCGTAGAAATGAATTCTCCTAGGAAACAACACGAAACATCATGTAGTTTTAGATTAAAAGGCACCTAAGAGTCCTTCTGCATGAAGGCTCTTAGTTAGGTGCCTACTTTGGGGCTCTCTCTCCCTTATCCATGCCATATTAGAAGAAATTTTAAAAGAAAATTTAGAATAAATTTAAAAAAAAATTAGAATTAATGTGGGAACGACGTATATACGATGCTTTGGAGGTAGAAATCAGTTTTTATATGCCTCCAAGACTCCTTCTGCTTTAAGGGACTTATCTGACTCCTTGATAAGACTCTTTAATGGCTGATAAGTGCTTGAGAATGGATGCTATTGATGTCTCATTTAGATCTATAAATAG
Source organism: Cocos nucifera (assembly GCA_006176705.1). Classification (NCBI taxonomy): domain Eukaryota; kingdom Viridiplantae; phylum Streptophyta; class Magnoliopsida; order Arecales; family Arecaceae; genus Cocos; species Cocos nucifera. The sequence goes on along the minus strand of QRFJ01002855.1, from coordinate 30,219 downwards.
GATATGGATGGAAGGTGTCCGGCATTCCAATTCAAAAACTTATCTTAATTTTCTTCCTCCCTTTCTTTTAGACAAGATACTGGTAAGATAAGAAGTCTTTCTTTAGACAAGATCTTAACCAATACAAAGTGTCTTAATTAAGACAAGGATTAGGAAGATTATTTAAGAGAGCTAAGATAGAAAATAAGGAAGAATAAATAAGAGAGAAGGAGGAAGAAAGGCCAAGAATTCTAGTTCAGAATTCAATAAGCAAGGATTCAGAAAGGATTATTCTTGAACCTAATTCCTATGTGGATCATCATTGAAGGACGAACATGTAGACGCCTCGTGAAAATATATCATCACCAAATCAGAATATTATAGGTATGATATTTTATTGTATACTTTATGCATGTATATGATCGAATTACATCAAAGTCGGTCTTAGGATTTAGGATTTGATAGACATAATATTTTGAAATTAATTGCTTCCACTATATCAATCAAACCCATCAGCTATTCCAATCGTTGATAATGGAGTGGATGACGCAAATGAAACAGATGATGCAGCTGATGAGGCAGTAGTAGGCCAGTCCAAGCTCCTCTGAGTGCTCTTCTTCTTTGGCTCATTCTCTTTCTCTAGATACTACCGATGCTTGACGACCGATGACCTATTTTTGTATATTTTTATTTTAAATTTTTTATATTTATAAAAAAACACTTTCTATAATTATATTTTTATATAATGAAATGATGAAATTTATTTATGGATGAAATGATGAAATTTATTTATAAATTAATTTTATGGATTATTTATTTTAATTTTATAAATTATAAATATAAATATTTAAAATATAAATTATAAAATATATTTATTTATTTTTTTAAAAAATAATTTATGATGTAATTATTTATGATGGATTATTTTCATCATAAATAATTTATTATTTATGATGAAATATTTTTGTTAAAAATAAAAAATTATTTGTAATGAAATATTTTCATAGCAAATAAAAAATTATTTGCAAAGTAATTTATCCATCATAAATAAAAAAATATTTATAATAAAATATATCTATCGTAAATAAAAAATTATTTATGATAAAAAATTTTCATCGTAAATAATTTTTTTTTGATGAAAATATTTCATCAAAAATAAAAAATTATTGGCAACGTAAATTATCCATCATAAATAATTTTTATTTGAAATAAAATATTTTTATCATAAATAATTTTTTATTTTTGATGAAATATTTTTATTAAGAAAAATAATTATTTATGATGAAAAATTTTGATTTTCTATTATAAATATTTTCATTGTAAATAATTTAATGAATAAAAAAAATCTTAACAAAAATTTTTCATCATAAAAAAAATTTATTAGTAATGAAAATTAAATTTTCATCGCTAATTATTATTTATGATCTAATTTTTTTGCGATGAAGAATGAGCGATGCAAATTTCATCATTAATAATTATTAGTAATGGAAATTGGTTATTTACGATGAATTTTTTACATTAAAAAAATTAATTTTATTATAGTGGAGCCTCATCTCTGATGCCGACTACTGACGAAATGAGTCACGAACTGATAGCTCAACTGATAGCTTTCTAGCTAATAAGAATGGAGTACACAAGAGATTAGAATGGAGAAGAGAGCTTAAAAAAGAAGACATATCTAGAGAATTTTATTTATAGATGGAGCCTATAATAGAATGATAGTGACAGCCGCAACAGAATATCAGTTGGCTGTTCGAACTGCTCAGAGTTTGTTATGGTGAGTGAGCTATCATTTATCGCGACTTGTAAGTCATTGGATATCATTTGCTGAAGTTCATACAAGGGGTCAGATGCTCCCAAGCTTGGTCATGAGTCATTTATGAGATTAAGTCGTTGGAGCTTAAAATCGGTTTGACTAAGCTCAGAGGTCGGCCTTTAAGTCAAATGTTACGAGTTCGTAGGTTAGGCTCCAGATTTGAACCTTAGTAGAACTATTTCAACTGCTTTTGGAAGCTCGACCATCTTCAACATCGGATGATGGCGAATACTAGTACTTCGATCTAGAGGGATGGAGGTCAGAAAGGAGTGGCGAGTCCTCTAATTAAAACCACGACCAAGTTGCTTTGATAAAGTTCAGTCAGTGCCTAAGGTCGGCCTAAAATTAGGATGGAAGAGTATTGAGGTTCAATGCTTGTAAAGTGATTGTTGCTCATTCTAGATTGAAGATCATATTCATGCTAGTGACGAGGTCCTTTTATTGGCTCAAGTTCATCCGATCAAAGTTCACAGCATTGTCTTGATGAGACCTGCCATCCATGGAATAGAGTTGGAGATTTGAAGCGAGCTTGGCCAATATACAAGATCGAATATTGGCAGAAGTTATTGCCATTTTTTTGGATGAGCTACCTTCAGCTGAAGTTCTGAGCTTAGTCGTATTTAGAGGCTGATCTTTTAAAATTTATCTGGACTAGAGGATTGACTTGATTGAAGTTTAGACTTGATCGTCATAACTCCTAATAGTGAGACTTCGATGGAAGCCATTTTATCTCCTAAAATTTTCAAATGGCTTGACTGAAAGAATGAACATAAGTGCTGAATTTAGCATCAAACTATTATAAATTATTTATATTTATGATTACATGTTTATCTTTAATTTTATTTTTATTGCCGCTCATTAAATTTCATCTTAACTTTACATAAATACTTTTAAAATTATTTTTAGATATAAATTTTATCTAAAATTTTTGAAATTTAATTATCCCTTTCTTACGTTACTGCCCTCGAAACAATATTATTACTTCACGAAAGGAAGCAATTTCCTCCGCATGTACCTTTTGAATTATGACTATGCCCATGGGACACTATTTCGAAGGTCCTAACTTTAGACCTTGTTAATCTGCCAAAGTATATATAACATTTAGTTCTTTACTACCTCACTGTGAATCAGCCACCAAATTGGTTGTTTAAATTTAATTAATCATAATGGGCTAGTAAAAATGTAATTTAGTTCAATGAGCTGGGTTTTGTCGTGCTTAAATTAATTTTGTTATATAATTCTCAATTGATATACTTATCAAAAAATAATTGTCAATAATATATTATTAATTTTCTTCTATTTTAATAATTATATATAATTTTAATAAAAATATAAATAATTACATTAATAGTGTTTTTATTATTATGATGTCATGGATTCTGGTTGATGCTGTAACTGATCACCAATGTATTTTTAGCTCCGATATACGGATTGATAAATGGGCAGCGTTTAATCAATATTTTAAAACCCGGACCGCACCTGTGCGTTGAACCGTTTGAACCGTCAGGTCTACGGTCTGGGCAGATCCCAGATCCAACACCTCCTTCAAACCCGCTCTAATTTAAACAAATCGAAAGAACCATCGATTGAACCAGCGATCCATCCGAAGAGGCACGGTTTTTTTCCTGAGCGAAAGGTCGGGTCAAGAAATGGGAATCAATTAGAGGTCGAATATGCCTCCTCCCTCTCCCTCCTCGTCCTTTTCGTCCGTGCTGCCTCTAATTATCCTCTCCTCTCCTTCCTCTTCCTCCACGCTACTGGCGGCCAGTGGCGGTGGAATGCCGGCGGAAAGCGGACTCTCAGCATCAGTAAGGCACTCTTTCTTCCACATCCTCTTCCTTTAAATAGACCTCCTCCCTCTTTCTCTCTCTCTGTTTACTTTCCTCCCTCCCTCCCTCCCTCTCTATCTTTTCCCCGGCGCCCTCTCGGCTCGCTTCCTCTTCCTCCAATACGAGCGGATGCTGGCCCTCCTCTAATCTACCCCTTCCTCTACTTCGAGGAATTCTGTCGATTCTCAATCCATAAGCTGTTATCTTTATTGTTTTTTCTGCTTTCTAGGGTTTTCTCGGTAGTGAAGGAAGCTGAGAATATGAAAGAGGATTCTTTGCTCCTGGACATTTGGTAATCTTCTGAACAGACTTCTAATTACAGGTTATTAGATTGCATATCTCATTAGGTTTCCTTTATAGATGATTCATGATTATCTTTTGCATGAGTTTAGAGATTGTTCTTGAGTTGATATGGTAACATGAGATTTTCATTTTCACGAGTTTGTGATACTTGTTCCTAATATGCTACTGAAAACTTGAGTTTTATATTGATAATATGATGTCATATATTATTGTAATTGTATTGATAATAGAGAATGCTAAAATTTGTTAGAAATAAGCTAACAACTAGTTGATATATTTTATCTTTGTGTGTGTGTGTGTGTGTGTGTCTATATATATATATATGCAGGATTTTGCTACAATGCTCCAAAGGATATTTTAATCTTTTTACTATTTATCTATTTCTGACTTTGGATTAAACATGTACTATTTAGATTTCATGCGGTTGGAGTGCTAATGTGTATGGCTGGTGCAGTAAATATTTCAAAAATCAAGGATGTTTTGACATTGTAAAGGATCGTATTCTTTTCTTTTTCCAAGAATCCTTGGCTTCTACCCTAGAAGGTGGAGGATTTGGCAGGGGCGGTGGCGGAGGCAGAGGCAGAGGATCCGGCAGGAGGAGGTGCACCGGGGGCACTGTGGGCGAAGGGCAGAGGACCAAGGGGTGGTGGGGGTGCCATAGGCGAGGGAGGTGGCGGAGCCGCACGGGCAGGGAGCACCGGCGGGTGGAGGACCCATGGGTGGGCAGTTGTCGAAGAAGAAAGAAGAGAGGTGGGGGGGGGGGTGGGGGGTTTGTCGAAGAAGAAGAAAGAAGAGGGGCAGGGGGTGCAGTGGAGAAGAAGAAAGAGGGGGGGGGGAGTGCGGCGGAGAAGAAGAAAGAACAGAGAGTGGGGGTGGGGGAGAAGAAGAAGGAAGGGTAGGGAGGTGTTGCGGTCGTGGGAGAGGGGGGGTGGGGGTGGGCGGCCGCGCAAGGTGGGGTGGGGTTATGTGGGTGGGAGGGGGAAGGAAATAAAATACCTAAGATATCTTTAAAGGAGCATTGTTGCAAAATCTATATATATATATATATATATATATATATATATTATATATTAATATGATAATTGATAATTAATATATTTATTATGCCATTATGATGTCATTGTTCAGTTCTAGTTGACCTGATGGTTGAACCGGTGACATGTGACCTGATCCCTTTTCCGGTTCGATCAATAGTCACCTTCATGTTGGAGGCTGCTACTCCTTGGTTTCTCAAAGAGAAAAAGAATCCCTGAGACTAAAGCTCTTTATCAATTCCAGCTCATTGGATATGGTTACTGGAATACAGTTTATCATTGACAGACAGTGGATGGAGCACAATATTGTAAACCATTGAGAAACCAATAAAATAACCTTCTGAAACCGATTTCTTGTGCAATATTTAGCAGCCTCTTGATAGCCTCCTGCAATAATGTCCCAAACTAATAATGTTTGACATTTTCCATTTTTTCTGTGATAACTGTCTCACTTTGCTCTCAGCTATTAATTACAACACTTTTGTTCTAGCTTGGGACTTATGGACTCATAAGGGTTTCCAGGTTGCGGTTTATTGCCTATAATTCATCAAATGCTGAAGGTTGGGTTATGATCATTTAGTTAGGTGAACGATTTCAAATAGGCTGGATCTTTCTCCAGAACTGATTGGATTTATTGGCTTATCACCCTTGTTCACCATTCAGTTGATGCTCTCCCAGACTTGTCAAATGTACAGTAACTACGCTTATTAAATCATGTCCATATGTAATTACAGTCCTTATTGAGTAATTAGGCCTATGCACAACTCGCTTAGTTAAAATTTTGTTGATTTATGAAGTTAATACTAGATAACTGAATGCCTTTAACTTCAACATGATATGGTATATGTATCATTTCATGGTGTAATTATTTGTTAATTTCCTCAACAATTTATCAACCAGTTTTAATATAATTAGTGCAATATGACAATGTTTGAGAACAATAATTGTTTTATATGGACAAGATGCTTCTCCTGATAGCATGTTGTATTTTTGTCGATTATGATGTTAAAAGCAATAATCTCTATACTTACCAAAACATATGTAAAATGTCAAAATTGAAACTTTAGATGATTACTAACTAAACAGTCTATTGTCACTGAATTTCAATTATATCATTGGTAAAGGAAGGATATTTTGGACAATTAAGAGACTCAGAATATAAAATTGATTAAATAAACTTTAGGTTCAGTTGATGTCAATTTCAGAGTATTTCCCTTGTGTATTCCTTTTTCATCTCTCTCTAATCAAGTGGGACATTGAAGGTCCATGTGTTAAGTGCTGGGAGAACTACTCAATTTACTTTTACTATGATAGAAACTAATCTAAAAGTGTGATTCAGAATTGACTCAAAATGGAAAATTGTCGGATCAGAAACTTGTTTGTTTGCATTTGGATTGAGGAATCAGATCCAAAAAGTATCACATTCTGAATTGGAGATTCCTCGATTTTGATATTGATATCTAGGTAAATGACATCTATGGTTGATATGGATCTAGTTTTTATTAAATCACAGATATATTTACAGGCCAGGTCTGTTGAACTTTCCTGAATCAGGTGCTTTAGGATGTACTATACTGAAGCTATGATGGCACATTCAAAGTGTGATTGCCATGAGTAGTTTAAACAAAAGAGTATATATTATAAAATAATTTTTTAAGAAGTCACAATTGAGCATAAATATGGAAAAGTACAGGAAATGAGAAGACTTCGAGGGAACACACACAGAAAGAGAGAGAGATGGAGATAGATGGATATGGATCGATGTTTAGAGGGTTTTTCTTAGCATTCATGGGAACAAGGCTAGGGAAGTACTCATGTTAGATACCAATTGTACCCAAAACTTGAGAAGAAAAAAATAAAGGTGCATGGCTAGTTTCCTTGAGAGGATGGAAAGAGATAGAGATTGATGGATGGTTGGTTGGATGGGATGGATTGATAGATAGGTACGATAACAATTTAATACATTTAATTGAAATTGGACTAACTTAGATGAGTGGTGATCTGATTCTTCTACTTCTTTTCTTCCTCTCCCTCATTTCTCCCTCTTCCTCCTCTTTTCTCTTCTTTGTTGATCTATATGAGAGGAAGATTTGAGGGAGAGATCAGGGGGAGGAGCAGGTTAATTTGTGAGGGTGGTTGAGTTTGGGTTATAGGCTGGAGGAAAATTTGGGGGAGAGATAGGGAAGTGGACTTGGGGAATAGTTAATATCTTGGGTTTTGGCAGGGGAGAAGTGGGCAGTTAAATTAGGGTTGATTCATGGTTGAGCCAGTAACTTGCAATTGGGCCACTAAATGGTTCGGGTTAGATCACTAGTTTAAAACGCTGTCTATAAGCTTATTGCAAGAAAAATAAAAGTGGAAAATAGCTTACGAAGAAAAGGAGAAAACTGCTTTCAGAAAGAGAAAACTGCTTCCCTAGCAAAAAAGGAGAAAACTGGTTCAACCTGTATTTTTAAGTCTTGTAATTTCAGTTTCAGCTGTTACCAAGTAAAAGACACCAATTTTAGGGTCTTAGAAAGGTATGGCTGCAAGGAGAACTCGAAATGAGTCTAACGAATATGTACCAGATGGTTGTTTGACATTTAAATTTTTATTATGAACAATTTGAGTTGACTTGTGGAGATTTTCTAGGATGAGTTGATTGTGTGATTTGCTCAAATGTCAAATAATATTTAAAGTGGCTATATGATTTATTAAGTTATCATGTGTCTCTATAGGTGACATTGTTGTTGCCTTCCAATAGACTGGAAGGGTGACATTATCGTTGCCCCATCATGGCCTAGAATCATGATCATGGATAGTTCAAAGCCAAAAATAATATATTTGGTATGTGCACTTGAATTGTTTGGATGAGTGCTCGCTTTGGGCTAACTTCATTACCATTGATTGCCCCATCATAGACTGGAAATATAGCATTACCATTGCCTGATCACAGAATGGAAATGTAGCATTACTGTTGCCTCGTAACCAGCTGGAAATGTGGCATTATAGTTGCCCATTTCAGACTGGAAATATGGCATTATCATTGCCCCGTCCGTAGGTTGAAAATGTCTTTGTCGCGTTGCAGGCTGGAAATGTGACATTATTGTTGCCCTGTCTTGAGCTGTAGATGTGATCGTGGTAAGCCTGAAGCCAAATTCAAATCAACTGGCTTGTTATACAATGATATTTGCTGAATTGGATATTTGACAGATAATTATAAATGGTAATGAATTGTTAATTGGATGAGTGTTGAATGAAGATTAGTTTAATTGTATTATTTATTGATGTTTTGTCACTTGTGAAAAATAAGGGAACTGAGGCACCAGTTATCTTGAATGTGCATTAAATGTTAATGACATTTTAATCCTATTCTAGTTCTTATATTTGCTGTCAGATAATTCCATTTAACTATTATTTAATAAATGTCAGTCTGTGTGCATGGGGATTCTTACTTAGCTATTTGGTCATGCCATTCCTTTATTTCTCTGTTCAGAGCTACAGGATTCTTAGAACTCGGCTAGGTTTTGGGGGGGTGAGTGAGATGTGGACAAATTAGAGCATCATTGATACTGCTTGAGTGCTTGGAACTTGTACCTAGACATTTCTATTTATTTGTTAATAGTGAAAATAATTTACTTTGCTTAGAAATAAGAACATAAAGTATGCTATGGAATGTGCGGCCATGTTACATGCCCCATTCGAGTGATGGGTTGGGGGGCTGATAGCCTTACTGTTGCTTATTATATATATATATATAAGGTCCTTATTAACAATCATATTCATTTAAGGGTGGTGATGTTGCAATAAGGTAGAATTTGACTATTATGCCCTTCACTAAACTTTTGTTGTTTGATTGCACTAAAGGACATGATAGTCTATTATGATTTACTGCTCCTGAAACAATAGTACTAGCTCTGGCATTTGCACCATGGGACATTGGCTGATGTATTATCAACATGACTAAATTTGACATATACTCCAAAATATTAAATAAAGAAGTATAATTTCACATTAGGTGTTTCCTGGTATGGTTTAAACATATGATGTTCTGTAGTCTGTTTATTACGTGTATGCTTTTATCGTACTAAAATAAAATTTCTCATATTGCTGCAGATGGGACTTTTAAGCGGGCATTCCAATTTATTGTTCGCATTACTGTAGATAAGATCTGTGAGGTGGCTTTGTGACTGATGAGTAAAATGTCTATTCCTGTGTGGACTGGATTCGAGTCATCATTCTCTGTTGCTGACTGAAGTTTAAGCAATATTAGCAGGGTAACGTACAGAAAACATGCCTGAAGTAGTTGTTGATATTGATACCGGGACAAAACGGAGATTACCTACATGGATGCTGCGGGTGAGCTCCCCTGATAAACAAAGAACCTCTCACAATGGAGATAAAACATGTTCACCGTTGAAAGATCAATCTGAGACTCGGGATGCTGGGTCTAAAAGTAAAAGGATATTAACTCAGGATACAGATGGTTTGGATAAACTTGATCTCTCACAAAAGTGTGAGGCAAAACAAGGAACCAGAAAAGCAAGGAAAAGAGTTTTAGGTTTGGATAACTCCAAACTTGGCGAGGCTAAGACAAAACATAAGAGGGAAGCTGATGGAGGTGAAAGAATGTTGGATTGTAGGGATACTGCAAAGAAGCAAAAGCTAAAGAGTAAGAGATCCAAGAACAGTGACATGCAAGTCCCGTCACCAGGAAAGGAGGATGAAATAGAACTGACAGTTGAAGATCTGGTGAGCATTGCTGAAGAGGTAAAATTTCATAGCATTTTTTGTATCCACAATGTAGTTACCAAATTACTTGATCCATGTTTTTTTAAGCCCTCAGCACCTGGGTTACAATCCTAATGTGGTTTTGCCAGATTAATCTACTGGAACTTATTGGGCAAACCATGTGCTTCATTATAATATTTTGGTGTCGATCTATGTAGGTGCTAAACATCTTAGGCCACTTTACGTTGTCAGATATTTAGAAAGTTGTGCAATATTTTTTTTTCTACTTACATTAATTTAGTTTTGTTCAGATATATCATCTTTTACTTTTTGTATGGCTGATGGCCATCTAACTTTGAGTTGCATGAAAGTAGTGTCTCACCATTATAATATTTTTGTGCATCACTTCTCTGACATTTTCTTGCAGTATGTAAAATGCTGATAAGGAGAAACCGCATGAACACTCAATTACAAGAGAATGCCATTTAAAAGCACACCCTTCAAGCTTGTCAGCTTCCTCAAATGTTAGTGCTGGCAGACCTATCCAAGCAGCTGGATCTGGCAAGATAATATCCAAATGCATAACAACTAGTTCCAGTTCTTATGCATCTAATACTGAAAGGAACAAAGAGAAAAGCTGTGAAGTGGAAAATTTTGCCGCTAATATCACAAGAACTGGAGATACCGTTCAAGATATGTTGGACCTCTTTATAGGTCCTCTGCTGAAGAAACCTTCAGCCATAGAGCAAGAAAATGGGCCAATTAAAACAGACGGTATGAACATGACCGATGAAACTGACAAACAAGCCAGAAGCAGAGAACTGTGGAGAGAAGAAGGAACATTGATTTTGACAAAAACGAAGAGCAGCTTCAAGGATAAGGTGGCCATGTTTCTTGACTAAGTGCAGTATCTGGGAATCAATGGTGAGTCAGTCATTTGCTTCCAATGGAAAACTGGGAGGGAATTCTTGTTTGGAGTAAGATGCGCTGATGCAGAAAACATCTTATTCAGTTTGTTGCTATCCTGGCATTTGTACAGTTGGAGCTTGTATTCACACGTAGAATTTGGTACCTTTTGTAGTTTTTGTAGTGTATATATTTTGCCAATAATATAAGTGTAATCACATCGCTTCTATTTATTATGTACAACCCCAAAGTTGAAATTCATTATATGTTTGATTCAATCTACTTATTCCCACAAGAGAAAGGTATTGCGATTTTGTCCAAGTTGACGTGATAATTAAGTGCTAGATACTTTCTGAGTATTTATATTACATCCATTTGCCCAAGGCTACCCATGGCATCCAGTATTGATGGAACTGGATGTGCCACAGAAGAATAATTATTGTTACTATCATCAATTTTTTCTTTGGGTGGGCGCTATTATTATGTTGTGATGGGAATTCATAATTGTTAATCGTGGATTGAAGGTGGAGGCTGGTAAAGAATTTGTTATGTGATAGGAGAATGTTGATGCATCACGAAATGGGGCAAACTTATTAAAGAACCCATGAAACATGGTCCTAAGAAAAACCTACAAGCGAATCTAAGCTAATTTTATTGTTTGTCTGGCTTTGTGCATGTTGATCGGTCACCAAGGATAAGAACAGGATTGCGGGGGAGAGGAGTGGCTTTCTTAAATCCTTTTTGTCCAAGCTTGGCTTGACACGCTTTTGGGGCCTAGGGATGTGTTTTATTTTCATATGGTGCTCTAGTGACTTTAGGTTCATATCCAACTTTATGAAGATGTAAGGTATCATAAAAACTCTATAAGCCGCTTTTTAAGCAATTTGACGTTAGGTTCTACTGTTATTTATTTTAGATTTTATGGCAGTAATGCAGTTTTTAGAGAACTTCGCACATGCTTTCACGTGTGCCCACATGTAAAGCATAAAAGGGTTTGCTACCAGCTCTGTCCTTCTTGGTCTGCGTCAACAGTTGCCATATTGTCTCTTGTATAACTGTTCTATACAGAAACTTATATGGACATCTCACTGGAAGGCTGTTATGCGAGCTGGATGACTTTAACAATCTCCGAGCTGGAGAATAGTTATACCAGGGTTTGTTAAACTACTATGTCCTTGGTTCATGTTGGGGGTAAAATCATCCCTACTGAAGACTTAGCTATCTCAGATGTCGCTAATTTCTACCATATCATCAATCGGATTCCTTTCCTCCACTGAGTCCACTAATGGCCGAACCCTATTGGTGAGATCGATGGCATCTGATCCCAGTTCCTTCAGTCATCTCTCAAGTTCTACTAATAAGCTTCAATTATCACCGAATCAAGCTTTTCATTCTAAATTCATCGTCATCTGATCCTACTGCTTGACGGTGGGTCTTTTCTAAGTTCAGAATTTTTTATCCTTGACATATGGTTAACCAAATTCAGACCTTGTGAAATCCGCACTAACCTCTCGCCAGCTGTTAAGTTCGACACATTTCGACCCTGCAACCCGCCGAACCCTTCTCAAGCTTCCTTTAGGTTTCACGTAATACGAGTTCTAGATCGAATCTGGGTTTGGATCCGCCCGATCCCATAGACCGCTGGCTTTTAATTTTTTTTTGAATTTAGCACATCTAATCTCACCATCAATGGCTTCCAACACAATTTGAGTTTGGAAATGCCCGATCTCAAACTCCAAGCCCACCTAAGTTCCACGCGGTCCAATCTACCATACAGCAAATCCTTTTTGCCAATCTAGCAACCACTGATCCCCCTTTTGCTGCCGACCTCGCCAATGATTAAACTCAGCTCCCAGTCAGCCTGAACTAGGCCCAATTCGACATGCTTTAGGATTCCCATGTACTATTTTTGAAATCGTGCGACTGTCTTACGATAGCTAACTACGATCCTGATAAGGTAACTCTAACTATTCAATCCCAAGAATCTCGATCATAAACATCACCCCATCGATTCCGATCCAGTTGGGACCATCCACAGATTGCGTCCCACGAATGGCTCTGATCTCTATCTATAAATAGAGGTCTTAATGAGACCCTCAGGTATGACATTTTTTCTCTCGTGCTTCATTTCTATCACAGATTTCTAACTTGAGCATCAAAAGGTCTCTCCCAGAGCCACCTTCGATCAAGATTTTTTTTGCAAGTCTCGCCACTGGAAGACTTAGCGCCATCCACTCCAACTACTCCAACGAGGGTTGAAATTCTGCAGCAATAGAATTGACACTATAGAAAGGGCATGAACTTTTGGCACCCCTTTTTCTTAAAAAAGCACACGATCGAGAAAAGCAATGGTACCCAGAAGAGCAACTTTTCAGCATCCCAACTCCTCCAACTCCTAGCCAATAGAAAATCCAGTCAATCATCAGTCGCAAGCACAGCCATTCGAGATCCCATCTCCACCACCACGGCAACAACAGCGGGAAGCATCGCCCAGTTTGATCTGCTGGTATAGTAGGTGAGAAGTTTGATTAAGACCGTGCTAGAAATTCAATAGCCTAACCCCGCATAGCAAGTTGAGCCACCATAGGAATAGTTGCAGGCCCCTCCCCCTATAAAGCCCTAAGTGGGGAAGATAGACCCACTACAATCGGCCCAGGAGTCCCAAGTGAAGGAGACAATAGCCCTTGAGTCCTTGATCTCGATAAGACTCCACCTTGGGCTGATCACTCTCACCACATTCTGAAGCTTACACCACCAAAGATGCACTCGCCAATCGGAGGTTACAAGAAATGAACCAGCAAATAGAACTACTGTATAACCACTAGTCGATGCAGAATGACGGGCTCCATTTTGACCCAACCTTCAGCACCAAGATCATGCGGGAGCCACTGCCTACCCACTTCAGGCTCCCACAACTAGAGAACTATGATGGGATGACTGACCCTATCAACCACATAGAATCGTTTAAGGCCGCGATGCTCATCCATGGATTACTAGAGGCCATTATGTGTCGGGCCTTTCCCTCAATCTTGGAAGACATGGCTCAGCATTGGTACTTAAGCCTAAAGCTAGGTACCATCCACTCCTTCAAGCAGTTGGGTCGAGAGTTCACGGCCCACTTTGTGAGCAACCGAAGGCAACAGAGGAGGTTGGAGTCCCTTATAAATATTAAGCAGAGAAAGGGGGAGTCCATCGGAGCTTATGTGAGCCGCTTCAATGTGGTTGCACTCAAAGTCCATAATTTAGACTAGTCGGTTGCAATGACTATCCAGAAATACGGCCTTTTGAAGAACGACCTTCTCTTCTCATTGGGAAAAAAGTACCCCCCAGACTTTATCGACATACTATCTCGGATGGAGAAATATACATGCATTGAGGATGCTTTCAAACTATGCAATGCAAACACTACTGAGGAGTGCAAGTGAGGAGAAACCAACAAGGTCCCCCAAAACAAGGGAATCGAAAGGGGGGATCTTAGCATTCTAGGACTCCACCTTGATATCAAAGATCCAGGACTCCACTTCGAAATCACCGACCCAGGAGCCCTAATGGAAGAGCATGGCAAACATCACTGCTAAGGAAGTTCACAAACTATACTCTCCTGAATGCTCCCAAAATGCAAGTGTTGATAGAGATAAAGGAGTAGCTACTAAGAACGGAAAGGATGCGGTCCAAGTTAAGCAGCACAATCCTAACAAGTACTGCCTTTACCACTATGATCATGGCCATGATATGGAGGAGTACATGCAACTCCTAGATGAGATCGAGGAGCTCATATGATGTGAGCAGCTAGATCAGTTCATCCGATGTCGGTAGAAAATGTGCGAGGATCAACTAAGAGCACCTCAGCAATCTGAACCATCCCAACAGGAGGAACCTATAGACAACCGAACCCTAGCAGTAATAATAAATACAATAACTAGAAGGCATCGGAGCAGCAAAGCTAGTAGGTTGCGAGAGTCCTTCAAGAGGTGGCAAATTGAAGAATTTATTGCTTTTACTGAAGAAGATATTCAAGGGATTGAGTTCTCATGTGATGATGTGGTTGTAGTTTTTTTAAATATTACAAACTGTGATGTATGTCACATTTTAGTTGATAATAAAAGCTCCATTGATGTATTGTTTTACAATGCCTTCTCAAAAATGGATATATCTGAAAATCAACTAGGACCATTAAACTCCCTACTCGTAGGATTCTGAGGGGACGCAGTGCCCATTGAAGGAGTAATTACTCTGCTGATGATAGCTAGCCAACCCCCTCGGTGATCCATAGCCCAAATCGACTTTCTCATAGTCAGGGCCCTTTCAGCTTACAATGCTATTCTTGGACGGCCAAGCCTTAATGCATTCCGAGCTGTAGTTTCTACATATTGTTTGAAAGTGAAATTTCTAACAGAGCATGGGGTTGGAGAACTCTAAGATGACCAAGCCCTAACATGGCAATGTTATACCATCACACTGTAAGAAGCAAAACATCCAGAGATATGCCTTATAGAGAGGCTAGATACTTGCGACGAATTAGCCGATCGAGGAGTGCGGGGAGCCGATTGAGGATCTTATTACGATCCTCTTAGAGGATGAAAATAAGGATCATACCTGTTCATATTGGTTTAAATCTAGATCATATAACCAAAGATCAGCTCACCGCTTTCTTATAGGGGAAGCACCGATATTTTTGTCTGGACACCCACCGATATGCTAGACATTGAGTTGATGGTGATGATCCACTACCAAAATGTGGACCATACCTACTGGCCTATAAAATAAAAGAAGTAGAGCTTCACACCAAAATGCTAGAAGGCAATTGCAAAGGAGGTAGATAAGCTACTTGGGGCTAGGTTCATTCAGAAAGCGACTTATCTGAATTAGATCACAAAGCGTGGTCCTCGTTAAGAAGGTGAACAAAAAATGGTGGATATGCATAGACTTTACCAACTTGAATAAAGTCTATCCAAAGAACAGCTATCCACTACCTTCGAATTGACTAGCTGGTGGACGCCACCTTGGACCATGACCTTCTCACCGTCATAGATGCCTTCTCCAGTTACAATCAAATTCGAATGGCATCTAAAGTTGAGGAGAAGACTATTTTTATTACTGATCGTGATCCCTTTTATTATAGGATAATGTCGTTTGGCTTAAAAAATGCAGGCACGATCTGCCAACACCTTATGAACAAGTTCTTCAAAGAGCAGATTGGGCATAATATAGAAGTCTATATAGACAACATGCTTATCAAAAGCAAATCTATAAGAACCCATATCAAAGATCTTGAAGAAGCCTTCACCACTCTCTAGAAGTACAAAATGAAGTTAAATCCAACCAAGTGTGCTTTTGGAGTTACCTCAAAAAAATTCTTAGGATTCATGGTGTTGACTCATTGAATAGAGGTGAATACGAAGAAGATCCTGAGCAATATAGAAGAAGATTTTCTGAAGATAATAAAAGAGGTCCAACTTCTTACAGAAAAGATGGCAGCACTGAACCACTTTGTTTGCAGATTAGCAGAATGTTGCCTCCCTTTCTTCCAAGTTCTCAAAAAGTTGAAGGATTTTCAATGGATAGAAGAGTGTCAGCAAGCATTTGAAGAATTAAAAAACTATCTCAACTCTTCTCCACTCTTGGACACACTAAAACTCCACAAAAAGCTCTCTCTATACTTAGCAGTTTCATCTACAGCAATAAGCACTATCTTGTTCTGTGAAGAAAATAAGATCCAGCAACCAATCTACTACATCAGCCAGATATTGAGAGATAGAGAGATGAGGTACACAAGGATGGAAAAGCTAATCTATGCCTTACTAATCATAGCCAGAAAGCTTCAGTCTTATTTTTAGACTCATACCATAACTATCCTGATAGACCAACCACTAAAAACAGTCTTGCATCGATTCGATACATCTGGTTGGATCACAAAATGGGCAATCGAGTTCACTAAGTTTGATATAAAATTTTGGCCTTGATCCTCAATCAAGGTGCAAGTATTGGTAGACTTCATAGTGGAATATATAATCCTAGAACTTACCAAACCCAAGCAACCATAAGCAAGTCCCTCCAAAGCTAGAGCAGATCCATCTAAAGTAAAAATGAGTCCGTCTGAAGAGGTAGATTCCTAGACCATTCATGTCGATGGATCATCAAGCTCTTTTGGTTTAGGTGCCAGATTGATCCTAACTAGTCTAGAAAAAACTATTGTAGAGTATGCCTTTGCACTTTGAATTTTTAGTCACCAATAATGAAGCTGAATATGAAGCCTTAATAATGGGATTTAAAATAGCAAAAGAACTAAGGATAGAGCACCTGAAAGCCTGCAATGACTGCTAATTGGTGGTTAGACACCTTAAAAGAGATTTTGAAGTCCGAGAAGAAAACATAAAGAAGTACCTACAAAAAGTAAAAGACTTAGTTTCGATCTTAATCAGCTTCGACATCCAGTAGATCCCGAGGGTAGAGAACTCCTGAGCAGATCTCCTATCCAAGTTAGCAATCTCGGCATAGAGCAACCCTTGACTTGTTGGAGGAAACTCGAGCGAATGCCTACATCAGAATGACAGCCTATCAATACAGTGTGGCTTTGTATTATAACTCCTAGGTCAAAGGCAAGACCTTCAGAGTTAGAGATTTGGTACTACATCAAGCGGAGATCTCCCAACCAAGCAAATAGGATAAACTATCTCCAAGCTGGGAGGGCCCCTACGAGATGGATGAAGTCATCAGACCTAGCACGTATCGACTGAAGCAACTCAAAAAAACCCCTCTACCCCAATCATGGAATGCTGAATATTTACGAATATACTATCAATAACATCAGCTTAATGAAATGACTTTATTCCCAGGCACTAATCTTTATGATGCTTGAGATAATTTTCATATGGTTATATGTAACATCTACAACTTAACCTCGGTCACTTGATAAAGCAAAATCCAGAATGGAGAACCCTCATTCTTAACCAAGGGAGATCAAAGAACTCTTGTCCTTAAATAAAAGAGGTTGAAGAGAAATCTTGTTCTTAAAAGAGGTAGGTAGACAATCTTTGTTCTTAAATGAGGGAGCTTGGAACCCTCGTTCTTAAATAAGAGAGAATGGAGAACTCTTATTCTTAAATAAGAGAGATCAAAGAGAAATCTTGTTTTTAAATGAGATAGGCCGACAACCCATGTTCTTAAATGAGAAAGCTCGGAACACTCATTCTTAAATAAGAAAGATTGAAGAATACTTATTCTCAAACAAGAAAGATCGAAGAGAAACCTTATTCTTAAATGAGGTAAGCTGGCAACCCTTGTTCTAGAATAAGGAAGATCGGAACCCTCATCCTCAAATGAGAAGGATCGGAGCACTTGTTCTCATACAAAGTTGGAAAATTCCTAAGAAACCTAATGTTCGTTCAACACCAAGGTATGCTTGAGTTCATCTCATGCTAAAATAGAACTAGAAGCTATCCAAAATTAAAGAGAGAACTTGAAAAATATATTTTATTTACAAGCTAAAGCATAAAATTGAGTTACAATGATAACACCCAAATGGATGAATAGCCTCATAGAAGAAATAAAAAAGGAAAATATTATAACATCTAACTCGGTTGAGTGCTCTCGATAACTTCGGCTGTCGATGACCCTAAGGAAGCGATGTTTAGCTCAATTTGCTCTGAACTTGGAACCTCAATGAAGAGAAAGATTGACCTTGGAGAAAAGCTGCTTGACTAGGCATCCACTCTCTTCAAACCTAACTTTGAGTGCCATGGCCAATATGTCTACCACCTTAAGAGTAATAGTGCACTGAATCATAACAAGCATCTTCTTTGGTTGCTTAATCGTATCTTTAGCCTGCTTGGTAGCTGCTGTGCTTTCCACCAGCTTGATACGGAGTTTAGTCAACTCAAACCTATCTTGCTCAAAGCTTCAGAAAGATCAACGATAATGTTCCAAGCTGAGATTAGTTCACTCCGAATGTCACTGGCACTCCTAGTATTTGCCACTTATCTCAACTTGATCAGAATGCTGCTTTTTTCATTAGACTGGCACTCAAGATTGGCTATTTTTTCTTCGGTTGAGTGTAGTTGGTTCCAAAGTCTAACAACTTTCTCGACTGCTCCCCACTTGGCTTCTTCAGCAGCCTTGGTAGAACCAATGTACTACTCCAAAATGGAAATCCTCTCATATGCCAGACAGAGTTTATTTTGGTACCGAGTAATCTTTGCAACCGAATCTTAAGTTTTCTCCTCAATAAGCTTTGCCAATTGCTTACACTCTTCCATCAACTGATTCCTCTCAGCAATATGTGCTTTAGTGTTTGGCCAGATGGTCGACCTTAGATGCCTAATCTCAGCCGAAGCCACCTTAAAGTTCTTCTTTACTTTGGAGAGCTTCCGTTCGGCTTCAGGGGCCTTCTTCTTTGCTCGCGGCTATCTTTTTTTTTTTAGAGCTTCAAGGCAAACCTTGATGGGAAACAGCATTAGGTAAAGGGTCAGTGTGCAAAGGCAGATTAGAGGACGACCATAATGTCCACACCGATCCAATAATTTAGAAAACATGCATCCAAAAGATCGATAATTAAGAGATGACACGAGGTAAATGAAAGTAAATTTCATTTCATTAATAGAAGAACTTTTATAGTGAAATCAAAACAAAAAAAAGTACAAGTTCAAACCTCCCTGACCTCAGGCTAAGGGGCGATCGAAGAGCTCGGGATAGTGTCGATAAGTTGGCCAAGTTCTTCGATTGCTAGCAGTGATGGCAGCAATAGCGGATGGACCTTAGATGCATCCAGCGTAGGCGCCTCATCAGCCGCTAACCTAGATGGAGGCCCTTCCTCTAATGGAGCTTCGGCCACCATGGCCAAATCGTTTGCCTTCTCTTCATCATCCAAGAAGGAAAGATCCCATTTTGGATGATGCTCGGCGATCTTTTGCCAAGACACATCCTACCCGACCTCAAATGTCTCTCTGCCAAACTTGACCTTTATCTTGGTAAACTCAGGGGAAGCTTTGAAGGCCTCAATAGCAAGATGTCCAACCTCAGCAATCTTGCCCTCGGCCTTCTTTTCTACTTTCAGCAACCTTAACCTCCTGCTACCCTTCTTCTCTTCTTCTCCAAAGCCATGTCGGCCTCGGCCTTCACCTTCTCGACTTCCTTCTTCTCAAGCGCCTCCTTCAGATGCCCTATTTCAGCTTCAGCCGCCTTCTACGAAGCCTCAACTTTTTTATGAACGTCGGCCAATTTTGACCTTGCAGTATTGATGGTGTTCATAAAATGGTCACATAGTGATGCATCTGTAAAAAGAAAAAAGAAAAGGAATCAGTAAAAGCCTAAAGAAAGCAAAAAGCGTTAAAAGTGAACTTACCCGAAGAAAAGAGGTGAAAGCTTTCTTTTACTGGTTTAGGAAGCTCAGTCCCTCCATCTTCTCCATCTCAGTCGAAAAAATGCCCTCTTTAATTGCCTAACAGACAATCTTTCAGTCATCGAAGGTAGGCTTCTCCCAGGTTGAACTTGAGACCGGCTCCCTAGGGGCTGCCTCAATCCAAACTGAAGTATCTTTAATTCGAGGGTTAGCCTCTTGACTCCCTCTAGCTTGGGAGCAGACACCACTAACTTTGATGGGCGAGCTTGAGTGGGGGAGGCCAGGATGACTTTGGTCCTGGGAGAAGTTGGAGCAGGCACCACTTTGGCAGCCAACCTTGGCTTTCTTTTAACTAGCCATCGAACTTGATGCCTTCCTCTTCTTTACTAGGTCCTTCTTCAACATCTCCAATACCTCAAGCTTCATTTCTGCAGTAGACCAAAATAAAGTTAGAAAAAGAAAGAAATAAAGATGAACTCACCTTTGGAGTCGGCCGACTGGCTTGAGGCCGAACTATAGAGAGATTGCTTTGATAAGTAATTGCTTTAAGGGAGGAATTTTATACTTCTACAAAGCCTTAGCATAATCGAAGTCCTCTTTCCCTAATCCTCGGGACCTAAAACATTGAGCTCCTAGGTTGACCCCAGTGGGAAGCCCCCAATCTTCGACCAAAGGGCTCGACACAAACAAGAGCCGCTCCTTCCACCCATGTACCGAGGAAGGAGCTTCCTTTATCAAGCCTGAGACCCCTCTTTAGGGAGAAACATGTCACTAATCCTTGGTAGTGAGATGCCTTCTTGATGGTATAGATGATTGGAGGAGGGGGACCTATGCGAAATCCAAAAAGAGAGAGGGCTCTGATGGCTTCAAATGAAAAAATCACAAGAGATAGGAGGAAGAAGAAACTACCTAGAGGCACCTTTTATGGCACAGATAAGATGGTACAGCATTGATACTAAATCACCACTGGCCAATTGGCAACATATAGCTAGTGAGGTTTGATACGCCCCAAAGAATGTCAGATGGTTCATTTAATTTGAAGTGTACCAAAAGAGGAAGCTTTTTTTCTTAGTGATTAAAATGGCGCTCCCCTTCACTTCTCTCGAAAAGGCATACCTGCTTCAACTGATTAAATAGTACTATATATCCTCGATCGATTCAAACTAGAATGCTCTCTTTGTCTGAACCCGATCTGGTCTGAACTTGAAAGTAGGAGGGCATATGTTGAGAGTAAAATCATCCTTGCTGAAGACTTGGCTATCTCAGATGTCATCGATTCTCACCGTATCATCAATCGGATCTCTTTCCTCCACTAACTCCGCTAATGATTGAACCCTATTGGAGAGATTGGTAGTATCTGACCCTGGTTCCTTCAATCATCTCCAACGTCTTGCTAATGAGCTTCAATTATCGCTGAACCAGGCTCTCCATTCTAAATTCATCACCATCCGATCCCACTGCTTGATGATGGGCCCTTCTAAGTTCAAAACTTTCGATCCTTGGTGCATGGTCAACCAAATTTCAGATCTTGTGAAATCTACACTAACCTCCCACTAGCTGTTAAGTTTGGCATATTTCGACTCTACAACCCACCAAACCATCCTCCAGCTCTCTTTGGGTTCAGTGCAATCTGAGTTCTAAGCTCGAAGGCCTTTAATTCCTTCTAGGTTCGGATTCGTTTGATCCTGCAAACTACTGGCCTCTAATTTCTTCCAAATTCAACATCATTTGATCTTGCAGATCACCAAGCTCCAACTCATCTGATCTCACCACCAATGGCTTCCAATGCAATTTGAGTTCGAAAATGCCTAATCTTGGACTCCAAGCCCACCTAAGTTTGACTTCATCTGACCCTACTATGTGGTAAATCCTTTCTGCCAATCTGGCAATTATCGATCCTCCTTTTGTTATTGACCTTGCTGATGACTGAACTTAGCTCCTAGTCAGTCTAAACTTGGCCCAATCTGACACACTCTAGAATTCCTGCATGCCACTTTTGAAATTGTGCAACTACCTTCGATATTTGGCCACGATCCTAATAAGATAACTCTAACTGCTTAATTCCAAGAATCTTGATCATAAATATCATCCCATCGCATCCGATTCAGTTGGAACCACCCATGAATTACATCCCACGAATGGCTTTGACCCCTATCTATAAATAGAGGTCTCAACGAGATCCTTAAGTACAATATTCTCTCTCTTAAGCGCTCCATTTGTATTATGAAATTCTAACTTAAGCATCAGAGATTCTCCACTGGGGCCACCTCCAGTCAGAACTTTTTTGCAGATCTCACCATCGAAAGATTTAGTGCTACCCATGTTGGATATTATATCCTGAAAATTGAGCTGATTGTAATTTATACTTAAAATTGTTAATGAATAAAATTATTATTTAAGTATTTCATCATACTTATGAAGAAAAAATTCTGATTTCTCGGATCAGGTTCATTCAGATTTAATCGGATCAAGAGATATATTTCAAAAATTTTTCTCTTTGATCAGATCAGATCTGAGATATTTTAGATCTAATATTTATTATTTTAATAATTAAAATAAAATTTAGATAAATTAAATTAAATTTAATTTACCTTAATGTAGGATAATCCTATTATCCGTTGATGATCCTGTAAGCAGTGGAAGGTTCTGGATCTAGCCATGCAAGTGCCTGGCCTCTACTGGTATCCACTCAGGCTGGATCTGGAGATCCTCTTTTTCTCTATCACATCTCCAAAAATCAGATCTGGATCTGATCTGGAGGATCTTCAAAAACTCTTTTGAAGATCAGCAGTCGTCCTTTGCAGCAGCGCAGCCTTCTTAGCTTTTGATCGCCTTTCTCTGATCTGGATTGCACCAACCTTGGATCCCAAAACCACTTTTGGGCATGGAGAGGAGAGGGAGAAGATGGGCTTGGCATGGAGGAGGAGGGGAGAGGCAGCCTTGGGGCATGGAGAATTTCTCAGATTTAATTTTTGAGTTGGGCGCAGGGTCTTATTTATAGACTATGCGTGATCCAACTCCTCTTCTTCCCAACCAATCACAACCCTTTGTGAAATCAGATCTAAATCTGATTGGTGGGAATAGAGTCCCCTGGATTCCTCCTTAGAGGGTGCCTAAGACCAGTCAAACTTGGTTCTTAGGAGAACTCTAATTGGAATCCAAAAAAGGAGATGGAGTCCTTGTCCAACAAGGGACTCCTAGGCGCCTCCAACTTGGGCACACGCCAAGGGTGGCGTGCGCCCTCCTCTCCTTGCCAGGTTCTGGCAGGGGGACAAGCCCCCACCAGCTCTCCAATAGGTGCATGACATGTGGTCAAAAGTCAAAGTGTCAATGGTCAACATTTGACCAGTCAAAGGTAGACTTTTGACCAAAGTCAAAGAACAAGAAATGGCAGGTGACCAAAAATGGCAGGTAATTGTCTTACAAAATAAGACAACCTTTTCTGACTTGGACAACCTCCAGTCAGACCATATGAAGGCCTCTGATTGAGCACAAACTCCTTTGGCTCAGTCAGGACAACTTATTTATGATAGTAAAAGAAGAACGTTAGGTTCAATCGAGTGCTAGCACGATTTTCTTGAACCTAATTGAATTCTCATTCAGATCAATTGAACTAGATCAGTTCAATTGATGATCACCAGATTCAAACCCTTGTTTGTGTGACCCAGTTAGGTTCAGTTCTGTATGGTAATGGGATATGTCATGATCTCTATCATCGACATCATCGAAACTCCTTTCGATGGATCAGAACTCTTCTGATTCGAACAGCTAGAATGATCGATCATCTAAATCATTCTAATTGCTCCCAAAATCCACCAGTGACACCTAGCAGTATATGGTGGCAACCCATCAGAGCTGAATGCGAACCTCTTGGTGCAGCTACCTGTGTGATTAAGTTCTTCTATCTTGAGCCCCGATCAGATTAGGGTTAAGGTGAACTCGTCAAACCCTAGTCTCTGTCATATGATGTAATCATTCGATTCGAGTCCAATGTGAAAAATCTAAATAGAAACTCTTTCTATTATTTCACTCTACCATGGCCATGGGCTTCTGGACTTGATTCTCATGATCATCATAGGGCTGCTCCTCTACCACCGAGGTAGATAGATTCCATCTTGATGCAATCCAGTTCCTACAATGAACATGCTATAGCCAACATACACCTCAGGGTTCCATATGGCTAGGAGACCGAGTAATGGTGTAGTCAAACTATAACACCCTCAAGGTGAACTGCCGATGCATCTCAGGTCAAAGAACCAGACACACTACTGCAGCATCGAGTCAGTCATTGACGAGAAGGTAGACTTCCTAATGACTACTCGAGGTGGTCACGCTCAGTGCCCTCGTTCTCTAACGAGTACCTGTACTCTCGCTCCGGTGTCTCCACACCGTAGACTCAAGACTCATCTACTAAAGAGAAGCGATTGTACACCAACCTTCCGGATCAATCACCATCCTCGTGATGATCCTATGGTCGGGAGCATTTTATGAGTTAATAATGATTATTCATGTCTTAAATTTTCAACTCTTGAAAATATGAATTATCATTACCATTAACTCAAAGGATGTATCACAGACACTAAATACACATATGTGATAGAAAATAACCCATTTTATTGATTATAGTCAAAATTATAATTTTGCCCCTAGAAGTGTATTACAAGTGTCAGCCAATTCTGGCTTCTAGGGCACATATATCTAACAATCTCCCACTTGTCCTAAAGCCAATTGGCTACAAGTCTAAGTCCCATCTTCTCAAGGTGGGCTTCGATCTTCTGCTGGCCCAACGGCTTTGTAAGTGGGTCTGCCACATTATCTGTGGAGTTGACTCTCTTGACCTCGACGTAACCCTTCTCGAGGTAATCGCGGATGAGGTGGTATCGCCGCTCAATGTGCTTGGATTTTTGGTGAGACCTCGGCTCCTTAGCAAGGGCTATGGCGCCATTGTTGTCGCAGTATAGAGGAATGGCATCTGATGGCATTACTCCAATTTCTGCAGCAAACTTCTTATACCAGAATGCTTCCTTCGCAGCCTCTGATGCAGCGATATATTCTGCTTCCATGGTGGAATCTGCTATCACAGTTTGCTTGGAAACTCTTCCAGCTGACAGCACCACCATTGCACACAAACAGACTCCCAGATGTCGACTTTCGATCATCTATATCGGACATGAAATCCGAGTCTGTGTATCCCTTGGACTTGGAGTTCTCCATTACCAAAGACCAACATCATATCCTTAGTTCTTCTCAAGTACTTAAGGATACATTTCACAGAAGTCCAGTGTTCTTCACCTGGATTTGACTGATATCTGCTTGTGACACTCACAGCATGGGCTATATCAGGTCGTGTACATAGCATGGCATACATGAGGCTCCCTATTGCAGAAGCATAAGGGATCTTGCTCATGCGTTCTATTTCCTCAGGTGTGCTAGGGCACATCTTCTTGGAAAGATGAATACCATGTCTGAAGGGTATTAATCCCCTCTTAGAGTTTTCCATACTAAACCTCTTTAGTACTTCCTCTATGTACATCTTCTGTGAAAGTCCTAGCATCCTATTCGGTCTATCCCTATAGACCTTAATTCCTAGAATAAAGGATGCTTCACCTAGGTCTTTCATGGAGAATTCCTTGGACAACCATATTTTGACTGATGTCAACATGGGAATATCATTCCCAATAAGGAGGATGTCATCCACGTACAATACGAGGAAGACAACAGCGCTCCCACTGACCTTTTTGAAGACACACATGGTTCCTCTTCATTTTTGATGAAACCAAACTTTTTGATCACATCATTGAAATGAGTGTTCCAGCTCCGAGATGCTTGCTTAAGTCCATATATGGACCTTTGCAGCTTGCAAACCTTGTGATCAGTATCACTGGATGTGAAACCTAGCGGCTGTTCCATATAGATATCTTCCTCAAGATATCCATTTAAGAATGCCATTTTCACGTCCATTTGCCATATTTCATAATCGAAATAGGCTGCAAATGGCAAGCAATGTGCGGATGGATTTTAGCATAGCCACTGGGAAAAAGGTATCCTGATAGTCAATGCCTTCGCGTTGACTATAACCTTTTGCCACTAGTCTAGCCTTGAATGTCTCCACATTTCCATCTGCACCAATCTTTCTCTTGAAGATCCATTTACACCCAATAGGTACTATACCTTCTGGTGGATCTACCAAGGTCCAGACTTGGTTTGAGTGCATCGAGTCAATTTCTGACTGCATTGCCTCTAGCCATTTCTCGGAGTCGATATCTGATATCGCCTCGTTGTAGGTTTTGGGATCATCACCATGAGCACCATTACCTATGAGGAACATTTTCTCTACTTTCCTCTGAAATAATACCTAAGTATCTTTCAGGGGGACGGAAAACTCTTTTTGATCTACGAGGTGGAGGAGGTAGTGTTCTTATTGGCTCAACCTGATTTGGTTCCAATTGGTCCTTAGCTCGTTGTACTTGTGAGACTTTCTCATCAAGCTTAATCTGCTTTCCAATGCCGCTATCTTGAATAAACTATTTTTCAAGAAAGATGGCATGTCGACTCACAATCACATTGTGGTCTTCTGGAATGTAGAAATAGTATCCTAATGACTCTTTAGGATATCCTATGAATCGAGCTCTGAAGGACCTAAACTCTAACTTGTCCGCTTGTTGTCTTTTGACATGAGCCGGACAACCCCAAATTCTGAGATGACTCAGACTTGGTTTCTTACCGTGCCATATCTCATACGGTGTGGTAGGAACGGTTTTAGAGGGAACCCTATTCAGTAGATAAATTGAAGTTAACAATGAATGTCCCCAAAGAAAATCAGGGAGGTCTGTGAAGCTCATCATGGATCGAACCATATCCAATAGAGTCGTCCGATTTCTCCGTTCTGAAACCCCGTTGAGTTGAGGTGTTCCTGGTGGAGTCCATTGAGAGACTATGCCATTTTTCTTGAGATAGTCTAGGAATTTTTCCGGCTAAGGTATTCACCTCCTCGATCTGATCGAAGAACCTTAATGGGTTTTTCAGTTTGTTTTTCTACTTCATGTCTGAATTCTTTGAACTTTTCAAAAGCTTCAGACTTGTGTCTCATAAGATACACATACCCATACCTAGACAGATCATCGGTAAAGGTAATGAAGTAGACAAAATTGCCTCTAGCCGGCACATCAAATGGGCCGCACACATCAGTATGTACTAGGGCAAGGAGATCTGTGGCCCTCTCCCCATGTCCAACAAAAGGGAGTTTAGTCATTTTGCCTTGAAGACAAGATTCACAAGTTGGATATGACTCGAAAGTCAATGGACTCAATAGCCCATTTTTCTCCAATTTGTTGATCCTATCTTCTGCTATATGACCTAATCTCAGGTGCCATAGATATCTATCATTTGGACTATCCCTAGGTCGTTTGGCATTCACGTTTTGCTCGATAGTTAGAATAGGTACATCAATATGTAGCTGATAAAGACCATTAATAAGGAAAACCATTTGCAATTTTATTTCTTTCATAAAGAATGTTACAATGGTCCTTAAAGAAGGTAATCACACATAGCCTTCTTAGTGCTTAAGCATGAAACAGAAATCAAATTCCTGCTAGCTGCAGGCACATAATAACAGTCTTTCAAAACTAAGTCTAAACCAGATGGTAATCGAAGAGGGTATGTTTCCACCACGGCTACTGCAGCAACTCTTGCTCCATTACCGATGATGCGTAGGATCATGTCTCCATCCCTCAGCCTCCTGCTATCCTCAAGACCCTGCATGGAAGTGCACAGATGAGCACTAGAACCAGAGTCAAGCACCCAACTGGATGCAGAAGAAACCGTAAGGTTAGACTCAATAACGAGCATACCTCCAGAAGGACCTTCCTTCTTGTTCTTCAGGGTGGCCAGGTAAGTAGGGCAGTTCCGCTTCCAATGGCCGTCGCTGTTGCAATGGAAACACTTTCCTTTGCATCGGCCTTTCTTCTTCGGCTCTGCCTTCTTCTTCTTTGATCCTTCCACCTTTCTGCTTTTTCACAGACTTCTTTTTCTTTCCATAAGACTTTCTTTTGGAAGAAGTCCGTTCCATAGCAAGAACTGAGCCTTTAGAACCTTTCATAGAAAGCTCAGCGGTAACCAGCATATTCATTAATTCGGCCAAGGAATTTTGAAGTTTATGCATGTGGTAATTCATGATGAATTGCCCATATGCATCAGTCAAGGATTGCAGAATAATATCATTCTGCAGATCCAAGTCTAACTTCACACCGAGCTTCTCAAGCTCTTCCATGTCCTTGATCATTCATCAGACAGTGATCTTGGACTGACTGCCCATCACGCATCTTAGCCTTAAAAAGTCATTTCGTGACTTGATATTTGGCTGCGCGACTCTGTTCACCAAACATCTCCTGCAGGTGAGCCAACATTTGGCGAGCAGTCCCGATATCTTCATGTTGGCGCTGGAGCTCATCAGACATCGAGCCCAACATGTAATATCTGGCCTTATTATCTTCGTCTATCCATTTTTTCAGAGACGCTCTCTGTTCAATGGATGGACGGGCTGGTAAGGTGGGAGGGTCCTGGTCCAATACATGGTTAACTTCTTAAAACCCAAAATAATTTTATAGTTCCTGAGCCAATCTTTATAATTGGGTCCGGTCAGTCTATGTGTGTCCAGGATACGTGCTAATGGGTTGGACGCAGACATTTTTCTGTAGAGAGTCAAAGATTCTAGTTAGATACTGTAATTATGACTTGACCAATTTATTTAAAAATTTTATTTTTAAATAAATTAGCTTCCACTATTTTCTCGGATCCCTACACTCCCTCTGTAGAGATGCGAAAATCTCCACGATTAATGATTTCTAGTGGGTGGTGCGGTCTCACCAACTGACTCATCACCTCACCTAACAGTTATTGGTGATGGGTTAGCCAATGAGTGAACAACTCTTGTTCAATGATTCTCTAATCATGGTGCACCCAAA
Organism: Cocos nucifera; assembly: GCA_006176705.1. Classification (NCBI taxonomy): domain Eukaryota; kingdom Viridiplantae; phylum Streptophyta; class Magnoliopsida; order Arecales; family Arecaceae; genus Cocos; species Cocos nucifera. Next base: position 1,342 of record QRFJ01002855.1, on the reverse strand, counting down.
CTTGGTCTCTAATTCATGAATCTCACCGTATCCGAAATATTGATCCACTCCTTAGTTAAGTCAGACCCACCATTTACACAGACTGAATTTCTAATTGAGTCTCTCACCGTATCCAAAATATTGAGCCCAACTCATTCTCCAGTCCATAGCATCCAATGTCTAATAGACATAGTTGCATCTTTTCGGTGCAACTAAGCCACTGTATCCAGTCGAGAATAATTAATCCTGAGAAGGGCCCGCACATCTATAATGGTGGAAGATCTCAGACTTAATCTTTTCTTAGAAAGAATTCATTCGGATCTCATTAAACCAGACTTGTCATAGTCATAACAATTATGACTAACCTAGTGGCATGGGTTAGCTTGGGGTGTGTAGAATTCTCAAATTAATTTTTGAGTTGGGTGCACGGTTTTATTTATAGACTATGCATGATCCAACTTCTCTTCTTTCCAATCAATCATAACCCTTTGTGAGATCAGATCTAAATCTAATTAATGGGGATAGAGTCCCTTGGATTCCTTCTTAGATGGCACCTAAGATCAGTCAAACTTGGTTCTAGGAGGAGTCTAATTGGAATCCAAAAAGGAGATGGAGTCCCTATCCAACAGGGACTCCTGAGCGCCTCCAGCTTGGGCACACGCCGAGGGTGGCGTGTGCCCTCCTCCTTGCTAGGTTTCAGCAGGAGGACAAGCCCCCACCAGCTCTTCAATAGGTGCATGATATGTGGACAGAAGTCAAAGTATCAATGGTCAATATTTGGCCAGTCAAAGATCAACTTTTGACCAAAGTCAAAGGATGAGAAATGGCAGGTGACCAAAAAATGGCAGGTATTATCTTTACAAAATAAGACAACCCTTTTCTAACTTGGACAGGCTCCTAGTCAGACCAGGTGAAGGCCTCTGATCGAGCACAAACTCCTTTGGCTCAGTCAGGACAACTTATTTATGATAGTAAAAGAAGAACGTTAGGTTCAATCGAGTGCTAGCATGATTTCCTTGAACCTAATTGAATCTCATTCAGATCAATTGAACTAGATCAGTTCAATTGATGATCACCAGATTCAAACCCTTGTTTGTGTGACCCAGTTAGGTTCAGTTCTGTATGGTAATGGGATATGTCATGATCTCTATCATCGACATCATCGAAACTCCTTTCGATGGATCAGAACTCTTCTGATTCGAACAGCTAGAATGATCGATCATCTAAATCATTCTAATTGCTCCCAAAATCCACCAGTGACACCTAGCAGTATATGGTGGCAACCCATCAGAGCTGAATGCGAACCTCTTGGTGCAGCTACCTGTGTGATTAAGTTCTTCTATCTTGAGCCCCGATCAGATTA
>QRFJ01002854.1:83543-220169 GCA_006176705.1 Cocos nucifera | reverse complement strand
CTAATCTAGAATATATGTAGAACTATTCCTACAACAGCTCATAATATCTCATCTACATGCATCTATCAATAATCGCATATGAATTAAAATTAAATAATTTTTTATTTGCTGTTTATCAGATGTTATTATAACATAATATCAGAAAATATAAAAAAAGAATCTAAAAAATGATTTAATTAGATTAAATCAAAGACATGCAAAACTATTCTATAGAAACTATTCTATTCTAAACTAGTCATGCATATCTTCATGTTCTTAGATCCAAATCATTTAATTTTAATTTTTTTGATTTCAGATCTGATCACATCCTCATGTGACATCTAAAATCAAATTTATTTCTAATTAAAATAAAATTAAAAAAAAACAATTTAGAACCATGGCTCTAATACCAGTTGAAGGAAAATCCTGATTTCCCGGTCCAGGTTCGTCCAGATCTGATTAGATCAAGAGATATATTTCAAAAATTTTCTCTTGATCTCAATCAGATCTTGATATGTTTCAGATCTGATTCTTATTATTTTAATAAATAAAATAAAATAAGATAAATTAAATCAAATTTAATTTACCTGATTTGGGTAATCCTATTACCCTGTAGATGATCCTGATTGCAGCGGAAGGTTCTGGATCTTAGCCACGCAAGCGCCTGGCCTCTACCGGTATCCACTCGGGTTGGATCTGGAGATCCTCTTCTTCTCTATCACACCTCCAAAAATCAGATCTGGATCTGATCTGGAGGATCTTCAAAACTCTTTTGAAGATCTGCAGTCGTCCTTTTGCAGCAGCGCAGCCTTCTTGCTTTTGATCGCCTTTCCTTGATCTGAATCGCACCAACCTAAGTCCAAAACTCTTTTGGACGTGGAGAGCAAGGGGAGAAGAGACTATGGCATGGAGAAGGAGGGGAGAGGCAGCCTTGGGGCGTGTCTAATTTCATTAGAATTAGGGTTGGGCGCAGGGTCTTATTTATAGACCTCTTGTGATCCAACTCCTCTTCCTCTCAACCAATCACAACCCTTTGTGAAATCAGATCTAAATCTGATTGGTTGGAATAGAGACCCCTGGATTCCTCCTTAGAGGGCGCCTAAGACCAGTCAAACTGGATTCTTAGTAGAACTCTGATTGGAATCCAAAAGGGAGGTGGAGTCCTTGTCCAACAAGGACTCCTAGGCGCCTCCTACTTGGGCTCACGCCACCCTTGGCGTGCGCCCTTCTCCTTGCCAGGTTCTGGCAGGGGGACAGGCCCCCACCAGCTCTCCAATAGGTGCATGACATGTGGTCAAAAGTCAAAGGGTCAATGGTCAACGTTTGACCAGTCAAAGGTAGACTTTTGACCAAAGTCAAAGAACAAGAAATGGCAGGTGACCAAAAATGGCAGGTAATGTCTTACAAATAAGACAACCTATTCTGACTTGGACAACCTCCAGTCAGACCATATGAAGGCCTCTGATTGAGCACAAACTCCTTTGGCTCAGTCAGGACAACTTATTTATGATAGTAAAAGAAGAACGTTAGGTTCAATCGAGTGCTAGCACGATTTCCTTGAACCTAATTGAATCTCATTCAGATCAATTGAACTAGATCAGTTCAATTGATGATCACCAGATTCAAACCCTTGTTTGTGTGACCCAGTTAGGTTCAGTTCTGTATGGTAATGGGATATGTCATGATCTCTATCATAGACATCATCGAAACTCCTTTCGATGGATCAGAACTCTTCTGATTCGAACAGCTAGAATGATCGATCATCTAAATCATTCTAATTGCTCCCAAAATCCACCAGTGACACCTAGCAGTATATGGTGGCAACCCATCAGAGCTGAATGCGAACCTCTTGGTGCAGCTACCTGTGTGATTAAGTTCTTCTATCTTGAGCCCCGATCAGATTAGGGTTAAGGTGAACTCGTCAAACCCTAGTCTCTGTCATATGATGTAATCATTCGATTCGAGTCCAATGTGAAAATCTAAATAGAAACTCTTTCTATTATTTCACTCTACCATGGCCATGGATTTCTGGACTTGATTCTCATGATCATCATAGGGCTGCTCCTCTACCACCGAGGTAGATAGATTCCCATCTTGATGCAATCCAGTTCCTACAATGAACATGCTATAGCCAACATACACCTCAGGGTTCCATATGGCTAGGAGACCGAGTAATGGTGTAGTCAAACTATAACACCCTCAAGGTGAACTGCCGATGCATCTCAGGTCAAAGAACCAGACACACTACTGCAGCATCGAGTCAGTCATTGACGAGAAGGTAGACTTCCTAATGACTACTCGAGGTGGTCACGCTCAGTGCCCTCGTTCTCTAACGAGTACCTGTACTCTCGCTCCGGTGTCTCCACACCGTAGACTCAAGACTCATCTACTAAAGAGAAGCGATCGTACACCAACCTTCCGGATCAATCACCATCCTCGTGATGATCCTATGGTCGGGAGCTGTTTATGAGTTAATAATGATTATTCATGTCTTAAATTTTCAACTCTTGAAAATATGAATTATCATTACCATTAACTCAAAGGATGTATCACAGACACTAAATACACATGTGTGATAGAAAATAACCCATTTCATTAATTATAGTCAAAATTATAATTTTGCCCCTAGAAGTGTATTACAAGTGTCAGCCAATTCTGGCTTCTAGGGCACATATATCTAACAACTCCTTCAGCAACTAACTCCTTTGGGCTCCTTGGGTCAAATCCCTTCGACTCCTTCAGCAGTCAAACTCTTCCAAACTTCTCTAGGCAAACCTTTACTCCTTCAGCAGCCTGCCTCCACTCCCAGCTGGACTCCTCAATAGTCGAACTTCTTCTGAACTCCTCCAGCAATCGAACCCCTTTCGGACTCCTCCAATAATTGAACTTCTTCCTCTTAGGACTCCTCCAGCGGTCGAACCCCTTTCAAACTCCTTCAATAGCCGAACTCCTTCCAGACTTCTCCTTCAGTCAGACTCCTCTTCTAGCCGAACTTCTTCAGCAGCCAAACTTCTTCCGGACTCCTCTAGCGGTCGAACCCCTTTCAGACTTCTTTAGCAGTCGAACTTCTTTTGAACTCCTCTAATGGTCGAACCCCTTTCGGACTCCTTTAGCAGCCGAACTCCTTCCAGACTTCTCCTTCAGCCAGATTCCTCTTCCAATCGGACTCCTCCAACCGTCAAATATCTTATGGACTTCTCCAGCAGTTGAACTCCTTTTTTAGACTCCTTCAGCAACCAAACTCCTTCCAGACTTCTCCAATGGTCGAACCCCTTTTAGACTCCTCCAGCAGCCGAACTCCTTTCGGACTCCTTCAGCAGCCGAACTCCTTCTGGACTCCTCCAGTAGCCGAACCCTTCAACAGCCGAACTCCTTTTTGGACTCCTCCAGTGACCGAACTCCTTTCGGACTCCTCCAACAGTCAAACCCCTTTCGGACTCCTCCAGCGGCCGAACTCCTTTCAGACTCCTTCAGCAGCCGAACTCCTTTCGGACTCCTCCAACGGTCGAACCCCCTTCGGACTCCTTCAGCAGTCGAACTCCTTCCAGACTTCTCCTTCAGCCAGACTCCTCTCCTAACCGGACTCCTCTAGATTGAACTCCTTCAAGATGAACTCCTTTGAGATGAATTCATTCGGAATGAACTCCTCTGGGATGAACTCCACCAAGATGAACTCCTTCAGAATGAACTCCACTAAGATGAACTCCTCCAGGATGAACTCCTCGGGGATGAACTCCTACAGGATAAACTCTCTGAATTATCAACTTTCTCCCTATATGCCATGAGGAGACAATATCTGACATAATTTCTGAGAATTTTCTAATGAACAGACAAAATATTTCTGACAACTCACTGCTCTCCCATGACTAACAATCCATAATCCATCCTAACAAACTTCGGACCCTTCTATAAAAGAAAAAAAAAGAGGGATCCTAAGGTACGCGACTCTTCTCTCCCAAATGCTCATCTTCTTTTCTCTGTTGAATGAAAAACTGACTTGAGCGTCGGAGAATCCCCATCGGAGCCAACTCTGATTGAGAACTTCTCTTGTAGGTACAGCTGATTCGCCGTCTCCATTCCATCGCTGCCGATTCACCGCCGCCACGCAACTTCAGTGATCCGACCTCGAGATAGATTTCTGTGTCAATAGATATATTTGCAATCTATTAGGCTTTATTTGATTTACTTTATTTCTTGATAAATATTATAGATTAGAAGTAAAGTTATCCCAAAAGACTATAACTTTTCCCATAAACCTACTGCACGAGGGGTTCTTCTTAGTAAAATCCATTCACCATGGTAGGAAGGGATGTATTGGACATCAATTTTGGAAAGTACAGATTAATATAGCATGTTTATCTTGAGAGCCCTGGATAAGACCTCGAGATCGACCAAAAAGAATTGCATATGCTGTGGGATACTCAATTGCTTGGCCTTCAAGGTATGTATTATATTAATGCAAACTATTTACAAATTCATTTTTGAACCTTAAAAATTGCAGGAGATATGATAGGCAATATTTTTTTTAAAAAAAAATTTTTGCTCACACTTTTGGAATGCTGGGGATTCCATAATTTCTTGTAGTATATTTTGAATAATAATATATAGAGATTGGGTCCAAACAAATGTTTTTAATCTTGACGAATGGCAACATCGCTTAAATATTTCTTAAATTTCTAGTTGTTAGGTAATTAAGTTTGCTTATAACTAAGTATTTGTGAATAAGTGGTTTTTTTTTTTTTTTTGACAAATAAGCAATGAATGGTTAACTTTTACATCCCGCTATTTTCTATAGATAGGGGTACATTAAGGGAGAGTTATACGCAGAAATTTTTGTTCTTTCTTAAAAAGTAGGCCACAATATTCTCTTCTACTTTCAAGTTTTTCTTTTCCCAATTTAGGTGTGCTTTGGTTCCAAGGTCCTTGCATAATGCATATACCTTGAAGATCTTAAAGTGTTAGGCATTATATCATGGAGATAGGATGTCCATATCCATAAAAGGAAATCAATATCTTAACTATTCTAGCACTTAATTTTCCAATAATTTTTAACACAGTGAACAATCCCAAATAGACAGACTCTTATGCATGAAGTGGCAAGGTTACGATGGTTCGACAGGCTTGACTATGAAGATGGAGGTTGAAGATTTATTGCCAACTTACCTTCTCCAAAGTTGCCCGACAACAGTATATCCACCAAGCAATGTACCTGCAAGGAAGTACTCTAAGATACAAAAAAAAAAAAAGGCTTGAGGATGAAAACATCTATCACCATACACTTCCCAATCCATGGCAGATTTTTTCTTTTGATATCTCCCATAAATGCACCACGGTTATAGAGTTATGGACTGGTCTTGAAAAAAGGTATATTAATGAGATGCTAGAAATGATTATCTTTTTTATTAATAATTGTATTAGCTTCAAGATGGATGATGCTAAACCCAAAATCAAGCACATTCATGCACTTCAATCTCTTGTGCATGATGTTGCCGAATGTAGAGAACCAATAATAAAGAAGTTTCAAGACTCAAATATAATTGGTAAACTCTCTCCCTCTCATGGAACGAGTCCCAATATGTTTTGAATATAAGAAAAAATTTCTAACTTTGAATGAATTAATTTAGCATATCCAAATTAAAGTTGAGGTTCCAAAGAGAGACATACTTGAGAATCCACAAAGAAATAAGAAATATTCATAATGTAGAACCATTTAATTCTCATTGTTAGAAGAAGTTACTAAAATCAAGTACTTCAAAAGAAGAAGGAAAATAAGGATCCTTGTTATGTGTGCTTACGGCAAAATTTGCCCAACGGATCACACCTACCAAGAAAACTAGCTCTTCGATGATGCTACACTTCTATTACAGTACTACCTCCAAAACTAGTTGCTCCATTGGCTCCTCATTTACAAATCAGCTTAGAATTTAAATAAATCTTTCAATCAAGGAATTATTTCTCACATAAACAACTATATTTTGGTTTATGGAGATTGGTTTTGGATATATGCAATTTAAAAGATTTATATTATACAAGAGAGAGATTAACTTAAAGAATTTGTACTTATTGTCTGATGGTATTTTCTCTCTTGTATTATATGTAAAGAATCTGACAAGGACAGTAAAGAATCTATACTTATTGTTTAGTGGCACTATCTATACATATAAAGATTTTATATGTCATTTTAATAATTTTCATTATCCTTTGATTGGTATATTGGAATTATCTTTTCGTCATATGTAATTTTGATTTGCAATAAAATCTCTAGAAAAAAATACATGGTGTTTAGTTTTGAGGCAATTTGGACGTCATAAATTATGACCAGCATAATGAATTTCATTTAAAGAGGGCTATTTCTTTTTTCTCTTATTTCTTGTTCTTGTTCTTCTTCTTCTTCTTCTTTTAAATCATTTGAATCCAAAGCATTCCAACTTAATTAATGCCTTTTATATTTATTTGATTATGATTAGCATTTGTTACATGAGCTATAGTCTATTTCACTGGTCTATACATTTTTCTATGGGATTGTAAATTTGTATTACATTAATTTTTAAATCTTTTCATTGTCCTTTTCTATAGTACATTCATATACTAAAATAATCTAAATTGCATCTTGGAGCTTATTTTAGATATTTGTTATTCGAATACCTATAAAATGAATATAAAAAGAATAATTCAACTTGTGCCGGTTTTGCCGAAAAGAGAAGGAAATAAAAAAAGAACATCTCAACGATGTTTCATTTCTCCATCTTATTACCAATTCATAAACTACGAGCACCATCGGCAATTTATCTTCAAACCACAGGAACCATCCTTTTGTGTTGTTAATCTCACCTAATGTTGGTGAACTTGACCATCACCTGATGACCTTTATTTAGAATCGCATTCTTAGTTTTAACAAGGAAACAAAATAGAAATTCAAATCTAAATTATTAATTGGTAGACTGTAGGTGAGAAAATAGAAATTCAAATCTAAATTATTAATTGATAGACTGTAGTTATCACTTACCGTCACTATAATACTAAAACATATATGGGGACAATCATAACGGTGAACAACTAATGTGTGAGTTGCAAGCACTACCTTTTTAACCACCGTTGCACATTTGTTATTGCTTTAAAAGATATATTATCACACCCCGAACCCAATACCCGGATCGAATACGTGATGGCCGCATATTCTTTATAGCAAATTCTAAAGAATATGCAAGACCTAAAATAATGAGTCCACAAGAACATCGAAAGAATTATAAATTCCAATCATACTCATTAAATCAAATAAATTTATTTTTATTCATAAAATTTAAATATTTATTTGGTATCAGAAAATAACCAATAAACTAGTAACTCCAGCACTCGAACATCACGCCCAACCCGAGCAGTAATGCATCCTGAAACTCTAAAAGAAAAAAAAATCGAGAGGGGTGTGAACTTTACAGTCTAGTAAAAATTTCATTACATTTACACCAATATAATAATATAATTAAAAAATAATAATTAAATTATATCAACAAGAGATCATAAACCATAAGATCTTATATCTAATATAACATAATAATTATATAAACATAAATATTAAAAATTATGTACTATCATAAATTCATCGTAAGTATCACATATAAATTCATATAACTTATTTTCTTTATATTTCATCCATGTTTTCTAAATCAAGCATTATCTTTTAGTTTGGACTAATCATGATCACGATTCATTTTGTAACTGGCAAACCATAAACCATACTTCACCCATGGTGGCAATTCATAATAACTGCACTTTGGCCCGCAGTAGCAAACCAGACTAGTCGTACTTTAGCTTGTGGTGGCAAACCAAACTAGCCATGCTTCGGCCCGTGATTGCAAATCAGACGAGCCACACTTTGGCCCGCGATGGCAAACCAGGATGTCATGATTCGACCTATGACCAGCAATCCAGGTTATCATGATTCGGCCCGTGACCGGTAATCCACATCATGGCTAATCCAAATTCTCTTTCATAATTAACAGATCATTCAATTATTTCATATCATATGCCTTACTTAATTTCAACCATGTACTATTTTATTCTCAACAATCACATAGCCATCATATGATATAAGTATAATAAAGAACCATATATTCGACGTAAAATTATAAATTAACATGCATAATTTAAAAAATATTTAAATATACACACGATTATATAAAGAGATCCTTATCTTTATTGATATCCAATTAATTTTTTAATCTCAATTTGCATCCCTATTTACGAGTCAGATGCTACGAGGTTTACTCAATGATCTCTTGACCGAAAGATTTTTCTCCTAGATAGTCGAATTAATATTTTTAAAATAATTTAATAAATTAAATTAAATATTTAGATCCTCTTATCGGAGTTCATTGAGGTCCATACCCCCACCTCCAAGGTGTTTTTCTTTTTATATTTTCATAATCCATTTTTAGAAAAATAAATAATTAATTAAATTTATTAATTAAATAATTATTTATTTATTATAAGCCAAAGAAGAGAGAGAAGAACCTTCTCTTCTTCTCTTTTTCTTCTTCTTCCCAAAATAAGGATTTATTCCCCCCTTATTTCCCATAATTTATTTAAGAGAGAGAAAAATAAATGAATTAATAATTTGCTAATTAATTAATTATTTGATTAATAAATAATTAGAGAAGGGAGAGACCTTTCTCCTCTCTTCTCTTCCTTTCCATCTCGAAATAGGGGGTTTCAATCCCCCTTTTATTATTATTTTATTATTATTTAATTAATTAACTAATTAATTAATTGATTGATTGATTAATTACAATCAAGAGGAGAGAGACATCTCTCTTCTCTTCTCCTGTTCTCTCTCCTCTTCTCATGTTCTCAAATAGGGGATTCAACTCTCTTTCTTCCACTCACCCATTCGTGGCCACAGTCGATTGGGCCAGCCATCCATGGCAGCCTCCAACAATGGCGAAGCCATGGCCCCAGCGATAGCCTGAACGATGGCTGTGGCCGACGACGTGTAGGCAAACCCATTAAAAATAGGAGCTACCCCATTTTGAACCTAAGCTGGCAACTCGCTGGCTTCAATCGTGCACCAATGATGAAGAAGAAAAAAGAGAGAAAAGAGAAAAACTTATTTGCTCCAACGAGCTTCCGACGATCTTTTTCTTTAACGGTAGCCCACGGACAATTCAAAGAGATTTCGATGATCCTCGATGAGTTCTTAATGATTCAAGGTGCTGATCTCAAGGAGGGCGAAGGGAGCTTTTTATAGAGGATTTTTCTAATAAAATTGGACTCTTCTCTGCCCAATCTCATCGAGAAATCAAAAGAGAAGAAGACTCTTTCATTTTCTTTTTTTTTCTTTTTTTTGTATGCCTTAAGATCTGTATGGAGGAAAAATTTTTTGGGGTCAGATTATTACATTCTCCTCTTTCTTAAAATAATTTCATCCTCAAAAATGACGTACTACATGTCGAAACCTTAAAGGTATAAACTTCTTATCTTATCCTCAAACTTCTAAATAACCTGGTTGATTGAGAAAAGAAATTAAATCCTTGCTATAAAACTACTTAAACCACCATACTTTTACTATGCACTCTGATTTAAATCTATCAAATTTCTTGGATTTGTTAAATAATTTTTTTTGAACCAATAAAATTATAAATTATCAATTTCTCAAATTATAACCCGAGATATAAATTATCTATCATCTCTATCATGATCCTCAGTAATCATAACCTTAAGCTTCAATATTGCTTATGCCACACTCTCTAGTGACGTTAAACCTAAGCTCTGATACTACTCTATCATGTCCCAAACCCAACACCCGGGTTGAATACATGATGGCCGCATGCTCTCTAGGACAAACCCAAAAGAATATGCATAATGAGTCCACAAGAACACCAAAAGAATTATAAATTTCAATCATACTCATTAAATAAAATAAATTCATTTTTGTTCACAAAATTTAAATATTTGTTTGATATCAAAAAATAACTAACTAATAAACTAGTAATTCCAGCACTCGAACTTTACACCCAATCCGATCAGTTTTGCATCCTAAAACTCTGAAAGAAAAAAAATTGAGAGAGATGTAAGCTTTACAGTCCAGCAATAATTCCATTACATTTACACTAATATAATAATATAATTCAAAAATAATAATTATATTATATTAAAAAGAGATCATAATCATAAGACCTCATATCCAATATAATATAATAGTTATATAAATATAAATATTAAAAATTATGTACTATCATAAATTCATCGTAAATATCACATATGAATTTATATAACTTGTTTTCTTTATATTTTATCCATGTTTTCTAAATCAAGCATTATCTTTTAGTTTAGACTAATCATGATCACAATTCAGCCTGTGATAAGCAAATCATAAACTATGCTTCAGCCCATTGTGGTAATCTATAATAACTACACTTAGATCTACAATAGTAAAATAGGCTAGCCGCACTTTGGCCTATGGTGGCAAACCAAACTAGCCATGCTTCGGTCCGTGGTGGCAAATCAGACTAGCCATGGGCAAATTAGGATGTCATGATTTGGCCCACGACTAACAATCCAGATTGTCACGGTTCGGCCTAGGACCGGTAGTCCACATTATGGCTAATCCAAATCCTCTTTCATAATTAACAGATCATTCAATTATTTTATATCATATGTCCTACTTAATTTCAACAATGCACTATTTTATTTTCAATAATCACATAGACAATATATGATTCCAGTATAATAAAGAACCAAGATTTTTTCTTTTTAAATTTCCATAATCCATCTTTAGAAAAATAAATAATTAATTAAATTTACTAACTAAATAATTAATTATTTATTATAAGCCAATGAAGAGAGAGAGAAGAACCTCCACTTCTTCTCTTTTTATTCTTTTTCCCAAAATAAGGATTTATTCCCCCTCTTATTTTCCATAATTTATTTAAGAGAGAGAAAAATAAATGAATTAATAATTTACCAATTAATTATTTAATTAATAAATAATTAAAGAAGAGAGAGACCTTTCTCCTCTCTTCTTCTCTTCTTCTCCATCCCAAAATAAGGGTTTTGATCCCCCTTTTTTATTATTTTTTATTATTTAAATAATTAATTAATTAATTAAAATCAAGAGGAGAGAGTGGCCTCTCTCTCTTCTCTTCTCTTATTCTCAAACAGGGGATTCAATCCCCTTTCTTCCGCTCCTCCACCCGTGCATAACCACAGCCGACCAGGCCGACCAGGCCAACCATCCATAGCGGTCTTCGGCGATGGCGAGGCCATGGCCCCAGCAACAGCTCGAATAGTGGTTGTGATCGGCGATGTACAGGCAAACCCATGAAAAATAGGGGCTGCCCCATTTTGAATCCAAGCCGGTGACTCGTTGGCTTCAATCGTGTGCTGGCAATGAAGAAGAAAAAAGAGGAAAGAGAGAAAAACTTATTTTGCTCCAACGAGGTTCCAACAATCTTTTTCCTCAACAGTAGCCCATAGATAATTTGGAGAGATCCTGACGATCCTCAGTGAGTTCTTAATGATTCAAGGTGGTGATCTCAAGGAGGGCGAGGGGAGCATTTTATAGAGGGTTTTCCAAACAAAATCGGACTCCTCTCCGCCCGATCTCGTCGAGAAATTGGAAGAGAAGAAGACTCCTAACTGGAGTCTTCTTCATTTTCTTTTTCCTTTCCTTTTTTTGTTTGCCTTAAGATTCATGTGGAGGGAAAAATTTTTGAGGACAAGTTATGACATATATTATAACTAAGGTTGAAAAGAGATATATTAATATATCAATATCTATATTGATTTATTTGATGAATTAATATGGATATGGAGATTAGTTAGATGTAAAAATTCATATCTATATTTATTTTAAATAGATATGGATACAAATCAGATACTACAAGTTTGGATACAAATATGGATATCAGTTGGATAATTAAATTTTATGATTATAGAATTAAAAATATTACAAAATGGATATTAAGTAAAATTAATAGTATGTTAATGTGGTTATATATTTTACTTAAATATTTTTGAGTAATACATAAATTTAAGAGTAAAAAGTAAAAACTCTCCTACATTTTTTTTCGATTTACAAATATCCTTCCACATGTTTAATTTCAACAATGTTAACACTGCACTTTGCAAATTATTACAATGCCTTCTTTCGATCACCAAAATAGGGCACTACCTTATCGCCCATGCCTAAATAGAAAATTAAGGAGGGTAGTTATCCGACATCTCAAACTAAAGGCCACATGGAAGCTGATGTGGATGGACTTAGATGGAGAAATACCCACACATAACCTGCACATGGTCGTCCCTACCATCCGAAGCATCTTTCTTTTCCTTCCAACTTCAATCCGTTGCTATTAGTCCCTTTTCCTTAATTTTTTCTCAAAATACCCGCTGCATTGTTCATGTTCAGGATCACGAGTTGTTTCAAATGACTAGAAAGAGTGCTCCAATCTCAAACTCAATTCGGTTCAAGACACTTCCAATTTGGTTGAGGTATGCTTCCTTCCAATTTTACTACTCTAATGAATCATCCTATAACAAGCTAATGATTTATTTGAGTTATGCTTTCTTTTTTATGTTTATTTTTTGAATCTCAATCCTATTCCACCAGTTTTGTTTTATTTTATTTTATTTTATTATTTTATCAAAATTAGGATTTATAAATTTTTTTGTCTACATCCTTGTATTAATTTGCATGATTTGTTTTTGATCCTTTTGCATGTATTTGATTATTATTGCTCATGATTTTGCAATATTAAAATTATAGATGTTCAAATTAGTGGGTAATATACTCGCTATGGACAATGTGGGCATAGTGGTATATTATAATATTTAGTTCGTGCATTGCCCCATTATTTGTCCTATTATTTTTGCTTATTATTATGGCACTATGGTCTGATGTTCCAGCACAGTAGATAGTTTTTTAACTTGCAATGCATTATGTCCTATGCTCTATTATTCTTCATGTCACATATTTATGTACTTTTGTTTTAATCATCAATGTAGATTTGTCAGATCCTAATCTAGTCTCTTTTTGAATGCATCATGGAGGAAAGTTTGTTGAGAGGTCTCATAAGAGGTACATTGCTAGAAATTTAGGATTTTACTATGATTTTGATAGAGACTACGTTTCTTATTTTAAAATTGAGAGAATTGTAGAAAATTTTGGTTATGTAAAGGAGGATGAACCTTTTACTTGTTGCCACACAGGCCAATTGAAATTGATATTAGGCCTATTAGAAATGATAAGGATTGCATGGACATGTTAGCTTATCATGAGGGTAAGAAGTAGATTGATATCTATATACAATCCACTCAATCTATAGGTCAAAGTCAAGTAAAGCAATCAATTGTAACTCAAAATCCTAGTGTAATTGATAGGGAGCTACCCAGGGCATAAGTGACAACGATGCTGGCAATGAATAAGAAGAAAGTGATAATGAATAAGAAGAAAGTGACGATGAAAAAGAAGAAAGTGAGAAGGAAAATGAAGAACTAACTAGTAAGGTACCTGAAAAAGATGCATAAGTGATAAGTATAGTGAAGAAGTAAATGAGGGGGATAAATAATTTGATGACTATGGGATATACTTCACTGAAGAATCAAATAAGAATGAGGATCTATTTGATATAGCGGCTAAGCACACAACTAAATCACCTTCAGTTGATCCTAACATTGGGAGTGGTAGTGAAGTCAAGGAAAATAAGGATAAAGAACCTAGGATAGATGTAGATAAAAATATTAAGGAATCTCTAACTGAAGAATTGTAAAATCCACTACCTTCAGATGATGATACCCCTAGGGGACCCGGAGATATTAAATTTGATCTAAGAACCATAGATGATCCTTAGCTATGTGTGGGGTTATTATTCAAAGATTTGTATCAATTCAAAGAAACATTAAAAAATTTCACTATCAAGGATGGATATAGTATTTATCAAGAATGAGAAGACCCGAGTAACTATTGAGCATAAGAATAGATATGGGTGGAGGCTTCATGCTTCTAATGTTACCAAAGAGATGCCATTCCAAATAAAGAGTTTTCATCGAGTTCATAACTATGGAAGAAGTTTCATGAATAAACAGATCATAGCAAAGTAGTTGAGCAAGAAATATATAAAGAACTTGAGATCTAATTCTGATTGAAAAATCAAAGATTTCAAAGACCAAGTTAGGAGAGAGTATAATATAGATGTGAGTAGGCAAATGATATATAGAGCAAAGAAGCAAGCTATGAAGGATATTCAAGGAGATAACATGGAACAATACATTAGAGTTTGGGACTATACTAAGACATTAAAATAGCATAACTCAAATAGTTGGATAAGGATAGCTGTCAAGAGGCTTAAGAGGTTATTGCATCCTAGATTTCAAAGAATGTTTATTTGTCTAGAAGCACAAAAGTAGGAATTCCTAAGACTAGGCCCTTTATAAGTTTGGATGGATGCTTCATAAAGAATGAATTTGGTGGGCAAAATCTTAGTGCAGTAGAAAAAGATGGCAATAACAATTTCTTCCCTTTAGCATATGCAATTGTTGAAGATGAAACAAGAAGCTCATGGGAGTTCTTTCAAGATTGTTTGTTAGACTATAGTGGTCTAGTGGAGAAGCATGAATGTATTATCATGTCAGATAGATAGAAGGCATGTACTAGACTTTAGCATTTGTTGTTTATTATATGAATGACTTCTAATTTTTTTTGTTATTTGTAGGATTTGATAGAGGTTTTTGATAGTATAGTCCTAGCAATAGAGCAGAGAATTTGTATGTGGCATATGTATGCCAACTTCAGCGATAGTGAAAATAAAAGCAAAGCTTTGGAAGATGACCTATGGATGGCAACAACTACATATACAGAATTTGAATTTAACATGGCGATGGAGAAGCTAAAAAATAAATCCAAGGCAACTTATGAGTATATGGCAGGCATAAAATGGGAGACATGGGCAAGACACACATTCAGCACAAGAAGCAAGGTAGATCTAATAGTGAACAATCTTTGCAAGTCTTTTAATTGCTATATATTAGAGGCAAGGGACAAGCCCATACTCATAATGGCAGAGTGGATTAGAACTACACTTATGCAAAGGTTTCAAGTCAAGCGAGATACGAGTAAGAGCATTCAATGGAAAATAACACCAAGCGCACAAAAGATGTTTGAAGAGAAGAAAATAGTATCAAATATTTGTTTGCCTACATATGATGGAAATTTGATATATCAAGTGAGTTGTTCCAATAGGATATTTTATGTTAACTTAAACAAATGATTTTGTTGGTGTAATAAATGGGAACTCATAGGAGTTCCTTGTGAACATGCAATAGCTATCATATATGTCTTAAAACAACATTCTGAGATGTATATCAACCATTATTATAGAAAGGAGAACTATATAAATGTTTACAAGCCTATGATTTATCCCGTTCCTAGTGAGAAATAGTGGGTCAAGACAAACTTTGAACCTCTTGATCCTCCTACAGTGAAAAAGCAACTAGAAAGGCCTATGTTGACCTCCTAAGTGATTTTGATGATGACCAAACATTAAAGCAAATGCTTATTAATATATTTTATTTTAAGTATTCAAATATCATAAGAAAGAGAGCTCTTTGATCAAAATAAGGATGACACAAAGTTCAATTCAAATGAAAATCAAATCCTCTTGTTTGGTAGCAAGAATTCCCTCAAAATTGTCTTAGGTCAATTTTTGAGATGTCTCCTAAATTTTTTGAGAGCTCTCATAAAGTCTGGCATGCTCAAGCAGGGCTCTAGCATGCCCTCGAGAGGTCTCAAGTTAATCTCGAGATATTTTGTTCTTAGGAGATAGAAACTTAGTTCCTGCGCTTTGAGAGTGAAAGGTCTCATGGTTTCGGTGAGATGTCTCGTTCAAAACTGAGAGCTCTCAATCTTAGATGATACATTTTTTTTAGAAAGTAGATTTTTGAGCATCTGAGAATGAGAAGTCTCCTAGCCAAATCGAGAGATCTCAAAATCTGACGAAAGATCTCGAGACAAACCGAGGTCTCGAGACACGGCGACAACTTTTCAATGGACTATTCCATATTTATTTTTCTCGCTTCCAACGGCTAGTTTCTGCTCTCCAATGATCGAATTTTACTTTTTCTGGACTCCAATCATATCCAAGTTAGAGAGAATGCTCCAGATATAAAAGGAAGAAGATATACGTTTTGGATCAACCAAGAAATCTAAGAAAAATGAGAGAAGCAATGAACGTCCAGTTTTCCACGAGCAATCATTTTCACTCAAAGTTCTCTCAAGTATTAAAATGCAATAACTCCCAGCATTTAAAGAGGCATTCAATGAACTACAATGACAACCATTCAACTCATTTAAAAGAGCATTATTTATTGTAAATCTTTCTTATTTTTTTTCGTGTACTCGATTTCAGCAGCAACTGAAACTCGGGATTTGGGAGTTTTACTCCCCATTGATTGGTTTGTATTGATTTGTCTGGTCCTGTAAGGGTTGTGGTTGGTGAACCTAGAAAAACACCAACTAAGTTTTGGGATAGTGAGATCGAAAAAACTATCTATGGAGAAATATGTTCCAAAGTCAATCGTCAACCTATTGACAGTTGAGCTACATTGTATCTGTAATTAATTCAATAATAAATAAAATATATTTCTGATATTTTTTTCATCATAAAGTATTCATCTTCTAATGAACTCCATTATTGTGATGAAGTTCTTAGAACTATTTAGCTTCGATAAAGAGAGAATTTATTGATTAGTCCTTAAATCTATTCATGACTAAATGATAGACTGTTAATTAGAACGACAGTGTCTATCGAGCATAGATTGTTGTATGCTATATAGGTTGGTTGTTCTCTTAACCAAGGAGTGTGGAGATACTGGTATGGCATACAGGTGAGATATATGGATACATCATCATTAAACGTAACCAACTTCAGAATATTTTGCTATCAAGAATGTCTTTGATGGGATATAGGTATAAGTGTCCCTTAGACCTGAGATCACCTCAGTGACTTACAAGCAACTCACTATGCTTTGGTACCGAACTAACTAAATTTTTAATTCAGTAATGGAAGGCTTCTGGGCACAGTCAAATACTTATGAAGTTAAAGTATGATCAAGATGGAATTGACCACTCCAAGAGTTGGAGAAAAATGTATCACTGTATTTCAATATAGTAAAACCTTGGTCAGGATAATCCATCAGATGGATTTGATATTTTGAAATACAATGTGGATAACTTTATCAAAGTTAATAGTAAAACTCTAAGGTATCCTACGAGCATTTTGGTCAAGGAGATGAATTATATGGAAACTATATCCACATGAGTTCTAAGGATGTTGTTCTACATATTCGACCTATTTGACCATCGGATACCATTGTTAGATGGTCACTTTGATTAGTATAAAAATTTATTCTTATGCTACTAACTTAGGTTTGGACCTATGAGGTCACACATATTAGAGTTCACAGTCCGATCAGATGGTTGATCAATGATTAAGAATCATTTTAGGGTTAAACAATTAATACGATTGATGTTTAACCTAGTGCAAGTATTGCAGAAGGATCGATTAGCAATTAGATTGCTAATTAGCTTAATTTGATTAAGCTAAAAAGCTAAGACTAAGTTTAATTAAATATAATTTAATTAAATTTAGTTTGGACTTAATTATATCATGTTCAATTGATTTATTGGATAAGTCAAGTGCAAGGAAGAACTAGTCCTAGTTCAACTAGGACTTGGGTCAATCCAATTTTTTAATTTGATTAAAAAATTAAATAAAAAATAAATCTAATTTAATCAAATTTAATTAAGTTTTTAATTAGTTTAGGATCTAATTTAATTAGGTTGAATTAATTCTGCTCTGATTTGGTTTAAGAAATCATGTTGGACCAAGTCAAAATAAGAATCCTAGTAAGACTAGGAACTTTCCTCCTTGCACCACCTTACTCCCAACACCCACCCTTCATGCTCCCTTTGATTTTGCATGAATTCTCCATACCCAAGAGAAGCCCACCATGTCCTAAAGTCCTCCTCTTTCTTTCTTACATGGTAAATTAAATGTGGACCAAGTCAAAGTAGGAATTGATTTTGATTTCAAATTCTATAAGATAGAATTTTAGAAAACCAAAACTCTTCCTATAGTGCACTGATTCCATCTAGATTTTTTCTAGAATTTTTGTTACTTTTAGAGGGGTTTTTTTATGACAAAACCTAGTGGTCCATAGTAGAAAAGAAGGAGGGGGTGCCCAAGAGTTGGGCCTCTTGGGCACCCCTTGTCTTGCCTAATTTGGACATTCCTTATCTAGGTATTTGACTTAGACAAAGACTCCTCTATATCTCTCTATATAGGATGAATTTTAGATTGATTTTTGGATATACTCTAAACCATTAAGAGACATTTAGGGTGTGTAAAAATTAAGAAGAAAGAGTTTTAGGGCATGGGAATTTCAGAGACACCAATCTAGGTGTCTAGGTGAGAGAATAAAGAAGAAGAAGAAGGGTTTTTCTTCTAGGATTTTTTTCTTTGATCTTTTTCTCCTTCTTTAGAGATTTTTGAGAAGTGTCTCAAGTTCAAAATCTCTTCCCCTTCCTTTTAAAAATTATAGAGTCCAAGATTTGAAGAAGGTGGTTCTAGATTGACCGTCAAAGAAGGATCAGCATAGTACTAACATACTGTGTTGATTTTCTGCATCGGACTTCCGATCGTGGTTTGTGGACTCATGTGGACAACTTCTAGAGGTCGGATGCATGTGTGGCTTACAACATCATTCTTAAGCTTGGATCAACAAGTTAGAACATCTAACTTGCATAGGTAATAGATCCGATCTATTATTTTTATATCTGCATTAGATGTAGTATATATACATGTTGATGTGATCAACATATTTTAGTTTCTTCTTTAAATTTTTAATTTTTAATTTAATAACATGCTATGATCATATAATAGATCTTAGATCTAGAATATTTTTTAAAATTTAAAATTAATTTTGATTAATTTTAGTCTTCTACTGTCTGATCTTGAAAAATTTTAAGATCTAACCCTGAAATCATAGATCTTATTCTATTAATTAATATCAAAGCCAGATTTTTTCATTACATGATTATTTAAATATATTTAAATTATTTCTTAGATTAGATTTAATTTATAATCTAATTATTAAATCTAAAATTAAAATTTTTGATCACATAAACTACTATAAGGTTATCCTGCTGTAAGGTTTATCCCTTACAGTAGAAAGGTTATCCTAGTTCATGTTGATCTACTTCTAATCATAAATTTATTAGATTTAATCTAATTTTATTTATAATTTAATAAATTTAAAATAGTTTTAGATTCAAAAATAAAATTTTTAGATTGCACAAACTACTATAAGGTTGTCCTGCTGTAAGGTTTACCTCTTACAGTGGAAAGATTATCCTAGTACATGCTGATCTAAAATATTGATCATAAAATTTTAGATTAGATCTAAAAAATTTATGATCTAATTAAAAATATTTTAATCTAATTTTAATCATCATAAATATGTTAGATTTGATCTAAGTTAATTTATGATTGATTATAGTTGAAATTATTTCAATTACATGAACATGTTTAGATTAGATCTAAAGTAGTTTCATGCTTATTTTACTTGTATATTAATTATGAATCAAATATACAATTTAGTTAATAAAATCATGTTATAAAAATATTTTATAAATATAAAAATTATTTTTGAAAATTCAAACCACAATCCTCGTCTAAAACTTAATTAAGAATTAAGAAGTTATTTGATTAGAATCTAGGATTGTGAATTGAAGATCCTAAGACACAAATCATAATACATTGGGTTAAATGGATTTGTGGGAATTAGGTCCATTAATTGGGTTAGACCTAGAGTTAGATTAAAGAATGAACTTAATTAGAGAATTGACTAAATCTAATCAATTATTATCTTAGATTAGGTCAAGGATTCTCTAGATCAATTACAATAGTGGTAGTTGGTCAAGTCCATATCTTTAACGAGACCCAAGATAGATTTGATTCTTGGCTCTGCGATCCAATACAAACTATTAGGTTGATCTAATTAAAAGTAATTAAACCAGTTAGAATGTAAGATAAACCAGACTGGTGGTGTTTAATTGACAGCCCGCTTATCAGATCATTTCTGATGGTATCTAAGGCAAACTTTGGCAGACCCTCCCACTGATTGAACCTACCTGACCTCTTAGTGAAATTATGTTTTGATCGGATCACTTGACTATTCGAGCTGACCCATGTTAGCTAGGTAAATCAGTTTGACTGATTTAGGTGCTCCTAAACCAGCCTATTAATGGTCTTCCTTAAGCTGACTTAGTGAAGTCAGTGGAGGATCATGACAAGCTAGTTCATCTGACCTTTTCTCATCTTCAAATTAAATCTTTTAAAGTTATTAGATCCCTAAAATAAGATAGTTATTATGATAACTAGATCATGGCCTCCCATTAAAGTGGGTGATAATGGATCCATTAGTTGGATAATCATTAGAGGTCCAAAGGCCCGGTGTTTATCGACTAATGAAATTATCATTCATTATGTGATTTCTTAGCTACATTTTTCTAAATGGTGGTTAGGTTGGCCAACTAAAGTTGGGCCTAATTATTCATTGGTTTGATGGGCCAAGTATAGTCATGTTAATGATTGGACCTAATTAGACTTTTTTAGTAGAGGCCAAAGCCTACTGATTAGGGACTGGAGTAAAATTTAATTACTAAAAATTATTTGAAGAAATAATTGATTATGAACCTATCCTTAAATGTATATGGGTTGGCCAACCAAAGTTGGACTCGTGTGTAATCTATGTGGATTCTAGTACCCACTAAGAAATTAGGATAATTTCTCACATTAGAGGTAGAGGCTACCAATTCGAATAAACTAGTGAAAGAATCTTTTAATTAAAGTTCAAATCTTTAGATTTAATGAATCAATTATTAATTAGGTTATGATTTTTTTGTGTGCAGATATGGCTATTTTTCTATCGCTCCAATCATTATTGGATAATGATAAGTGATAGGATCCAACTTCAATAGTTGGTACCGAAAGTTGAAAATTATCCTGAAGTTTGAACGAATCCTATATGTATTAACGAAACATGCACCTGAGGAGCTAGCTGCCAATACACATAGAACAATCAGAGACACTTACCAGAAGTGGCTCAATGATCGGACCATGGTGCGCTGCATTATGCTGGCTGCTATGAGCGATGAGTTCAATTGTAGATTTGAGATGGCTCAGCTAAAGGATATACTTCAAATGTTGGAGGATTTCTTTGGCACACCCGATGACGTGAAGAGACACAAGACTAGTTATACCATCTTCAACACCAAGATGCGGGATGGTATCTCTATCACTGATAATGTATTATACATGATCGAGCTGATAGAGTGATTGAGCAAGCTCGGCTTATCCTTATATAAACAGCTTGGAAAGGATCCAATACTGAACTTATTGCCCAAGCCTTTTCTCACATTTCTTACTTATTTTAGAATGACAAAGCTTGAAGTAGACTACCATGGGTTACTGGGATTGCTTCAGAACTTTGAGAAGGTTCATCAACTCCACAAGAAGTTGGTGAATATAGTGGGACGTTTATCTTCTAGTTCTCGATCCTTTAGAAAAGAAAAGAAGAACAAGAAGAAGAAAGCTAAGAAGGTACAAGTTTAGGCTGAAACATCTATGTAAGGCCTGACCAGGGAGATCAAGCTTGATAAGAGTCTAGCTGAATGTTTTTTTTGCAAGAAATAGGGGCACTAGAAGAGGAATGTCCTTAATACATTGCCTCTCTGGATCCAAATAGGCAGAGAAAGAAGTAAGCGGTTGCTGGACAAGGTATTTATATGATAACTCCTTGTAATTTTTCTATTTGTGATATTACTGACTGAATATTAGATACCAATAGCCCTTACTATATTTGTAATTCGTTGCAAAGATTGTAGATCAATAGGAGATTCGAGCAAGATGAAAGGTTTCTGAACGTTGGAGATGGAAGACCAGTTCCAGTTCTAGCTTTAGAAATTCTGAAACTTATATTTGAGTCCCATATCGTTGTTCTTAGTGATTATCATTTCTGTCCCTATTTTTTTTTAATGTTATTTTTGTAGGTCTTCTAGCCAAAAATGATTATGAAATATCAATAAAGAACTAAGTTTGTAATATTATTTAGATTGGTGTTACTATTTTCTATGGATATTTGAATAATGGTATGTATATGCAATCATAACCTATTAATATAGTCCATTCAACTTGCAAGCATCCTAGATTAGATAGTGTGTCAGATATCTATTTATGGCACTATAGGCTAGATCATATAAATAAGAACAGAATAAATAGGTTAACTCAAGAGAAAATCCTCGAAGTTAGTGATAGTGAATCACTTCCAACTTATGAGTTCTATCTTCTAGGTAAAATAACCAAGTCATCTTTTACTGAAAAAGATGAAAGAGCCACTGAGCTCTTAGGTCTAGTACATACCGATGTATGTGGACCAATGAGCATAAATGTCAGAGGTGGATATTTTTACTTCATTACTTTCATAAATGATCTATCCAGATATAGATATATCTATCTAATGAAATACAAGTCGGATTCATTTAAAATGTTCAAATGATTCTGAAGTGAAGTAGAAAAATAAACTGGGAAGAGTATCAAAACTCTTCGATCTGATTGAGGAGGAGAATATCTTTTCGGTGAGTTTCTCATATATCTAGGAGAGAATGAGATTCTCTCCCAATGAACTCCTTCAGGAGCGTCACAGCATAATGATGTGTCTAAAAGGAGGAATCGAACTCTATTAGACATGGTCTGATCCATGATGTGTTTTGCCAACTTGCCAATATCCTTCTGGGGATATACACTCGAATCGACTTGTTATCTATTAAATAGGATTCTAAGTAAGTCTGTAGTTAAAACTCTATATGAGATATGGATAGATCGTAAGCCAGTACTTTCACATCTTAGGGTTTGGGGGTGTCCAGCTTATGTCAAATGGTTAGTTACAGATAAACTTGGACCTAGGTCTGACAAGTGCATGTTTATAGGATATCTAAAAAAAACCAAAGGATGTTATTTCTACCATGCTGATGAACAAAAGATATTCGTCAGCTTCAAGGTAACCATTTTAAAAAAGAAGTTCCTTAGTGAAGGAGCTATTGTCTCTAAGGTTGAACTTGATAAAGTTCAGCAGATAGAAAAATCGACATCTATAGCTGAACCTGAGTCAGATTTGATTAGATCAGATCCGAAGCCTGGTGTACCTATACTATTAAGATGATTCGGTAGAGTACCGCATCATCCAGATAGATACTACGATTTCTTGATCCAGGATGGTGATCTCATCGAACTCGATGAGAATGCTGAGGATCCGATCACTTATATAGATGCTATGCAAAGATCCGATTTTGAGAAATGGATTGAGACCATGAAATTCGAAATAAAATTCATGAAGGTCAACGATGTGTGGATATTGGTTGACCCATCCAAAGGGGTTAAATTCATTGGGTGTAAATGGGTCTTCAAAAGAAAAAGAAACATAGACGAAAAGATGAAGATCTATAAAGCCCATCTGGTTGCCAAGAGGTATCGTCAATGTTATGGTATTGATTATGATGAGATGTTCTCTCCTGTGATAATGCTCAAATCTATTCGGATAATGCTTGCGATAGCTACCCATCTGGACTATGAGATCTGGAAGATAGATATGAAGATGGCTTTCCTAAATGGAGAGCTGATCGAAGAGGTGTATATGATACAACCTGAGGGGTTCACATCCATAGATGAGTCCAAGGTGTGCAAGCTTCAGAGATCCATTTATGGATTGAAGCAGCCATCTCGGAGTTGGAACATGCATTTTAATAAGGTGATCAAAACGTATGACTTCGTTAAGAACGAAGAAAAGTCCTATATTTATAAATGGGCAACTAATTCAGTAGTGATATTCCTTATCTTGTACATGAATGACATTCTCTTAATCGAAAATGACATCCCTGCACTGTAGAAAATAAAAATCTAGTTGTCATCATAGTTCTCCATAAAGGATTTGGGTGAAGCATCCTACATCCTAGGGATGAAGATTTATAGAGATAGATCTAAAAAGATGCTTGGATTATCCCAGTCCACATACATAGATACTATGCTGAAGAGGTTAAGCATGGAGAATTTCAAAAGAGGCTATCTCCTGATAGGCCATAAAATTTCTCTCTCTAAGAAGGATTATTCGATAACTCCTGAAGAGAGAGAGCGTATTAGTAGAGTCCCATATGCTTTGATAGTGGGATCTATCATCTACGTCATGATATGTACGAGACTAGATATAGCATACTCAATAGAAGTAGTGAGTAGATACTAGTCTGATCCTGAAAAAAATCACTGAAAAGTGGTTAAAATTATCCTCAAGTATTTGAGAAATACTAAGAACTAATGGTTGGTTTATGGCAAGTTAGATCTAAAATTTGTGAGGTTTATAGACTCCAGCTTTCAATCTAACCATGATGATAGTAGAAGCATATCGGAATATATCCTTACTTTAAATGATGGAGCTATCTGCTGGAAGAGTTTCAAGCAGCATATTAAGGTAGACTCTGTTTGTGAAGCAGAGTACATCACAACATTAGATATCATGAAGAAAGCTGTGTGGCTAAGAAAGTTTATCACCAAGCTCAGAGTAGCACCCTCCCTAGATGGTCCAGTCCTGCTCTACTGTGACAGCACTGGTACCATAGCTTAGGCGAAGAAATCAAAGGCACACCAGCGGATGAAGCACATCTTGCACCACTTCCATCTGATCTGAAAGATCATGGATTGAGGTGATGTCGACCTTCAGAAGATCGACGGAAAAAAGAACCTGACCGACCCCTTCACTAAAGCCCTAGCAATAAAGGAGTTCGATAATCACAAGTCGAAGATGGATATTAGATACTGTGTCAAGTGGTTTTAGGATAAGTGGGAGTTGTTAGAAAATATGTCCCAAAGTCAATCATCGGTCTGTTGATGGTTGAGCTACATTATATCTGTAATTGATTCATTAATAAATAAAATATATTTTTGATATTTTTCATCATAAAGTATTCATCTTCTAACGAACTCCATTATTGTGATGAAATTCTTAGGACTATTTAGCTTCGATAAGGAGAGGATTTATTGATTATTTCTTAAATTTATTTATGATCAAATGATAGGCTGTTAATTAAGATGATAGTGTCTATCGAGCATAGGTCGCTGTATGCTATATAGGTTGGTTGTCTTTTTAATCAAGGAGTGTGAAGATACTGGTATGGCATACAGATGAGATGTATGGATACATCGTCATTGAATGTGACCAACTTTAAAGCATTCTACTATCAAGAATGTCTTTGATGGGATATAGGTATAAGTGTCCCTTAGACCTGAGATCACCTCAGTGACTTGCAAGCAAGTCACTGTGCTTTGGTACTGGACTAACTAAATTTCTAATTTAGTAATGGAAGGCTTCTAGGCACAGTCAACTATTTGTGAAGTTAGAGTGTGATCAAGATGGAATTGACCACTCCAAGAGTTAGAGAAAAATGTATCACTATATTTCAATATAGCAAAATCTTGGTTAGGATAATCCATCAAATGGATTTGATATTTTGAAATATAATATGGACAACCTTATTAGAGTTGACAATTGAACTCTAAGATGTCCTATGAGCATTTTGGTCAAGGAGATGAATTATATGGAAACTATATCCGCATGGATTTTAACGATGTTGTTCTACACATTCGATCTATCTGACTGTTGGGTACCATTCCTAGATGATCACTTTGATTAGTATAAAAATTTATTCTTATACTACCGACTTAGATTTAGACCTATGAGGTCACACACATTAGAGTTCACGATCCGATCGGATGGTTGATCAACGATTAAGAATCGTTCTAGGGTTAAATGATCAATACGATTGATGTTTAACCTAGTGCAAGTGTTGCAAGAGGATCGATTAGCAATTAGATTGCTAATTAGCTTAATTTGATTAAGCCAAAGGACAAAGATTAAGTTTAATTAAATATAATTTAAT
The DNA here is from genome assembly GCA_006176705.1 of Cocos nucifera. Lineage (NCBI taxonomy): Eukaryota > Viridiplantae > Streptophyta > Magnoliopsida > Arecales > Arecaceae > Cocos > Cocos nucifera. Next base: position 194,152 of record QRFJ01002854.1, on the reverse strand, counting down.
TAAATTTAGTTTGGGCTTGATTGGATCAAGTTCAATTGATTTATTGGATAAGCCAAGTGCAAGGAAGAACTAGTCTTAATTCAACTAGGACTTGGGTCAACCCAATTTTCTAATTTGATTAGAAAGTTAAATTAAAATTAAATATAATTTAATCTAATTTAATTAAGTTCTTAATTAGTTTAGGATCTAATTTAATTATGTTGAATTAATTTTGGTTTGATTTAGTTTGAGAAACCATGTTGGACCAAGTGAAAACAAGAATCCTAGTAAGACTAGGAAATTCGCTCCTTGCGCCACCTTAGTCCCAATGCCCACCCTTCACGCCCCCTTTGATTTTGCATGAATTCTCCATGCCCAAGAGAAACCCACCATGTCCCAAAGTCCTCCTCTTTCTTTCTTACATGGTAAATTAAGTGTGGACCAAGTCAAAGTAGGAGTTGGTTTTGATTTCAAATTTTATGAGATAGAATTTTAGGAAACCAAAACTCTTCCTATAGTGCACCGATTCCACCCAAATTTTTTTTGAGATTTTTGTATGATAAAACCTGGTGGTCCATAGTAGAAAAGGAGGGAGTGCCCAAAAGTTGGGCGCCCCTTGTCTTGCCTAATTTGGACATTCCTTGTCTAGGTATTTGACCAAGATAAGGACTCCTCTATATCTCATTATATAGGATGAATTTTGGATTGATTTTTGGTTATATTTTAGATCATTAAGAGACCTTTGGGGTGTGTAAAAATCAGGAAGAAAAAGTATTGGGGCATGGGGATTTTATAGACACCAATCTAGGTGTCTAGGTGAGAGAACAAAGAAGAAGAAGAAGGGTTCTTCTTTTAGGATTTTTTCTTTGATCTTTTCCTCCTTCTTTAGAGTTTTTTGAGAGGTATCTCAGGTTCAAAATCTCTTACCCTTCCTTTTGAAAATTGAAGAGTCCAAGATTTGAAGAAGGTGGTTCCAGATCGACCATCAAAGAAGGATCAGTATAGTACTAGCATATTATGCTGATCTCCTACTTCAGACTTTTCATCATGGTTCATGGGCTTGTGTGAATGACTCCTAGAGGTCGGACATATGTGCAGCTCACAACATCATCCTTAAGCCTGGATCAGCAAGTTAGAACATCTAACTTGCACAGATAATAGATCTGATCTATTATTTTCATACCTACATTAGATGTAATATATATATATATTGATTTGATCAACATGTTTTAGTTTCTTCTTTAGATTTTTAATTTTTGATTTAATAATATGCCATGATCATGTAATAGATCTTAGATCTAGGGTATTTTTTAGAATTCAAAATTAATTTTGATTAATTTTAGTCTTTCGATGTCTGATCTTGAAAAAGTTTTAAGATCTAGCCTTGAAATTCTAGATCTGGTTCTATCACTATCCGACTATAATCTTGAGAGATTATAATAAAATTTTCAAGAGTCTTGCTTGGGGAGTGGACATAGGTGCTGGAAGTGCACTGAACTAATATAAAAATTTCTTGTTTGAGTGTGTGTGCTCTTACCTCTTGCATTTCTTAGCTCTCACATCTTACTCACATAGCTTTTAAATGTTTACATTGCACATATCCATTTTAAATTTTGGAAATTCAATTCACCCACCCTCTTGGATTGTCTAGCTGGACAATAATTGGTATCTAAGCCTTGGTTCTCTACTAATTATTGATTTTATCAACTAGAGATAAAGATCATGTCAACCCAACTAGGAGGTTCACTTGCCGAAGGACAATCCACTAATAGGCCATCTCTTTTCAATGGATCAAACTATACCTATTGGAAAGCTCGCATACACATTTTTATTCAAGCTCTCAACTATGACATATGGAGTGACATTATCAATAAGCCATACACACCTATAGTCATTGTCAACAGCACATCCTCTCCTAAGCCAGAGAAGGATTGGCATAAAACGAACAAAAAATTTGTCTAATTAAATGCCAAAATAATGAATGTACTTTATTGTGCCCTTGATGTAAATGAGTTTAACCAAATTTTTACTTGCAATTCTGCAAAAAAAAATTGGGATAGACTTGAGGTCATACATGAAGGGACAAATCAAGTCAAAGAAATAAAAATTAACATGCTAGTTCACTAATATAAATTATTTAAAATGGATTCTACTGAATCTATCACTAGCATGTATATAAAATTCACTAATATTATAAATGATTTGAAAGGTTTAGGAAAATTTTATACTAATAGAGAATTGGTAAGAAAGATTTTCAAATCTTTGCCTAGGATATGGGAAGCCAAGGTGACAGCCATTCAGGAGGCAAAAGATCTGAACACGCTATCTCTAGAGGAGCTCATTGGATCTCTGATGATCATGAGCTTACCATGGGTCAGCACAATGAAGAGGATAGCAAGAAGAAGAAAACAATAATCCTAAAATCCATGGCTACTAAAGAAGAAGATGATCTGTCTACCAATGAGGAGAATGATGAAGATATGGCCTTGGTGATTAAAAAATTCAAGAAGTTTATGTAAAGAAAGATAAGGATTCAAAAAGAGGAGCTTCATTAGAAGAGAAGCTAGCAGGAAGAAAGAGAAAGAAAAGGAGAAGGATCAGCCCACTTGCTATGAATGCAAGAAGCCTGGACATTTTAAGATTGAGTGTCCTCAGTTGAAGGAGGCGTCTAAAAGAACAAAGAACAAGGCAATGTTAGCGACTTGGAGCAATAGCGATGAGTCAAGCTCGGAGGAAGATAACTAAAATGAAGCGAACTTATACTTCATGGCACAAGATGATGAGGTATCCTCTACACTTAACTCAGATTTTATTTTTAATGAGCTTCAAGATACTTTTTATGACTTAATAAAATATTTTAAGAAAATTAATATAAAAAATAAAAATCTTAAAGAAATAAATCAAACTCTTATAAAAGAAAAGAAAGAAGTAATTTGTGAGCACAACAAGTTAAAAAAAGAAAACAAAATCCTAAAAGATGAATTAGATAAATTAAAATCATTAGTTGATAAATTTACTTGTAGTTCTAAAAAATTACAAATGATTTTAAATAGTCAAAGAGAAGTTTATGATAAAACCGGCCTAGGATATAAACCTAGAGACAAGATAAAGTTTCTAAAGAACTTTTTTACTGCACCCACATCCATTGGCACCTCATATATCACTTGCTCTAGCTGTAGAAAAATAGGACATAAGGCATTTGAGTGCAACACAAGAAAATTCAATGAAAAACAAGTTAAAAGAATTTGGGTTTCTAAAGAAACTATGACCATTAACCCAAAAGAATCCAAAAAGACTTGTTTACCTAAAACTATCACTTGATTGTTTGTGTAGGAATGCCTTGTAGCCCAAAGATCTAAACGCAAATGGTACTTAGACAGTGACTACTCAAGACATATGTCGGGTGATAGGAGCAATTCTTCATCCTTGAGAGGAAGGAAGGAAGAGTAGTCACCTTTGATGACAATGGCAAAGAAAAAATAATTAATATTGGTAAAATTCAGATTATTTCTTCTACCTTCAAAGATAATGTATTATTAATTGATAAATTAAAATATAATTTGCTAAATATTGGTCAGCTATGTGATAAAGATTTTAGGATTTCATTTGAATCATCCTTATGCAAAGTATCTAGTTTCTTAGATGATAGTCTAAAATTCATTGGGTTGAGGCGTGGCAACATTTACATGGTAAAACTTGATGAAATTATAATGAAGAGTGATCAATGCCTAGTTGCTATGAATGCTAACATCAAAGAAACTAGTTGGCTTTAGCATCGTAGATTAGGTCATGCAAGCACGCATACTATATCTAAATTATTTAACAAAGATTTAGTTAAAGGATTACCAAAATTGAATTTCAAGTTTGATCATGTTTGTGGTGCTTGTCAATTTGAAAAATAAACTAGGAAGAGTTTTAAATCTAAAAATATGATTTCAACTTCTAAGCCTCTTGAACTTATTTGGACCTACTAGGACTATAAGCCCAGGAGGAAAGAAGTATGGTCTTGTCATTATTGATGATTATTCCCAGCTCACATGGATTTTATTTTTAGCACACAAAGATGAAGCTTTTTCAATATTTTCAAAGTTTTATAAGAAAGAAATAAATAAAAAGAACTCAACTATAGTTTGTATTCATAGTGATCATGGCATAGAATTTGAAAATAAATTTTTTGAAGAATTTTATAATAAACATGGTATGGAATATAATTTTTTAGCACCAAGAACTTCTCAACAAAATGGAGTAGTTAAAAAAAAAAATAGAATCTTAGTTGACATGGCCCGTACCATGTTATGTGAAGGAAATCTATCCAAATACTTTTGGACTGAAGCCATTAACATAGCATGTTATATCCAAAATAGAGTTTCTATTCATCCAATTTTAAAAAAAATCTCCTATGAACTTTGGAAAGAAAAAAGACCCAATATTAATTATTTTCATATCTTTGGTTGCAAATGCTTCATTCATAATAATGGTAAGAACAACCTAGGTAAATTTGATGCTAAGATAGATATGGGTATCTTTCTTGAATACTCTATATCTAGTAAAGCATATAGAGTCTTCAACAAATATTTTTTGGTTATTGAAGAATCAATTCATGTCATTTTTTATGAAGCTAACAATCTATCTTCGAGAAAGAAAGATATTTTTGATGATAATACAAGAATTCTCGAAGATGGAATGAAGAAGCTAAACTTGAAGGACAATAACATTCATGACAAAGGTAGATCTACAACAATCATTAAACAAGAGAAGAATGGTAAAATGAAATAACTAATGACCATGAAGATCTACCCAAAGAGTGGAGGTATGCACACAATCACTCAAGAGAACTTATTTTAGGTGATTCTTCACAAGAGGTAAGAACTAGATCTTCATTTAAAGATACATTTGATTATCTTATTTTTGTTTCATAAATAGAACCTAAAAATATAAAAAAAAATTGAAAAGACTCTAATTGGATGCTAGCTATGCAAGATGAACTAAACCAATTTGAAAGAAATAATGTATGGACTCTTGTAAATAGATCTCTTGATCATCCTATAATTGGCACAAAATGTATATTTAGGAACATATTAGATGAACATGGAATTGTAGTAAGAAATAAAGCTAGACTAGTTGCTAAGAAATATAATCAAGAAGAAGGAATTGATATTGATGAAATATATGCTCCTGTAGCAAAATTAGAGGCTATTAGATTGTTACTTGCTTTTGCTTGCTACATGAACTTTAAATTATTTCAAATGAATGTAAAGAGTGCTTTCTTAAATAGTTATATCACTGAAGAAGTATTTGTAGAACAACCATTCAATTTTGAAAATCACTCACTTCCTAACCATGTGTACAAATTAAATAAAGCTCTATATGGACTTAAGTAAGCATCTAGAGCATGGTATGAGAGATTAAGTAAGTTTCTATTATAAAATAATTTTATTAAAGAAAGTGTAGATAGTACACTATTTTTAAAAAGAAAAAATAATAATCTTTTTGTAGTTCAAATATATATAGATGACATCATATTCGGAGCTACTAATGAAATTCTTTGTCAAGAGTTTGCAAAGTTGATATAGGATAAATTCAAAATGAGCATGATGGGAGAGCAAAACTTCTTCCTCGGGCTTCAAATCAAATAATCAAAGAAAGGCATTTTTATTAGCCAAACAAAGTACATCAAGAAGATGCTGAGAAAGTTTAGCATGAAAAATAAAAAAGAGATCGGTACACCAATGAGCCCCTCATGCAAACTCGACAAAGATGAACATGATAAGAATGTGAATGAAAAGCTCTACAACGGTATGATAGGGTCCCTACTTTATTTAACTATAAATAGGCCTGATATATAGTTTAGTGTATGCATGTGTGCTAGATTTCAATCAAATCCCAAAGAATCTCATTTACTAGCTATTAAACAAATTTTTAGATATTTAATCTACACACATAACTTAGAACTTTGGTACTCAAAACAATCCTCCATTGAATTGATAGGATACACTGATGCTGATTATGGATGATGTAGATTAGATAGAAAAAGTACTAGTGACATCTGCCAATTTTTAGGATTGAATTTGATTTCTTGGTATAGTAAGAAGCAAAACTCTATAGCATTGTCAATAGTCGAGGCCGAATATGTCACTGTAGGAAGTTGCTGTGCTCAAATACTATGGATCAAGCAACAACTCGAAGATTTTGAAATTAAGCAAAATAATATATCCATTAGGTGTGACAATACTAGTGCCATAAATTTAACTAAAAATCCTATTCAACATTCAAGAACAAAGCACATTGAAATTAGACATCACTTCATAAAAGATCATGTTCAAAATAATAACATTATGCTTGAATTTGTATCAACTAAAAATCAACTAGCTGACATTTTTATAAGACCTCTAAATGAAGATAGATTTTCAAAAATCCAAGGTGAACTTGGTATATGTGATCCTCTATAACTATGCTTAATCTTGAATTTATTATATTTTGTCTTCATTTGCCATCTTAGACATCCTTAATTCTATCTTGAAAATTCAAAAAAAATCAGCTTGAAATCTTATTTTTATTCTGATTCTCCTCCTATCTTCGAGACGTATCGATTTATACACGAGACCTCTCAGCCGTGTTTTAAGACCCCTTGCTTTAAATGCAAGAGTTCTCAATTTTTTGAGATGTCTCATCTTCAAGATGAGAGCTCTCAAATTTCGCAGGGCTTTTTTTTAATCAAACTTTCGAGAGGCCCCCTCTCTTATTCGTTCTTTTCATTCTTCGAGACCTCACCCCCCAAACTCTCCCAAACTCCAATCCACTCCTTCAAAACTCTTGAATCACTATTTCATTGCCTATTTTGTCCAAATCTGAGACTCTAATGGCTCCAAAGAAGAGAACCACCACCACCCAAAGATCGTCCGCCACTCCTTCGATCGAAGCTAGGGCAAAGCGGTAGTGGGACATCTCCCAAGCATCTCCATCCACCTCTTTTTCATGATAAGGAAAATTTTTGTATTGGATCATGGCTAAGGCAATAAGATTGGGAGAAGCTGTGCTTTCTTGAGGTAAACGTATATCCGGACCTCATTAGAGAGTTCTTTGAGAATATTAACTTTGAGCAAGCATCAAGGATAGAATCTGTTGTTAAAGAAGTTCATATTTCATTGGACGATAGGAAAATAGGGCAACTCTTAGAAGTACCTAGGTTAGGGGCAAGCTATCAGAGTTTGGGTAATAAAAGTGAAGCTTTAAAGTGTATTTTGGAAAAAGAAAATGTGGATGAAAATCAACAATTAGTTTCGAATCATCTCTCAATGGAAATAAGACTGTTACATTACATAGTGAATCATATAATTTTTTCAAAAGTCAGAAGGCATGACTGGGTAGGCAAAAAGGAACTGGCTATTATGTACTACTCAGTAATCAGGATACCTATAAACTTTTGATTTTGATGCTTTAATAGTTGAAGGATACAGCCAACAAAAGTAAAGCATGTTTGCCCTATGGGATGATTTTCATTTTGATCTTCAAGGATTTTCATATCAATCTAGATGGTCAAGATTTTAAGAAATTAGCACACACTGACTACATAAATGAGGAAACTTTGAACAGAATGAAATTTATGCAAAAGGATGATAAATGGATAAGAGGAGAAGAAGAAGCTGCTACTAGGAATAAGCCTGAGGAGCACAAGCCTCCACCTCCTCCACCCTCACTCTCTATAGCTGGACCTTCATTCACCACATAAGGGTCTCCACATACTCTATAAGGGCCACCAAGTCAACTTCCTGCACCTCCTATTTTTTATCAAGAAAGTTTAATTGAAAGGGTTGTAGAGCAAGTGTCTGAAAGGTTCATTGATCTCCTCTCCAGTGTGAAGCATCAACTGTTGGTGAGTATTGAGGAACAAAGGATATCTTCTAAGGGATAGACTGAAATACTTAGTTAACAACTTAATGGATTATCATAAAGGCTTGAAATTTTAGAGAAGGAACAACATGGATCGTCAACTCAGATTGAACTTCTATTATCTGAGACTGCCAGAATTGCAAGAAGACTAGAGGAGAATATCATCACTCGGTGCACCACTGCTGAAGTCCTCATCACTTTATTGCGAAAGATTATGGATCGTATTGGTAGTCTTGGATCTCGAACTCCATCCACTTCTCAACCCTCACCTCTCCTCGACCTACACCTCACTTATCATCCTCTAGACCTAGATCTTCCTCTGAACCAATCATAGAGTTTTCCTCTGATGAGGAATAGGTCTAGCTCTTTCTACCTATTTTTGTTTGTTGCTTGGTGTACCTTTGGTGAATATTGGTATCGATCTCCTTTTTGTAAACCAATATATAATTTTTTTTATTATAATTTTATCTCGAATCATGGGCAACTTTTTATTTTGCAAATGTTTACTTCTCCAGTGATTTAGTAAATCCGGTTGAAAAAATATGAATAATGATGAAATCTATGATAGGGACGCGGTGCTGTCGTTAAGACACCGTGTTTATCAGTTTAATCCGACTTCTTAAAATCATTGAAAATGCGTAGATAGTAGTGAGTCGGGTCGAATCCACAGGGAAGGTAGTGTTTTTAGATTTGAAATCTTTGATTTTTAAAAGAAAAGAAAAAAAAGAATTTGAGTTTTGAAGATCAAAAGTGAAGTCGGAAAATTAAAAAGCAAAAATTAAAAGATGCAGGAATTTAAACTTGGTACTAAGATCTACTAGTTAGATCTTAGCATCTACTTGCAATAAAAAAAGCAATAATTTAAAGTGCAGAAATTAAATTACAATAAAAATTAAAAAGCAAGAAATTAAAATGCAAAAATAAAATTTTTATTAATTAAAATTTTAGAATTTAAATACATAAAATTTAAAAAAAAAAAGAAATAAAATAAAATAGCCTGATCTCTGATCTTGGATCGGCATTGGCAGAAAGATGGTGTAGAAGCTCGGCTCTTCTTCTCGGCACCCGTTGCTTCGAAGCAGCCTTTAACCCATAGCCTGGCTTCGCCCTGTACCAAAGCTTCACCTTGATCGGAGATGTTCAATTTTTGATGGCCTGGGGTCCTTTTTATAGAGCTAGGAGGGCTGGATATTTTTTCTAAAGGCAATATGGGACTAATAGCCTTTGTAATCGTAAAAATACAAAGAAATTTGGATAAAATTTGAATCAAAATAGCTCTGATATGACTCTGATAAATCTGATAAAATCCAGCCGTTCAACAGGAATCCAACGGTCCAAAAATCATCAAAATCGGATGCAGATAAGCTCAGATCGGGTCGGATTAAATTCTGGCCGTTGGATCGCGCTTGATCGAGGAAATCTGGCCGCAAATCGCGCTTCGGGAGTCTTGATCACCGCCGGCAGCATTCTGGACCGTCGGATCATCGCCTGGATCGAGCGCTGCCGTCCGATGGTGATCCGCGTGATGTTTGTATCTGAATAAAATTCGGAAGCAACCACAGCCGTCCGATCCTGACCGCAAACAACCACATCCGTCCGATCGCGCAATAACTGTTCCCATGGACCGCGTGGACCGGCCGCACCGCACACCGCAACCAATCAGCGCCGCTGTTGTCGGACGAAAAGACTAAATTACCCTTGTGAGCCGCGATAAATTTCTGTAGACCCTTAAGGGGTCTAGGTCCACCACGTGGCAATCTCTGATTCGCCGGAATTTGCTGAGCTGGCGGTCCACGCCTGGATCGTGGACCGGCTGATGGCTTCAACGGCTGAGTCGGCTTGATGGCTTGGCTTGGCTTGGTGGCTCGGCTTGCGGAGCCGGCTGAGCCGTTTTCTTTTTTTATTTAATTTTTATTTATTTTTATATTTTAAAAATTCATATCTTTTTCCATTTTAGCTCCGTTTTACTTGAAATTTATTTCGTTGTGATCAAAAAAATGAGCTCTTTCTATTGATAATAAAATTTTATTTTTTAATTTTTATTAATTTTTATTATTTTTTAATTAATTTTTTAATTAATAAAAATATGAATTTTTCAAAAATTATATATAAATTGATTATTAATTCTTAAAAATTAATATAAATTAATTAATAAATTAATACTTTTATTGGTGAATTTATGATGCTTATCACACCCCCCAACTTAAGCTTTGCTCGTCCTCGAGTAAAGAAAGAATTTAGTTTTAAATACCTTTTAACTTTAGAGTTTCGAATTTTACCTAAGCAATTTTCAAAATGGCCATTGATATTCAGTAGAGCTTAAATGAGATATATCATTGGGGTATTAATACTTATCAATAGAAAAATTAAGTAAAGAACATTAAATTTTTCAGAACTTTTTCTAAATTATTCCACTTTTATCTCTGATTTGTCTAAACTTTCATATAGGCAGGTGTATTGCTACTTCCATCCTTCATTTATTAATTTTTATTTTCACATTGCCCACTTTTTGATGCGAATATCATTGCTTACTTAGGCAACGGGACCCGGTTACTCGGTGGGAAACCAATGTTTTTTTTTTTTTTTTTTTTTTTTTTTTTTTTTTTTTTAACGTTGTACCACTATTGAGTGTCTTAACTCCTTAAGCTTTCTATTTGATCCATGTAGCGAGTCTTGGGCCAATGACTCCCAAACCAGTTGGCTTTAGGGCACTAGGTATAGAATACCCCTCGGGCTTACTAGCTCGAATCAAATAGGCTACGAGTTAAGACTAGCTTTACAACGAGCTTCTTTGCCCTTCCCACCTTTTGACGCGAAACTCAATGCTTGCTTAGGCAAAGAGGCCCGGTTACTCAGTGAGAAGTACTTGGAAACTATTTTATTAAAATAAATTTTTATATGAAGAAACGTATAGTTACCCTACACAAGCCTATAAAAAGTAGACTTTTCTTTGATGCTAGTAGAAATAATTAGAAATGCTCCAAGAAAAAAATTTTTTTATGTTCTGGACTTAACTCTTTATTGAATTTTCTTAATACTTGATTCCTCAATATCTCATAGATTCTCTAATCTGTGTGCATCAATTTTCTTTTTAAAAATGCTTAGTTTTAATTCGATTCTTAAGCATAATCAAGTATCTAAATACTAAATACTAACTTTTTCGAGGACTTAAAATTTTAAAATTTTTATTTTTCTCCTCCCCCCAACTTAATCGACATTGTCCTCAATGGAGAAGAAAAAATAAAGGATGTAATAAAGAACATGGAAGAATACACCTAACTCAGTATATATATATATATTTATTTATTTATTTATTTATTTATTTATTTATTTATTTTTTTTTATTTTTTTTTGGTCCAGCACATGCCTTTACAAATTTGAGCTCTCCCTCCAACTTATTCAAATTATCCTAAAAAGAAAATAAGATAAATTAGATAAAAACTAAATATTGGGTTGCCTCCCAACAAGCGCTAAGTTTACCGTCTTCAGCCAGACACAATGTAGCTCACTATCCTGTGTCGAATATTGGATTGACAAATTCCAATGGTTTTGGATTGCCAATCTCAGAAAGTTGATGTTGATTTTTAATCCCATTATTGATATATTCACTGTTAATTTTTGGGATATATTTTATGATTCCATTCTCAGACCCATGTTTATTAAGAATTTCTCCTATTTGTTTCTTCTAAAATGCTCATGAATGGAGTTTTAGGAGTTAAGTTTGATTCAATGGGTGCTGGAATGGTGACTAAAGGCGGTTTTAATTCTGGAGGTAAATTAATGTGATCCTGCTTAAACAACTCCATTGATATTTCATTACATGCCTTTTGATTTTTATAAGAAGAACCAGCTTCTAGGGTTGAAGGGAATAGGACATTAGGTTTATAAGTCTCGGGTAAATCATCTATTCTCTTTTCCCTTATTTCTATCTCATTTAAACTGGAACTAGCATCAGTACTAATTCCTGGCTTGGGTTCTTCTATGTGGTTAGTCTCAGTACTAACCAGTTCCTCTAAATTTTTCATTTTGGCTAGCATCAGTACTAGCCTCTCTCACCTGGTCTTGGTATGGGTCCATAAGAATCCTATAGCTTTTAAGTTCAGGAATTACTTTGGTATTCTCAAATTGGAAGATTCTTAGATGAAACATTAGATTGATAATTTAATCCAGGTGGTTGGTGGTCATTAGGTGGGTTATTTGAAATTGGTAGGTTCGGTAGTTGATCTAGTTCTCTCCTCATGTTAGACTCAACTAATTATCCTATTTGAGCTTCTAGTCTGGCGATAGATTGCTGTTGAGTTAGAATTAATTGTTGAAGTTGGTTAAATCTATCATCAGCTAGATTGGTCTGTTGAGGAGGTGGGTATGAAGGCTGATTATAATATGATGGCTGGTTAAACTGACTAGGCTGACCATTATTATAGGCATAATTTTGATAATTTTGCTCAAGTGAAATTTGGGTCTGAGCCTGAGTCTGTTGGGATGTCCAAGAAAAATTAAAGTTACTCCAATCTGAATTATATGAATTTGAAAATGGGTCATTAATCAATTTGGAGTATCCTTGAGTAGCTTGAACTTGTTCTTGGATAAAATATGGAAACTGTGCAGTCATAGGATATTCACTTACATGATGGGTTGGACTAGCACAGATTGAATAACTCTCCTGATAATTAGAAGATTGTTGACCTAGGGTTAGGAGTTGATCTATTTTCTGATCAAGAAGGTCAACTTTATCTAATTTTTGGACTATTAGATTTATATTAGCCATTTGATTATTATGTTTAATGTGAATCAACCATTCAATTAAGTTCAACTAAATCAGAAAAAGCGATTTCCTACCATGCATGTATTAGTGTAACCCTAATGTATGGTTTAAAAATTTTTAGAATTTTTTTTATTTATTATTATTATTATTATTTTATTATATTAAAAATTAATTTTTTTTAATTATTTTTATTTATTAATTTTAATTTAATTTAATTTAATTTAATTATTAAGTTAGTTTAGTTTAGTTTAATTTTTATTTTATTTTATTTTTAGAGGAGAAAGGAGAAGAAAGAAAAAAGAGTTCTAAAGAAGAGGTCCTAAGGAGTCCTAGAACTAAGAAGAAAGAGAAGAATTCGGTTTAATTAGATCTAATGTTGGTTAGCAATCAAGTTGGTCAATCAATCCTGACTAAGGGTTATCCTAGATCTAGACAGCTCCTAACTGCCAAGGTCACCTTCAAGCCCTCCAAGTGTAGGATTAGCCAATCAACTAGCCAGGTAAGTGTAAGGTCGGTGGGAGTCCCCCCGTTGCTTGCCTTAGACACCAATTATGCTTGGCCAGGTAAGCGAACGGAACCAATTAGAAACCACCTTCCTTCGGGCCCAATCGTCCCTGAACCACTTTCCTAGACACCAGTCAAATTGACTTATCCTAACCCGGTTCAACTCTTAGGATTCCTTATCCTATTGAGCTCGAGTTCCTAGGGTTGATGTCTAATTGATTTTAAAATTAAAGGCTTAGGTCAATGCAGGATGCTGGTTGGTTGTTTGTGGGCTAAGGAAGGGTGATCAAATCCCCACCTTATCTTGTTTAATTGGGTTGTGCCCTTAATTTGATTTAATATGAATATGCAAAAAAAAAAAAATTCAATCAAAGGGTTCTATGCAATTTAAACTAGATGCATGTAACTAATTGTATTCTGAAAGGCTTACCTTGCCTCCAGCAATCACCAAAAAAAATAAAAATAAAAATAAAAATAAAACTAATATGATGCATGCTCTAAACAGTTAGGATTTCTAATCTTATCATGAGGCTTTTAATTAGGTTTAAATGGATATTTTTTTAAATTAATTTAAAAATAAAATAAATAAATAAATAAATAAAAAGAAAAGAGGAACTAGGGTTAGGATTGATCTCTTACCAGGCAAAACTTCTGATTCTTTTTTTTTTTTTTTTTTCTACAAAATAAATAAAAAAAATTAGTAAGAAAATAAAAATTTTATTTATAATTTATTTATAGAAAAATCAAAGAGATCAAAAATTTAATATCCGTGCCTTCCCCGGCAACGGCGCCAAAAACTTGGTGCGTTTGCCGAAATTATTTTTAATAAATCAAAGAAATCAAAATCAAAAATCAAAAACCTTCCCCGGCAACGGCGCCAAAAACTTGATAGGAACGCGATGCTGTCGTTAAGACACCGTGTTTATCAGTTTAATCCGACTTCTTAAAATCATTAAAAAAATGCGTAGATAGTAGTGAGTCGGGTCGAATCCACAGGGAAGGTAGTGTTTTTAGATTTGAAATCTTTGATTTTTAAAAGAAAAAGAAAAAAGAATTTGAGTTTTGAAGATCAAAAGTGAAGTCGGAAAATTAAAAAGTAAAAATTAAAAGATGCAGGAATTTAAACTTGGTACTAAGATCTACTAGTTAGATCTTAGCATCTACTTGCAATAAAAAAAATAATAATTAAATTGCAGAAATTAAATTACAATAAAAATTAAAAGCAAGAAATTAAAATGCAAAAATAAAATTTTTATTAATTAAAATTTTAGAATTTAAATACATAAAATTTAAAAAAAATAAAATAAAATAAAATAGCCTGATCTCTGATCTTGGATCGGCATTGGCAGAAAGATGGTGTAGAAGCTCGGCTCTTCTTCTCGGCACCCGTTGCTTCGAAGCAGCCTTTAACCCATAGCCTGGCTTCGCCCTGTACCAAAGCTTCACCTTGATCGGAGATATTCAATTTTTGATGGCCTGGGGTCCTTTTTATAGAGCTAGGAGGGCTGGATATTTTTTCTAAAGGCAATATGGGACTAATAGCCTTTGTAATCATAAAAATACAAAGAAATTTGGATAAAATTTGAATCAAAATAGCTCTGATATGACTCTGATAAATCTGATAAAATCCAGCCGTTCAACAGGAATCCAACGGTCCAAAAATCATCAAAATCGGATGCAGATAAGCTCAGATCGGGTCGGATTAAATTCTGGCCGTTGGATCGCGCTTGATCGAGGAAATCTGGCCGCAAATCGCGCTTCGGGAGTCTTGATCACCGCCCGGCAGCGTTCTGGACCGTCGGATCATCGCCTGGATCGAGCGCTGCCGTCCGATGGTGATCCGCGTGATGTTTGTATCTGAATAAAATTCGGAAGCAACCACAGCCGTCCGATCCTGACCGCAAACAACCACATCCGTCCGATCGCGCAATAACTGTTCCCATGGACCGCGTGGACCGGCCGCACCGCACACCGCAACCAATCAGCGCCGCTGTTGTCGGACGAAAAGACTGAATTACCCTTGTGAGCCGCGATAAATTTCTGTAGACCCTTAAGGGGTCTAGGTCCACCACGTGGCAATCTCTGATTCGCCGGAATTTGCTGAGCTGGCGGTCCACGCCTGGATCGTGGACCGGCTGATGGCTTCAACGGCTGAGTCGGCTTGATGGCTCGGCTTGGCTTGGTGGCTCGGCTTGCGGAGCCGGCTGAGCCGTTTTCTTTTTTATTTAATTTTTATTTATTTTATATTTTTAAAAATTCATATCTTTTTCATTTTAGCTCCGTTTTACTTGAAATTTATTTCGTTGTGATCAGAAAAATGAGCTCTTTCTATTGATAATAAAATTTTATTTTTTAATTTTTATTAATTTTTATTATTTTTTAATTAATTTTTTAATTAATAAAAATATGAATTTTTCAAAAATTATATATAAATTGATTATTAATTATTAAAAATTAATATCAATTAATTAATAAATTAATACTTTTATTGGTGAATTTATGATGCTTATCAAGCATACACTAAGGGAGAGCATTAATACCACAATTGGTATATCATTGAAAATTTAAGTTCTTTTAAAATCAAGAATTTCACATTCTTTCATTCATTAATATATAATATACGTATTGCTTACATTCTCTTTATAAATTGCTTGATGTTTTGTCATCATCAAAAAGAGAGAGATTATTGACCCCCTAAGTGATCTTGATGATGACCAAATATTAAAGCAAATGATTATTAATATATTTTATTTTAAGTATTCAAATATCAGAAGAAAGAGAGTTCTTTGATCAAAATAAGGATGACACAAAATCCAATTCAAATAAAAATCAATTTTGGTAGCAAGAATTCCCTCAAAATTATCTTGGGTCAGTTTTTGAGATGTCTCCCAAATTTTTTGAGAGCTCTCGTAAAGTCTGGCATGCCCTCGAGAGGTCTCGAGTTAATCTCGAGATGTCTCATTCTCAGGTGATAGAAACTTAGTTTTCGCACTTTGAGAGTGAGAGGTTTTGTGGTTTCGATGAGACGACTCATTCAAAATTGAGAGCTCTCGATCTCAGGTGACATATTTTTTCAGAAAGTAAATTTTCGAGCATCTAAGAATGAGAAGTCTCCTAGCCAAAATGAGAGGTCTCGAAATCTAGCGAGAGGTCTCGAGACACGATGATAGCTTTTCAATAGACTATTCTAGATTTATTTTTCTCGCTTTCAATAGTTAGTTTCTATTCTCCAATGGTCGGATTTCACTTTTTCTAGACTCCAATCATATCCAAGTTAGATGAAATGCCCTAGATATAAAAGAGAGAAGATGTACATTTTGGATCAACCAAGAAATCCAAGAAAAATGAGAGAAAAGCAATGAATGCCTTATTTTCCACGAGCAATCCTTTTCACTCAAAGTTCTCTCAAGTATTGAAGTGCAATAACTTCCAGCATTTAAAGAGGCATTCAACGAACTACAATGACAACCATTCAACTCATTTAAAGGACCATTGTTTGTTGTAAATCTTTCTTATTTTTTTTCATGTACTCGATTTCAGCAGGGGCTAAATAATTATCAAAAATTATATTTAGTTATCTGCAAATGATCAAGGAGGACCTACATGCTACTGTGGCCTCGTAACTCTATGCCAAACAGTCAACGTTAGGAGAGCATACGAATGGACAATAATACCTACCTCACACACGTACGAATCTCTGATGTAGCACTCTAGTGGTATGATATATCTTGATGGAATGACAACCCTTATACTCTCCCCAGGATATGTCGTCCTCCACTCCAACAGCTTCTCATTTCTGGCGGCTCTACATGTCCGCCTAATCATAGTATCAGTAGCTACAGCAAAATATAAAGCTTAAAATTAGTTATTTATGCATGATACAAACTTAAAATAAATATAATATAAAAAACTATAATATATAAAAATAACCTGTGGTAGGAGATGATGTGCATGCCTCACCAGTAGTGTGCTGCTGAGATGAAGAGGTACCGATATCTCCATATCAATTCCCCCATCAGATCATCCTCCTAGTGGCATGACTTAAAATCAGTTATTTATAAATGATAAAAAACTAAAGCAAATTAAATATAAAAAACTATAATATGTAAAATTAACCTAGATTGGCTAATATGATCGTCTAATCATCAAGAGATCGTTGCTGAGAAGCCGATGCACCGACATCTCCTCATGGAAGCCTTCGGGGTCATCCTCTTAGTGCCATGTCTGTATCAAATAATATATTAGAGATAATATAATATTGATAAAAATTACATCAATACTAAATGATATATGAAATTTAAGATATATGAGTTTCTTGAAAAATTATATATTATCAATCAATGTCTGTATCTTCGTCAGGAGGATTATCGACATCTTCATCATTATAATCCATCAATGTATAATCTTCCTCGTTATCATTTATGAAGTTGTAATCATTGTCATCATAATCTTCCGACACGTTCAAATTTAATTCACTAACATCAATATTATCAGGTTGCACGCCATTCCTAATTAGAGGAGATATGCTTCTAATGTCGGCACTGTACTATCCTAAGTCAGGTATATTCTATTCCTCCTAAAAGAAATCCTCATCTATTTCTATCTCAGAACGAACATCTATGTCATAAATATCCCTTGGTACAATTCTTTGTACAATATGTCACTCACCCTTATATCTCATATCTTTTAGGTATAATACCTACTTTGCCTGACTAGCGAGTATAAAAGGATCTGATTGGTACCATGTTCTTGCAAAGTTGACGCTTGTGAAGTATGCATTTTTATGAATACCCATCCTATTATTGCTAATATCCCATCATTGACATTTAAATAAGTAAACAAATCATTTTGATCCATATCTTAACAATTTAATATTAGAAAGGATACCATAATATTCAATCTCATTATCTCCATCAGTTTTCAATGTCAAAATTCTACTATTTTGAGTCCGCCGCTACATATCAAGCATTCTTGTATGAAATCTCATACCACCAACAATACATGAGCTATAACATGAAATCCTAGGATCCAGGTGACATGCCAAATTATATAATTCCTTAGTTGCACCATCTTCTTTATTATGATACATTAACATCATCTACAACAACATACATATAAGTTAAAATAAATCATCTCTATATACATTACATGTAATAAAAAATTGAATAAAACTCTTATTATACTTACACATTGTCTGAACCAAGTTGCAAATTTTCTTCGATGTTGTCCCTCGATATCTCTATTATTTTATTGCAATAATACATCTCTATGCTCTCTATAATAAATACATGCTTATTATTTATTTTACCTCATAAAAAGTAAATAATATTAATTATATAAAGATACTTACTCTATAAAATGATAGATTTCTTCGTAATTATTTAGTACATAGAAATGCACCAGCTCGCATTCTTCTATGTCCATAAGTTTGTACTTTCTTTCACTAATGGGATGAACATTAACCTTAAAAATAGATAATGTAGATTCAATGTCGGCCTACTCCCTATCAGCATTGTGCTCTTCATGATTGAATCATGTTTCCACATCATTGAGGTACATTGAACAGAATGTAAGATACTCTGTGGAGATATATGCTTTCACAATTGATCCTTCTGGATGTACCTTATTTCGCACATATTATTTCAACTTATATAAAAATCTACACATACAAAATAATAAAAAAAATATATAATCATTTTTTTGTTATGATTGTAATTTAAGTAAAGAAATCAACTTTTTTATAACATTATTACCATTCAACATGATACATCCATCGGTACTGAATTGGCCCGACAAGCAAAGCCTTTCTTGAAAGGTGAATCACCAAGTGTACCATAATATCGAACCACCAAGGTGAACCGCCAAGGGCAATATTTGATTGAAGCTTCTGAAGTATATCAACTTGGAGTTTTCGACAACATAATTCTCAAAAGAAAATACCCAATTCAATAAGTATATTCTGTACCTCTACGGTGGAGAAGCCATGCATCATAATAGGTATAAGATGCTGCAACATAACATGAAAGTCGTAACTCTTCATACCCGAGATACTATCGTCTTTCAATTTCATACGGCTTGAAATATTAGAGGCAAAACCATCAAAAAACTTTATGATTTTTAACCACTCATAGAAATTTCATTTCTCATCGTCATGCAATGTATAACTTGCAGCTGGCATTAAGAATTTTCCACCATCATGGGGCATCAAGTACAACTTATATCGTATTTTCATTCTTTCTAGGTCTAGTCGAGAATTTAGATTATCCTTTGTTTTTTTCTTGATGTTAAGAAGTATCCTGATAACATTATCACAAATATTCTTTTCAATATGCATGATATCCAAATTATGATGATATAGGAGATGTTGCCAATAAGATAATTCAAAAAATATACTCTGCTTCGTCTAGTTCAACTCTGATTGATTACGCTTTCGCTTGTGACCCCTAGAAACTTTGCCGAATTTAACACTGCCAATGGCCTCTAGTTGTGCCAATATATCATCTCCGCTCATCATACAAGGTGGCCCATGCATCTCTGACTTTTCATTGAAGCATTGATTCTGACGGGTTCTCTAAAAATGATTAGATGGTAAAAACCTGCGATGACCCATATAAGCAATTTTTCTTCCATGCTTCAGCCTAATGGAACAGCTATCACCATTGCAAATTGGGCATGCCAAATATTCTTTTGTGGTCTATCTAGATAGATTGCCATATGTCAGAAAATCATTAATTGTCCATATTATCATCACATGCAATCAAAAAATTTTTTACAAACTGAATCATATGTTACAGCACCAATCTCCCAAAGTTCTCTCAATTCATCGATTAAGGGTCGTAGATAAATATCTACCTCATTACCAGGAGCTCTAGGTCCAAGAATAAGTAATGATAAAAATATAAATGGCTCTTTCATATATTTTTATGGTACAACATTATACAGCATTAGCATAACTGGCCACATACTGTAAGCATTGATTGTGAGATACTAGTGAGATTTGTTGGAAGTAGCAATAAGTCAATTGGCCATCATGTCAAGACTATTTGTTGAGTAGCAAGAGTTGCCTTCGACTTTGATTATGAAACAAGTTGATTTTCATTGTTAATAAAATTGCATCAATGATTAGCTATTAATTGATTACTTTCAATACAAATGTTATGATTGTTAAAGGAACTATAAATGTTCTAGTGACTAGTCATTTGCAACTGCTTTAGTTTTAGTTTTGTATAAGTTATTATACATTTATGATTTTATTATGAAATTATTTATTAATTTCTTTATTGATTAATGAATTTATTGTGAACCAGTATACATGCACATGTTAACCATTATAATAGGCAATCTTTTGATACAATAGATTAGATTAGCTAAAGTTTATATATTTTTTGAGAGGAAAAATTATAATTATAAAATAAATGCGCAAGATGTGGATAATTTATGGATAATATATATTCTCAACCTGGTAAAATAAGTAATTATATAAATAAATTAAATAATAATAATAAAAAAAACCTTCCTCCTTTCCCTCTGGCCACCATCACCACCACCCCATGTGCCCCTCTCCCCCTGCGCCCCCTCCCCCTCCGTCCGCACCTCCCTCCCCTCTGCCCCCACGCCATCCCTTGGGTACTTGTCACCATCGCCACCGTCCACACCCAACTGGGTCCCCGCCACTGCCCTCTCCCCCTCCGTATGTGGCCATCCCTCCTCCCCACCCCTCTCGTGGTGCCCCTCCTTTTCCAAAATGCTCTAGCCCGCCCCAACCCCGGCCCCACCCCCGGCCCGTGGCTCCCCTCTGCCCCATCTCGCCCCTCCTCCTCTCCTTCCTCCCTGGCTCCAACCAACCCCACCCCCCCGGTCCTCCCTTCCCCGAGGATGCAAAAAAAAAAGGGTTTTACCTTTCTAGGATGGCAGCACGATGGCAACGGCAATGGCGTGGCACGGTAGTGACGATAGCGACGGAGGTGGAAGCGGAGACGATCGACGGTGAGAGCGATCGAAAGAGAGAAGGAACAATAGGAGGATGGGAGAAATAGGATAGCCAGTGGAGAGGGTTCAAGTAGGAAATAGGAGGGCGAGGGTGGGAGACGAAAATGCGGTGAGGGGTGGGGTCATAAATATCTAAAGAGATTTATCGATGCAAATTTACGTCGGTAATTATTATAATTAGCTACGTTCAACAAAAATATAGGTAATTATAGTTATTTTTGATATTAACAAAATGTCAACAAATTTTTAATAATAAATAAAATATTTAATAAAAAGTATAAAAATTAAAAGATCTTTTTCGATGCAAACTTACATTGATAATTATGATAATTAACTATGTTAATTATAAACATAGGTAGTAATGTTTATTTTCGATGTTTACAAAACATCGACAAAAGTTTAACAAAAAATAAAATATTTAATAAAAAGTATAAAATATCTAAAGAGCTTTTTCAATGCAATATTATGTTGGTAATTATAATATTAGCTACGTAAACCAAAAATATGGGTAAGTACAGATATTTTGATATTTAGTAAATGTCGGCAAATGTTTAACAAAAATAAAATATTTAATAAAAGTATAAAATATCTAAAGAGCTTTTTCAATGCAATATTATGTCGGTAATTATAATAATTAGCTACGTTCACTAAAAACATAGGTAAGTATGGTTATTCTCGATGTTTAATAAATGTCGGTAAATGTTTAACAAAAAAATAAAATATTTAATAAAAAGTATAAATTTTTATCGACATAAAATTAATGTCAGTGAATAAGATTATTACCCACGTAACTGGTTAACATAGAAAATTTGCATTATTTTTTATGAATAAATTTCATCAAAAAAGTTTTTTTAAAATTAACATATTTATTTTCATAAGTAATTTATCATTTATGTTTGTAATTCAATAATTAATATTAATTATTGACATTAATTACCTAATGTTAATAATTAACTTAAATTCAAATTAATTACCTCAAGTGATTTACCATCGCAAAAAAAACATTGGTAGCTTAATAATTAGCTAAGTTAACAGGAAATGTAGGTAATTAGAGTTATTGTTGATGTTAAGCAAATATCAAAAAATATTTATTTAAAATTAAAATTATTTTTAAAAAATATTTAATTAAAATTTAAAATTAAAAAATTAAAAAAAAATATTTTTTGATGTAAATGAAATGTCGAAAATAAAATTAATTTCTTATGTTAGTGATTTTCATAGGTAATTATTTTATTTATCGATGTTAAAATTACATCGCTAAAATAGCTAATTACTTACATAAAGCAATAGCAAAGGCAATTGAATATTTTTTGATGTTTAATTTGCATTAGAAAAAAAATTTTAAATTAATATTTTTATTTTTATAAATAATTTATTATTATCTAATTAATTTTTAGGTATAATTTTAGAATTTAGAAGTCCATCTTCATTATTTATTATCTAAATAATTATCGTTATCATTACAAAAGTCCATCTCGATCTGGTAGTCCTAGCTATATCGATCAATAAAATTTGATTTTGACGATCATGAACAACCACGTAATGATTTGATAGATAAAGACTATCGATAGTTTCAAAAACTTGTAACAAGAATCTCGGTGATATTTATAGTATACTATCAAAATTTTACCTCAATTGGACATCATTATCATGATCAATTTAGCATGAAATGATTTTAATCATTAAATAAAAAAGATATGATCAAAAGGCCAAACAGCATTCGATTATAAGATGATTTCTAGATAAATGATCTTTACTAGTACTTTGATCATTTATACGGTGGTGATCAAAAAATTCAAACTACGCATGTATGAACCATCCATGTTAAGTAGATCTTACAAAAGCACAAGTATAATTACTTAAGGATATTAAGAATTAGTATCAAGAGATATATAGTTTTGGATCGTTCATATATGTATAATTTAAATTTTATGATCATCACCATACAACCAATCATAGTTGTAGCAAAGATCATTTATCTAGAAAATCGTCTTATAATCGGATGCCATTTGGCTTTTTGATCACATATTTTTTATTTAACGATCAAAATCATTCCATGCTAAATTGATCATGATAATGATGTCTAATTGAGTTAAAATTTTGATAGTATGCTATAAATATCACCAAGATCATTTTTGCAAGTTTTTGGATCCATTAGTAATTTCTATCTAAAAAATCATCATGCGGTCATTCGTGGCGATCGAAATTAAATTTTAATAATCGACATAGCTAGGGCTACCGGATTGAGGCAAACTTTTGTGATGATACTCCAATGATAATTATTTAAATAATGAACAATAAAGATGGGCTTCTAAATTCTAAAATTATACCTAAAAATTAATTAGATAATGATAAATTATTTATAAAAATAAAAAAATAATAAAAATATAAAATATTTGCCGACATTAGCGTAGGCAATAAGCTAATTATCTACATAAATAATTAACATAGATAATTTGATCATTTTCTATGTTTATTTAACATCGATAAATCATTTATAAAAATATAAAAATTATAAAAAAATATTTATCGATGCAACATTAGCATCGATAATAAGCCTAATTATTTACACTAATGTTTAGTGTCAGTAATTTTGGTTATTACCTATGCTTATTTATCTTGATAAATTATTTATAAAAATTAAAAAAGTTAATATGAAAGAAAAATATTTGTCAACGTCATAATAGCGTAGGCAATAAGCATAATTACCTACGCAAAAAGTTAATGTAAGTAATTTAAATTATTTTCTATGCTAATTTAGCATCGATAAATTATTTATAAAAAAAATTTAAAAAAAATATTTTTCGACGTTGACTAAGCATAGGTAATAAGCTTAATTACCAATGTTTCTATGAAATGTAGGTAATTATACTTATTACCTATGCTAGTTTAGCATTGATAAATATTTATTAAAAAATAAAAAATTAAATATACCCATTATCGATGATTTACTCTAAATATCGGCATAAATTTTACGTCGATAATTATATTTTTTGACGTATATTTTTAGCATAGCTAATTATTCAAAATTTGCCGATGTTTGCGTTTTTACATTGCTAACTATTTACCTACGCAAAACATTGCATAGGTAAATTTTGTGTCAGCTAAATCCATGTTTCTTGTAGTGTATGCAAAACTGTAATGTTGTAGGTTGTAGCTGGAAGTACTAGTGATGCTAGCTCTGCATATGTTAAAATAGCAGTGGATTTGGTATGGTCTATCAAGTGAAACTTAAAGATTGTGGATACTTAATGTTAACTACTTTACAAACACTAACAAACTTTCTATTGTTTTGTAGAAACTTGGAAGAGAAAGGAGATCTAAGTATGGTACTAGAAGAGGTGGTCATAGGAAGGGTGGTAATGCAACTAATCAAGGGATCACATCAACTCAAGGCAGCAGTGCAGATGGTTCTAAAAGAAGATGTGATTGCTTAGAGGTGATTTTGGTTACATTTCTGAATGTTGTACTGATTGTAATTGAAGTGAATGTTATACTTCTAAATGTAATGTATGAATGTGATTTAGTGATATACTGATTTTAGTTTCAATGTGGATGTGATATATTTGGTTTCAAATGTGAATGTAATACATTGGTTGTCAATATAAATGTGATATGTTGGTTTCAATGTAAATGTGATACATTACTTGTATTTGTGATTGTGATATCTTGGTTTCAATATGAATGTGATACATTGGTGGTCAATGTGAATGTGATGCCTTGGTTTCAAATGTGAATGTAATACATTAGTTGTCAGTGTGAATGTGATACCTTGGTTTCAATGTGAATTTGATACATTGGTTGTATTTGTGATTGTGATACCTTGGTTTCAATGTGAATGTGATATACTGGTTGCTAATGTGAATGTGATGTCTTGGTTTCAATGTGAATGTGATGTCTTGGTTTCAATGTGAATATGAAACCTTGGTTCAATGTGGATGTAGTACATTGTTTTTCAATGAACAATGCAGATGAATTTCATAGTTTTTCAATGAATTATGGATGTCATATATTGGTTTTATATGAATTATGAATATGGTATATTCTTTTTCAATGAATGATGAATGTCATGCTATTTAGGTTATCTATTAGTTATGTATCACATTAGCACTTAAAATACTCTTAATGTATGTGCAATTAACCAGTAGCAATCAAAACTCTGATTATTTAGATCAAGATTCATGAACTTGGTACTGGAGGTCGTGTCGGCTGGCTGATGGTATAGTTTGATATGGATCTACACCAAACAGGACCAGCATAAATCGACATAGAGGAGAAAAGACGAACCGGGAGGAGGAAAAGAGAGAAAAGAGAGAAAGAGGGGAGGGGAAGTGAAGGAAAGGGAGAAGGGGGAGGCCGTGGCTGGAGAAGATGCCAGCGGCAGCCATAGGTGTGCCGCTGGCATGCTTGAAAGGTCGCGAAGGCCATGGCTTCAGCCAAGGAACGCTGGCACGCTCAAAAGATCGCAAAGGTCGCGGCTTCATCCCTCCTTCCTCGACTGAGAGAGAAAGAGATAGAGAGAGGGGGGAGAGAAAAAATGAGGGAGGGTAAGTTATCAGAGAGGCCATCGGAGGGCCTTCGATTAGCCGCCGTGGTTGCCTGATGGCCCAATCATAGTCTTTGGTGCCATGAGTATGAAACAAGGGCGATCGTCCCTATTTCATAGATTTTTTTTTTTAAAGCCATATTACAGTTAAGCCAGTATTGGATTTGCTGGCTTCACTTAAATAAAGACTACAAACCCATTACCAGCTTCACTATTTTTTTGCTTTTTTAAAAAAAAATCTTAAACAGTGAAGCTGGTAATGAATTTTGTCAGCTTTACTATTTTTTAGCTTTTTTTAAAGAAACTAAAAAATAGTGAAGCTGGCAATGGATTTTGTTGACTTCATTATTTTTTAGCTTTTTTAAAGAAATATTAAATAGTGAAGCCAGCAACGAGTTTGTCGACTTCACTATTTATCTTCATTTTTAAAAGAAGGTTGATGCGTGAACAAGGATGGTCGCCCCTGTTCGACGGCCGCACCTCTACCCATATGGTTTCCACCATTCGATAGCCATGACAGCCACCCAATCGACTCTGACAGCCCCTCCATCGACTGCATCTCCATCCATTGTGTCGCTCTCCCCCTTTCTCTCTCTTTTTCTCGCTCGATTTGGTGCCCTATTGGGCAACGTCAAGCCACGAAGGCCTCTGCGGCTCTCCGATAGCCTCAGCAGGCCACCATCGGCTTCTGACGGTATTGTCCCATGTCTTCCTATCCTCCTCTCCCTCTTTTTTTCTCTCTCTCCTTTGCTGTACTAGTTTTTTTAGCCGAACTATCCTGGCTCCCCGCCAGTCTAACTCGGTATGGGGTGTACCGACCAGTTAGGGCCGATATTGAAAATGTTGGTTTAGATTGGTTATTAATTATATATCACATTAGCAATTAATGTGCCGCTAATGTACTGTAACATGCTTGAAGACTTCACCAATATATGTGCAGTTCATGTGCCAGTGCCAATTGAGACTCTGATTGTTATAATATCATATTAGCACGTAAATATTTGGTTAAGTACGGTGACATATTCACTTTTAAGGTCTGATAACAAGTGGAAGACCTGATCCTATTGCAATGTTCTGAGAGTTTGGAAGATGCAATGACACCACAACAATGTAGTTCAATCCAATTATAGTCAGGAAATTGTGATACATTGACATTTACAAGTTTTACAATAAGGCAAATACATTGTCATGGCATGTAGTATTGATAAAAAAATCATTAGGCATGTAGGCTAGGAAAATCAGAATAATCATGATCAAACAATATATAACTATCAATCTATTACATCTTCCTCTCTCCCCTCTTAACATAGATTGTCTTTTTAGTTCAGCAAGCTGATTTCAAGTAGAGATGTCTTATACTCTATACTTTCCTTCTCAATCTGGTCCAGCTGCTTCTCAACCTCTAACTTCTCAATTTTTTCTTCAATTTGTTGATTATTTTGAATGCACATCCAGTTCACTCGCAATCTAACCACTAGAAGTAGTTGCAACCTCTATCAAGCTATAAAAAAAAAAAATCAAAAGTGATCTTCATTATCCTTCTTATTGTAACATCAGATCCATTAAAATAAAGCCAAATAAACCAGACTCTTTATATCATAATTAGGGTATGTCCAAAACCTCCTTCCCAGATTTGCACTAGTCCATGATATCTTTACTATAGCTAAAAGATGACATTGACATTTCTTCAAGCCACCACTATCCATACCAGATTTTTCTCCTTCCCAAACTCCCAATATTAAAGAACTCATTTCCTGCAGTTGAGATAGAGATAGAGAGAAAGAGAGAGAGACCGAGAGAGAGAGAGGGCAAGAAAGATAGAGCAAACAAGATATAGACCAAAAGAGGGTAAAATAGCTGCCATTTACTGGATTTTGGTGGAAATTTTGCCACCATTTTGTTATTTTTCTTGGTGGAGTATAAAGAGTCCAAGTAATCTCAATAAAAATCCACATTAGTCAATTAACAACAAAAAGATTGCTAGGTAGGCACCGGCGGTGAGGTTATGCCCAATTTTGGGGGCTAGAAGGGGACATTGCAACAATCTGTAAAGTGCAGCATTGACATTACTGAAATTGAATGTACTGGAGTATTTGCAAATTAGATTAAAATGCAGGAAGATTTTTACTTTTTATCCTAAATTTAAATAGAATTACAAATAAAAGCAGATATTTAGATACACATCAAATAGTTGTCTATCCATATCCATATTCATTTCTTTTTATAGACATGGATGAGGATCTAGATAATAGTCGAATGCTCAAATTTCTATCCATATTCAGATAGATTTGGATATGAAAATAGATCCAGATGGATATTATCTATTTCTATTTTACCCCTAATTATAACTTTTAAAGTATAATTTTTTAAAAAGATATATATAAATTATATATATAGCATATCTATTAGGATTATAAAAGAACTTCCGAGGGTTTCGCCATGTAGAAGTGACTCTTATTGCTGAAATGGTTGCAGACGTGGCATAGAAGATATTACCACCCTATGTTTTGATTGCCAGCCTCCACCCATCATATTTAGCCGTAGGATGGTGTGGAATTAAACGGGGATAGTTATATCAAATTTTGGAGGAGTTCAAGACTTCTACGGGATTGCCTACTCTATTGCTAGGAGAACGATCGAGTTTCAAATTCTCAACTTGGATTGCAGATACCTTGCAAGCGGATCTTCTACCTTAATTCCCAAAGCATGAATCTTTTCATTTTAAGTCAGAAATTGCTTCACTTTTCTTTGTGTGGGGTTCTTCTAATTAGGATTCAAAGATTACCTTTTCGATAAGTTTTGTCTTAAGATCCATATTTTTTTAGATCTTTTGCGATATATTTTTTCTTTTTCTTTTTTTTTTTAGATTTAGAAATTTAGATTGATCTTAATTAAGCAAGCTGTTGATCCCATGATTGATCTTGATGGTCACCAAAGTGGGAGTAGGAAGTGTGACATCAGAGGTGAAGGGTGTAGAGATTCATCTTGATGCTGAGAGTCTAGGTCACATTCTTCACATGCCGACTGTTGGTTGTGTCTGATGACATCAAGGAGTGCAAGGTCGGACTACGAGCTATTCTTGAGCAAGATAATATCAGAGGGATCAGAGAGATGAAGGCCAGCCAGCTGAGCATAGAGATGAGGCTGCTTCACCACATCATCAGTAGGATCTTCTTTTCCAAGATGGGAAGATTTAATTTTGTCTCAGAGTGGGATGTTATTTTGATGTATCACATTATCTGAGAGATCCTATTGGGTCTACCTCCTTTATCATCAGGCAGATGTAGGATACAATTGGGAGATCGAGGACATCACTTCCTACGACATGGTTCTTACCTTGGACTTCAGAGAGCATAAGATAGATTTAGATGGGGAGATCACCCGAGCTCTAATGCATACAGATACATTCAATGAGCACTCACTGCACCACATGGGATTTGAAAAATAGGATGTTTGTTGGATCAGACGAGGGGCTGCAAATTTAGATAATTCAAATGAGGCTCCACTTGCAGTACCAGTATCAGATATTCCTACTGAGGAGCTGGTTGAGCCAACAGCAGAGATAGAGATAGATGCTGATCGTCCAGAGAGCTTAAACCGACCATCATTCAGATTGAACGAGGATTCACTAGTTAAGAGGGTCACTTCGAGGATCATTTCTATAGTCAGCTCTAAGGTGCAGTGGATTACTTCAGAGGCTATCTCACTGCTCAGAGAGAAGGCTGCATGACTGATGCAGGAGACTTCCACTATAAGGCAAGTACTCAGGGTCAGCTTATCCTAACAATCTTCTTTTTGATAGATGTTCATAGCATACTTTTTGGATCTTTAAATATTTGTAAACATCTTTGAAATTAATGAAAAGACAAACTTTTAAAAAATTTAGTGTCTACTTGAGTGAATGCTATATTTGTTTGATATTTGATTTAATTGAATGCTTAATTTGATTCTTAGTCCACTCAAATAATGCTTATACTCTTAAATTTTGCTTAATTTTAAAATGACTTTATTTGCAAAAGAAAGGAAAACAAAATATTAAAGAAGATAAAATTATTTAATTAAAAATGCTCTTAAATTTGAAAATCTGAATTTGAAAACTAAATTATCTGAATTTAAAGGTTAAATTTGGCATCAATTAAATTCATAATAAAAATGCTTATTTTGAAATAAAGAGGAGGAGAAAAGTTAAAAAGTAAAATAATCCAGCTATAAGTATGAAAAATAAAGGAAGAGATATTTATTGATTATTATTTAACTTGATTTGATTGAAAATCTTGATTAAGCTGCATTAAAAATATTATTGAAATATTAAAGATAATTTCCTTTTAAATTAAGTAAAAATAGAATTAATGAGTGACTATATGTACTTCATTTGTTTTGATCTATCTATTTGAACTTATTGATGATCATTTATGCATCACTTATTATTGATCACTTAATTTGAATTACTTGATTTTTTTTGACTAATCATTTTTTATTGGAGTCAAAGTGATTTTGAAACATTTTATTATTCCAAACTAATTTGATTTAATTTGAGTTTGATAATATGATTTACCATTTTGATATATACTTTTAATTTTAGAAACTCATTTGAAAATCTAAATATCATACTAAAATTTTGATGTGCGTTGAGAATTTCTTATAAAATTACTTGTATCAAGAAATTTTTACATAAGAAATGAGTTTAAATAAGTGATTCTCATTTGTCTTGATATTACACATTAAAACCATTGATTTACTTGATACATTTGTGATACACGCCTTTTCCAAATTTATATGACTATTTTTTATTTAAAAAATGTTGAATATTGAAGTACATATGATGTTTTATTCCATGTTCAAATCTTTTGAAATGCTTTATTTTTCTTAAAGCTTAAAAATGAATATTTGAAAATCTAATTATTTCCCAAGGATGGTTATCCAAGAGGGGGGGTGAATTGGATGCCTATAAAATTATAGCCAAATCTGAAATCTAATTAATAATGTGCTTCAACTTAAACTTATTTGAGTGATTGTGATATGATCAATATATGTAGCAACAAAATCAAAGTATAAATGAAACTATATAAGAATTAAGCTAGAGCAAAGCAAATAAGTAAAGCAAGTAAATAAAATGAGAGGACACAACAAACACACGAAATTTATAATGGTTTAGAGCAACCCATTCCTACGTCCACTCTCCAAGCTTCTCTTAAGAATTCTACTATAATCCTTCCTTAATTATACTGTATTTATTTTTTCAGGCCCACAAACAAACTTAGTTAATTTTTAATAGGAGTACCAACCAAAATCTTACACCATTAGTTTTTCGAGCTCACTAACAATCTAGTTGATTTTAACCTTGCCTCACCAACCACAACCATACAATGATTATTTTTCTGGACTAACAATCAACCCCGATTGGTTTTAACCTTAGCTTACCAATCAAACCATACAACGTCCAATTATGGGCTTGGACCGACCTTTATCCCAGGTTTCTTTCCCCTAAAGAAACTTACAAAAAAAATAAAATATAATTTCAGTACAAAAAAATAGAAAATAAAAAAAAATTAAAGCACGAAGAAGGAGCTGAATAATTGATCTTTTGAAGTTTGACTTCTCTTCAATCAATGCTTGAGAGGATGTTAAGGATGTTGGAGAAGATCACTCTTAGAAAGCTCTCAATTCTGTGTACTATATTCCTTTCTTTTTTC
This sequence comes from Cocos nucifera, assembly GCA_006176705.1. Lineage (NCBI taxonomy): Eukaryota > Viridiplantae > Streptophyta > Magnoliopsida > Arecales > Arecaceae > Cocos > Cocos nucifera. The sequence continues at coordinate 162,786 of QRFJ01002854.1, read as the reverse complement.
TTTCTTACTGATATTCAATAACCCTCTCTTAGTTTGAAGATTTTTTTCTTTTTTAATCCACTTCCTTTTATTTCTCCATTTAGTCTCTAGCCTTTTATATACTTTAAAATGGCTAAAGAATGAGTTTTGACCATTGAAATCCTTGGAATAACTGTTGGGAGTTGTTATGGACAAAAAGTTAAAGTTCTGAAAACCTAGCCATTATAGTTATTGGATTGGATCAGTTTTCAACTGGATCGGCTCAATATCAGTAGACTTCAAAAATCAACTTTTTATCTTTCTATTTTTTGATATTGAGCCAACTAAGTTTTTCACTAAGTTGATTAAGTATTGAGCCAACTAAGTTTTTCACTAGATCATCTCAGTTCTTAGCCTTCAATAATTCTGCATATATTTCTGCGTGAGTGGCTTTTTATCTTCAACTTTTGAGGGCTTTTTCTACTTTGATTTTTATGATCTTTTCCACCATTAATACTTCTAAAACTTCTTGTTTGAGCTTTATTTGAGCATTTAAAATTATTCTTTTCTTTGACTTTTCTTCTTATGAAGGGATTTCTTTTATGGATAATTTCTTCATTTTAAGCACTTGAAAGGTCCTATATACATTCTTGAAACACGTGATTAGTATCATTTATACTTAATATTTTGAAATTATCAAAATCAATCTTAGGATCAACACTAATTAAAAAGATCATATTTATTCAAAAAGGAAAAGAGCCTTTGATATTTAAAGTCAAGCTGATTTCTAAAAGTGAAAGAAATATCTTAAGCATATTTTGAGTCAAAGGATAAATTTTAAAAAGGAAGATGATTTATTTAAATTAATTTTCTAAATTTGATACATCTCTTACTTTGATACATTTATTATTAAAAATAGTGTTCCAAAATCAATCGTCAGTCTGTTGATGATTGAGCTATTTTATGTAATTATATATGAATTATTAATTAAATAAAAGTTATTCTGACTTTTTTATTATAAATCTTTCATCTTCTAATAAACTCCTGTTTATTGTGATGAAGTCCTTAGGACTGTTTAGAATTGATAGAAGATTTATCATTTAGTTTTTAAAATAGTTCACAATCAAATGATATATTATTACCAAGGACGATAACGTTTATCGAGTATAGATCATTGTGTGCCATATAGATTGGTTGTCCTCTTAACCAAGAAATATGAAGACACTGATATGGCATGTAGGTGAGATGTAAGGATATATCTGCACTGAACGTGATCGATTTCAGAGTTTTTCTGCTATCAAGAATTGCACTGATGGAATATGGGCATAAGTATCCCTCCGATCTGAGATCACCATGATGATTTTCAAGCAACTCATTGTGCTTTGGTACCGAACTACCGAAATTTTTAATTCAGTGATGGAAGGTTTCTAGGTACAGTCAAGTACTTGAGGAGTTGGTACGTGAGTCAAGATGGGATTGGCCACTTTTAGACTCAGGAGCTGTGTTCAATAGTATTTTAATTTAGCAAAGCCTTGGCCAGGATAGTCCTAGTGAGGGGTCATAGGACTAATTGCTTTGAGACATGATTTGGATGTGTCTTTCAAGATTGACAATTAAACCCTGAGTCATCCTATGCATAGAGATCAAAGGGATGAATTATGTGGTAACCATATTCATGTAGGTTCTGAATATTAGGATTATACTATTCAATCTATCCGAACGTTGGGTACCATTGCTAGATTGTCACTTCGATTAGTTCAGAAAAATGGTTCCTATGTTACTGGCTTAGGTTCAAACCTGTAGGATCACACACACTAGAGATTTCTACTCGATCTAATGGCTGATCTAGAAAAGTTGAATTAGTAAATTTAATCACTAATTAATCCAATTTGATTGAGTGATTATTTTTGTATCAAGATTAATTGAATTGGATTCATTTGGATTTGATCTGATTAGGTTATAAGATGATCTAATCATCAAGGAGGTTTAATCTCTGATTTGATTAGGGGTTTGGCTTGATTTCTAATTTGATTAGGATTTAATTGAGCTTAATTAAGCCTAAATAAGTTGGGTTTAATCTGATCTAATTGGGCCTAATCAATTTGGATTAGATTGATTCAATTGGATGATAAACGATAGACTAGTTTGACTAGCCTTCCCATGCATCACATCATCCTTTGTTTTGCGCCATACTATCTCCACGAGAAAGAGATTTCTCATGAATATTTTTTTCATGCAATGGAGGGTGTGCGTTCTCCCTTCTGATGTGCTATATGGATTAGGTTTAATTTAGTTACAAGTTCAATTCAAATAGGATTTAAGTTTGAATGGATAACTACTTGATCTAAACCTTTCCCTCACGTCTCTTTTTATTTGTGAGATCTATAAAATATTTGATTTTATGAGCATACAAAAGAGAGAGAACCCAACGAAGAGAGGAGAGAGCAATGGAGAGAAGAGAAAGTCTCTTCTCTGGTGCATGAGAAAAACCAGAAAAAAAAAAAGAGTTCTAGGTGCAAGGGTATTTGGGTAAGTGCATACCCTAGAATCTATCTAGGATTTAGGATTTAGATGTGTGAGGAACGAGGGTCATGACTACATAGATCTTGGTGAAAATCTCTGCTAAATCTCTTCTACATTCATTAGGATCCGAAGCATTCGAAGATCCGATGAAGAAGATCAAAAGAGTTTGATCTGCATCAGCCTATAAAAACTTCTACATGAGCTAGCACTCGAAAAGAGTTGATCGAGATCAGGGCCTTGTGTGGATTATCCATGGAGGCCAGATTTATGTGTGGCTTTATCGCAGTGATAAGATCTACACTGAAAAAAGCAGATTGTGGAGTTCATCTATCCATAAAAAAGTAACATATTCTGAACATGTAGAAGCAGTAAAATAGTTTTACTGCACTTGCTATTTTATTTTTCAGATATGCATGCATATTGTGAGGATTTGTGGTGCTTCCAAGCCTTGGAAGGCCATGGGAGGACTCAGGGGGTTGGCTCCGAGGATTCCAGGGGCTTGGTTGGTGCTTCAGAGACTTAAGATATAAGATGAAGTAAGAAACCAAAGTCGGAGAATTAAGACTGTAGAAAGAAGATTTTCTACAGATTAGTTGGCTCGGTCCAAAACTGGATCGGCTAAGTCTCAATATATAGGCAAAATATAAAGCTGCACATTCAGAACTACTGGCACGGCACAGAACTGGGCCAGCTTAGTTTCAGACTGAGCCGACCTAGTGGAACTTAGCCGGCTCAGTGCTGAGACTGAGCCAGCTCAGTGCGCGGACAGAGTTATGCGAGGATCTATTTTAGGCTAGGGTCTGGGTTGATCCTAGGGGTCTTAAGGCCTGGTTTGAGAGGTCTTAAGAGGGCTAATTCATGTATGGGTTGGGTCTAGATCTAGAGGATGAAAGCATGGGAGACATGGGTGTACATGGGCTCGGTGAGTGCTTCCATGTATTGGGTTAGCCAGGAAGTTTTTTGGTCGGACCTAATGGCTATGTATAAAGGTTGTATTAGGATTTTCAATATTAGAATCAATACAGACCTTTTTTTCCTCAACTCCCTTCTTCTCTTCTCTCTAGAGTTGTCGCCCTAGGGTTCTTGAAGAAGCCCTAGAGAACGGGGACATCTCCCTCAAGCCCAAAAAGGAAGGCACCTCATCATAGATCCAAATGGAGGATCGGTGGTGAGCTGTCCATAGAGAACGTCATAGGTTCCTTCAGGTTCGTGCTAAAGATCAGGAACTTCCACAACATGGTATCGAGATGCTTATGATGTCAAGAATTATTGGCATTCGAGTGATATCATAGATTTACAATTTGGTATCAGAGCTAGGTGATGCCTGGAACGTTGTGGACGATAATATGGTATCAGAGCGGTGTTGCATGGAAGAAAGAAAGACACCTAGGATTTACTATATTCAGGATCTGTTGCACCAGATTTTATCCTAAAATTTTTAGTTTGCTTCATGGTTGTCTCTAGATTGAGGTGGACATTGTTTATACGGAGAAATGGTGATATAGAAGTTTGGAAAGAGGATCTAGGGCTAGTTATTTCTCATGAAAAATGGTTTGCTACCTACCAAAAGGTTGATGGTGGAAGTGTCAGCCTTGGAGATGATCACCTATGCAAAGTAGCTGGATTGGCACTATCAGGATGAGGATGTACGATAGGATCATTCGTACATTATCAAATATCAGGCATGTACCAGAGTTGAAAAAGAATTTGATTTCTTTGGGCTACTTGGAGGAGCAGAATTATGCTTTTAGTAGTCAAGTTGGAAGTGGATGTCTGAAAATTTTCAAGAAAGCTTTGGTGGTAATGAGAGGTAGAAGACTGAGTAATAATCTTTACAGAATGGAAGGCTCAGTGGTAAATGATAGTACAGAGGTGCTAGCAGCGACACAGGAGGAGCAGATTTTATATCGACTGTGGCACTATCGGATGCATCATATGAGTGACCGTGGGCTCACAGAACTAAGCAGAAGAGGTATGATCCTAGCCCTGAAGAAGGAGGGTATAGATCTTTGTGAGCCATGTATCTTTGGCAAACAGCATAGGATGAAGTTTGCCAGAAGTACCAAGCACAACGAGGGAGTGCTGGATTTAGTGCACTCGAATGTGTAGGGACCAGCTCCTATATCAGCTAGAGGTGGGGCAAAATATTTTGTTATTTTCATTGATTATTTCTCAAAGAAGGTATGAATTTATCTGATCAGAGAAAAATCAGATGTATTTATCCGGTTCAGAGTCTAGAGAGCTGAAGTAGAGAAGAAGTCAGGGAGATAGGTAAAGTATCTGAGGTCAGATAATGGAGGGGAGTATACTAGCCTGATATTCAGGAGGTACTATGAGAAAATGACATCAAACGCCATTACACGGTGAGGATGACTCCCCAGCAGAATGGTATCATGGAGAGGATAAATCGAACACTGATCGAGAAGGCACGAAGTTTGAGGTAGCAGACATCACTCCCAAAGTCCTTTTGGGGTGATGCTTTAACTTTTTCTTATTTTCTTGTGAACAGGTTCCATCATTATAAGCTGAATGAAGGCATTCTAGAAGAGATCTAGAGTAAAAAAAAGATGAAGCTTGACCATCTGAAAGTCTTCGATTGCACAGTCTATGCACATGTAGAGGCAATTGAGAGGAGCAAATTAGATCCAAAATCTCAAAAGATGATATTTATAGGATATCCACAAGGAGTCAAGGGGTACCTATTGTGGAACTCTCAGGCATAGAAGTCAGTGATCAGTAGGGATATTATCTTTGATGAGAAAAGCATCTTAAGGAGGTTTGGGATAGATGAAACTAAAAAAATAAAGATGAACAGCGATGGCCAGTCAGAGAATGATGGCATGCAGGTTACATCCACTTACAGGAGTGTTCCTGTTGAGATGGAGTTGGGCAGAAAAGTATTATCTCAGATTAAAAATCAATATGAAGGGCCGACAATTCAGATAGATGTGCAGGAGCAGCCACAGATATCAGACAGAGATATGCCAGTGTGAGTGGCTTTGCACAAGCTTCTGTTAGATATATGTGCCCTAGAAGCCAGAATTGGCTGACACTTGTAATACACTTAAAGGGGCAAAATTATAATTTTGACTAAAATCAATAAAATGGATTATTTTCTATCACATATGTGTATTTAGTGTATGTGATACATCCTTTGAGTTAATGGTAATGATAATTCATATTTTCAAGAGTTGAAAATTTAAGACATGAATAATCATTATTAACTCATAAAATGCTCCCGACCATAGGATCATCACGAGGATGGTGATTGATCCAAAAGATTGGTGTACAATCGCTTCTCTTTAGTAGATGAGTCTTGAGTCTACGGTGTGGAGACACCGGAGCGAGAGTACAGGTACTCGTTAGAGAACGAGGGCACTGAGCGTGACCACCTCGAGTAGTCATTAGGAAGTCTACCTTCTCGTCAATGACTGACTCGATGCTGCAGTAGTGTGTCTGGTTCTTTGACCTGAGGTGCATCGGCAGTTCACCTTGAGGGTGTTATAGTTTGACTACACCATTACTCGGTCTCCTAGCCATATGGAACCCTGAGGTGTATGTTGGCTATAGCATGTTCATTGTAGGAACTGGATTGCATCAAGATGGAATCTATCTACCTCGGTGGTAGAGGAGCAGCCCTATGATGATCATGAGAATCAAGTCCAGAAGCCCATGGCCATGGCAGAGTGAAATAATAGAAAGAGTTTCTATTTAGATTTTCACATTCGGACTCGAATCGAATGATTACATCATATGACAGAAACTAGGGTTTGACGAGTTCACCTTAACCCTAATCTGATCGGGGCTCAAGATAGAAGAACTTAATCACACAGGTAGCTGCACCAAGAGGTTCGCATTCAGCTCTGATGGGTTGCCACCATATACTGCTAGGTGTCACTGGTGGATTTTGGGAGCAATTAGAATGATTTAGATGATCGATCATTCTAGCTGTTCGAATCAGAAGAGTTCTGATCCATCGAAAGGAGTTTCGATGATGTCGATGATAGAGATCATGACATATCCCATTACCATACAGAACTGAACCTAACTGGGTCACACAAACAAGGGTTTGAATCTGGTGATCATCAATTGAACTGATCTAGTTCAATTGATCTGAATGAGATTCAATTAGGTTCAAGGAAATCGTGCTAGCACTCGATTGAACCTAACGTTCTTCTTTTACTATCATAAATAAGTTGTCCTGACTGAGCCAAAGGAGTTTGTGCTCAATCAGAGGCCTTCATATGGTCTGACTGGAGGTTGTCCAAGTCAGAAAAGGTTGTCTTATTTTGTAAGACATTACCTGCCATTTTTGGTCACCTGCCATTTCTTGTTCTTTGACTTTGGTCAAAAGTCTACCTTTGACTGGTCAAATGTTGACCATTGACCACTTTGACTTTTGACCACATGTCATGCACCTATTGGAGAGCTGGTGGGGGCCTTGTCCCCCTGCCAGAACCTGGCAAGGAGAAGGGCGCACGCCACCCTAGGGTGGCGTGAGCCCAAGTAGGAGGCGCCTAGGAGTCCTTGTTGGACAAGGACTCCACCTCCCTTTTTGGATTCCAATCAGAGTTCTACTAAGAATCCAAGTTTGACTGGTCTTAGGCACCCTCTAAGGAGGAATCCAGGGGTCTCTATTCCAACCAATCAGATTTAGATCTGATTTCACAAAGGGTTGTGATTGGTTGAGAGGAAGAGGAGTTGGATCACAAGAGGTCTATAAATAAGACCCTGCGCCCAACCTCAAGATTCAATGAAATTAGACACGCCCCAAGGCTGCCTCTCCCCTCCTTCCTCCATGCCATAGTCTCTTCTCCCTCTTGCTCTCCACGTCCAAAAGAGTTTTGGACTTAGGTTGGTGCGATTCAGATCAAGGAAAGGCGATCAAAAGCAAGAAGGCTGCGCTGCTGCAAAAGGACGACTGCAGATCTTCAAAAGAGTTTTGAAGATCCTCCAGATCAGATCCAGATCTAATTTTTGGAGGTGTGATAGAGAAGAAGAGGATCTCCAGATCCAACCCTGAGTGGATACCGGTAGAGGCCAGGCGCTTGCGTGGCTAGATCCAGAACCTTCCGCTGCAATCAGGATCATCTACAGGGTAATAGGATTACCCAAATTCAGGTAAATTAAATTTGATTTAATTTATCTTATTTTATTTTATTTATTAAAATAATAAGAATTAGATCTAAAATATTCAAGATCTGATTGAGATTAAAGAAAAATTTTTGAAATATATCTCTTGATCTAATCAGATCTGGAACGAACCTGGACCGGAAAAATCAGGATTTTCCCTTCAACTGGTATCAGAGCCATGGTTCTAAAATTGTTTAGATCTGATTTTAATTTTATTTTAATTAGAAAATAAAGTGATTTCAGATGTCACATGAGATGTGATCAGATCTGAAATCAGAAAAAATTAAAATTAAATGATTTGGATCTAAGAATTATGAAGATATGCATGACTAGTTCTAGAATAGAATAGTTCTATAGAATAGTTCTTGCATGTCTTTGATTTAATCTGATTAAATCATATTTTAGATCTATCTTATTTACTATTTTTTGATATTATAAGTGTTATAATAACATCTGAAAAATAGCAAATAAAAATTATTTAATTTTAAATATCATATGAGATATGATTGATGCATGTCTAGACTAGTTGTAGAATAGTTCTACATAATTGTCTAGATTAGAATTTATTTTGATTAGATCAATTTAAATCTAATTTTTTAGATTATTATGAGATAATTTAGATCTGAAAATATGCATGATTTGATACATGAGATGTATGCAAAATATGCCATGATTAGATCTAATTTGTATATGAGATATATGATATAGATCTAAACTGTTTTGTAGTATTACATGTTCCTGATTAAGGCGTTCCTCTTGGCCGTCCGGTCATAAGAACGAAGAAGGGTTTAAAGGCCCTCTCTTCCCATTCGATGGGGTGTTCTTATGACGTGTAGGGGTGCTGCGTGTTCGTCCTTAATCAGAAACCCAAAACTTACTTTCTGCAAAACCCTAGATCCTGAAACCCTAGGATTTATTGTGCATATTTTGTTTATGAACCCTACTTAATTAAGAATTAAGTTTATGGAATATTAATTAGGTCTAAAATTGAGAATTTCAGATCTAAGACATATTCATAATACTGGGTTCGGGCTTGGGTAGCTCAATTAGGTCTAAGCGGTTGATCAAACCGAATCAAGAGTTGGTTAGATGGGATCAACAATGCTTAAATTGACCAGCCTAATAGGATTAAGTCTGGGTCAAGATCGAGTCACGATCAAGCAAGACCTAATTAGGCTCAGAGGTTAGAGTCTGGATTGTAGGCTAACCCAATTGGTTCTGACTCAACAATTTGGTGTCTAAGGTAAGTTTGGCACATACGACCGACTGGTTTTTAATTGGAAGCTACTCGACCTGAATGCGTTCTTGTACGAGTTAATGGCATATTCCTTCCACCGGTCTCACTTACCTGGCCATATCTGTTGACACAGTTCTGATCTGAGGTGGTCAATAATCCGAGCTAACCCATGCCACTAGGTTAGTCATAATTGTTATGACTAAGCCAAGTCTAGTTTAATGAGACCTGAATCAATTCTCCCTAAGAAAAGATTAAGTCTGAGGTCTTCCACCATTGTAGATGTGCGGGCCCTTCCCGGGGTTGATTGTTCTCGGCTGGATACAGTGGCTCAGTTGCACCGGGAAGATGCAACCATGTCTATTAGGCATTGGATGCTATGGGCTGGAGGATGAGTTGGGCTCAATATTTTGGATACGGTGAGAGACTCAATTAGGAACCCAGTCTATGCAAATGGTGGGTCTGACTTAACTAAGGAGTGGATCAATATTCCGGATACGGTGAGATTCATGTGAGATTCATGAATTAGAGACCAAGTTTGGGTGCACCATGATTAGAGAATCATTGAACAAGAGTTGTTCACTCATTGGCTAACCCATCACCAATAACTGTTAGGTGAGGTGATGAGTCAGTTGGTGAGACCGCACCACCCACTAGAAATCATTAATCATGGAGATTTTTGCATCTCTACAGAGGGAGTGTAGGGATCCGAGAAAATAGTGGGAGCTAATTTGTTTAAAAATAAAATCCCTAAATAAATTGGTCAAGTCAAAATTACAGTATCTAACTAGAATCTTTGACTCTCTACAGGAAAATGTCTGCGTCCAACCCATTGGCACGTATCCTGGACACACATAGACTGACTGGACCCAATTATAAAGATTGGCTCAGGAACTACAAAATTATTTTGGGTTTCAGAGAAGTTAACCCATGTTTTGGACCAGGACCCTCCCACCTTACCAGCCCGTCCATCCACTGTTGAACAGAGAGCGTCTCTGGAAAAATGGATTAGACGAAGATAATAAGGCCAGATATTACATGTTGGGCTCGATGTCTGATGAGCTCCAGCGCCAACATGAAGATATCGGGACTGCTCGCCAAATGTTGGCTCACCTGCAGGAGATGTTTGGTGAACAGAGTCGCGCAGCCAAATATCAAGTCACGAAATGACTTTTTAAGGCTAAGATGCGTGATGGGCAGTCAGTCCAAGATCACTGTCTGACAATGATCAAGGACATGGAAGAGCTTGAGAAGCTCGGTGTGAAGTTGGACTTGGATCTGCAGAACGATATTATTCTGCAATCCTTGACTGATGCATATGGGCAATTCATCATGAATTACCACATGCATAAACTTCAAAATTCCTTGGCCGAATTAATGAATATGCTGGTTACCGCTGAGCTTTCTATGAAAGGTTCTAAAGGCTCAGTTCTTGCTATGGAACGGACTTCTTCCAAAAGAAAGTCTTATGGAAAGAAAAAGAAGTCTGTGAAAAAGCAAAAGGTGGAAGGATCAAAGAAGAAGAAGGCAGAGAGCCGAAGAAGAAGGCGATGTCAAAGGAAAGTGTTTCCATTGCAACAGCGACGGCCATTGGAAGCGGAACTGCCCTACTTACCTGGCCACCCTGAAGAACAAGAAGGAAGGTCCTTCTGGAGGTATGCTCGTTATTGAGTCTAACCTTACGGATTTCTTCTGCATCCAGTTGGGTGCTTGACTCTGGTTCTAGTGCTCATCTGTGCACTTCTATGCAGGGTCTTGAGGATAGCAGGAGGCTGAGGGATGGAGACATGATCCTACGCATCGGTAATGGAGCAAGAGTTGCTGCAGTAGCCGTGGGAACATACCCTCTTCGATTACCATCTGGTTTAGACTTAGTTTTAAAAGACTGTTATTATGTGCCTGCAGCTAGCAGGAATTTGATTTCTGTTTCATGCTTAGCACAAGAAGGTTATGTGATTCACCTTCTTTAAGGACCATTGTAACATTCTTTATGAAAGAAATAAAATTGCAAATGGTTTCCTTATTAATGGTCTTTATCAGCTACATATTGATGTACCTGTTCTAACTATCGAGCAAAACGTGAATGCCAAACGACCTAGGGATAGTCCAAACGACAGATATCTATGGCACCTGAGATTAGGTCATATAGCAGAAGATAGGATTCAACAAATTGGAGAAAAATGGGCTATTGAGTCCATTGACTTTTGAGTCATATCCAACTTGTGAATCTTGTCTTCAAGGCAAAATGACTAAACTCCCTTTTGTTGGACATGGGGAGAGGGCCACAGATCTCCTTGCCCTAGTACATACTGATGTGTGCGGCCCATTTGATGTGCCGGCTAGAGGCAATTTTGTCTACTTCATTACCTTTACCGATGATCTGTCTAGGTATGGGTATGTGTATCTTATGAGACACAAGTCTGAAGCTTTTGAAAAGTTCAAAGAATTCAGACATGAAGTAGAAAAAAATAAACTGGAAAAACCCATTAAGGTTCTTCGATCAGATCGAGGAGGTGAATACCTTAGCCGGGAATTCCTAGACTATCTTAAGGAAAATGGCATAGTCTCTCAATGGACTCCACCAGGAACACCTCAACTCAACGGGGTTTCAGAATGGAGAAATCGGACTCTATTGGATATGGTTCGATCCATGATGAGCTTCACAGACCTCCCTGATTTTCTTTGGGGACATTCATTATTAACTTCAATCTATTCTACTGAATAGGGTTCCCTCTAAAACCGTTCCTACCACACCGTATGAGATATGGCACGGTAAGAAACCAAGTCTGAGTCATCTCAGAATTTGGGGTTGTCCGGCTCATGTCAAAAGACAACAAGCGGACAAGTTAGAGTTTAGGTCCTTTAGAGCTCGATTCATAGGATATCCTAAAGAGTCATTAGGATACTATTTCTACATTCCAGAAGACCACAATGTGATTGTGAGTCGACATGCCATATTTCTTGAAAAATAGTTTATTCAAGATAGCGGCATTGGAAAGCAGATTAAGCTTGATGAGAAAGTCTCACAAGCAGAACGAGCTAAGGACCAAGTGGAACCAAATCAGGTTGAGCCAATAAGAACACTACCTCCTCCACCTCGTAGATCGGAAAGAGTTTTCCCGTCCCCCTGAAAGATACTTAGGTATTATTTCAGAGGACGTAGAGGAAATGTTCCTCATAGGTAATGGTGCTCATGGTGATGATCCCAAAACCTACAACGAGGCGATATCAGATATCGACTCCGAGAAATGGCTTGAGGCAATGAAGTCAGAAGATTCGACTCGATGCACTCAAACCAAGTCTGGACCTTGGTAGATCCACCAGAAGGTATAGTACCTATTGGGTGTAAATGGATCTTCAAGAGAAAGATTGGTGCAGATGGGAATGTGGAGACATTCAAGGCTAGACTGGTGGCAAAAGGTTATAGTCAACGTGAAGGCATTGACTATCAGGATACCTTTTCCCCGGTAGCTATGCTAAAATCCATCCGCACATTGCTTGCCTGTTGCAGCCTATTTCGATTATGAAATATGGCAAATGGACGTGAAAACGGCATTCCTAAATGGATATCTTGAGGAAGATATCTATATGGAACAGCCGCTAGGTTTCACATCCAGTGATACTGATCACAAGGTTTGCAAGCTGCAAAGGTCCATATATGGACTTAAGCAAGCATCTCGGAGCTGGAACACTCGTTTCAATGATGTGATCAAAAAGTTTGGTTTCATCAAAAATGAAGAGGAACCATGTGTTTTCAAAAGGGTCAGTGGGAGCGCTGTTGTCTTCCTCGTATTGTACGTGGATGACATCCTCCTTATTGGGAATGATATTCCCATGTTGACATCAGTCAAGATGTGGTTGTCCAAGGAATTCTCCATGAAAGACCTAGGTGAAGCATCCTTTATTCTAGGAATTAAGGTCTATAGGGATAGACCGAATAGGATGCTAGGACTTTCACAGAAGATGTACATAGAGGAAGTACTAAAGAGGTTTAGTATGGAAAACTCTAAGAGGGGATTAATACCCTTCAGACATGGTATTCATCTTTCCAAGAAGATGTGCCCCAGCACACCTGAGGAAATAGAACGCATGAGCAAGATCCCTTATGCTTCTGCAATAGGGAGCCTCATGTATGCCATGCTATGTACACGACCTGATATAGCCCATGCTGTGAGTGTCACAAGCAGATATCAGTCAAATCCAGGTGAAGAACACTGGACTTCTGTGAAATGTATCCTTAAGTACTTGAGAAGAACTAAGGATATGATGTTGGTCTTTGGTAATGGAGAACTCCAAGTTCAAGGATACACAGACTCGGACTTCATGTCTGATATAGATGATCGAAAGTCGACATCTGGAAGTCTGTTTGTGTGCAATGGTGGAGCTGTCAGCTGGAAGAGTTCCAAGCAAACTGTGATAGCAGATTCCACCATGGAAGCAGAATATATAGCTGCATCAGAGGCTGCAAAGGAAGCATTCTGGTACAAGAAGTTTGCTGCAGAAATTGGAGTAATGCCATCAGATGCCATTCCTCTTTACTGCGACAACAATGGCGCCATAGCCCTTGCTAAGGAGCCGAGGTCTCACCAGAAGTCCAAGCACATTGAGCGGCGATATCATCTCATCCGCGATTACCTTGAGAAAGGTTACGTTGAGGTCAAGAGAGTCAACTCCACAGATAATGTGGCAGACCCACTTACAAAGCCGTTGGGCCAGCAGAAGATCGAAGCCCACCTTGAGAAGATGGGACTTAGACTTGTAGCCAATTGGCTTTAGGACAAGTGGGAGATTGTTAGATATATGTGCCCTAGAAGCCAGAATTGGCTGACACTTGTAATACACTTCTAGGGGCAAAATTATAATTTTGACTATAATTAATAAAATGGGTTATTTTCTATCACATATGTGTATTTAGTGTCTGTGATACATCCTTTGAGTTAATGGTAATGATAATTCATATTTTCAAGAGTTGAAAATTTAAGACATGAATAATCATTATTAACTCATAAACAGCTCCCGACCATAGGATCATCACGAGGATGGTGATTGATCCGGAAGGTTGGTGTACGATCGCTTCTCTTTAGTAGATGAGTCTTGAGTCTACGGTGTGGAGACACCGGAGCGAGAGTACAGGTACTCGTTAGAGAACGAGGGCACTGAGCGTGACCACCTCGAGTAGTCATTAGGAAGTCTACCTTCTCGTCAATGACTGACTCGATGCTGCAGTAGTGTGTCTGGTTCTTTGACCTGAGATGCATCGGCAGTTCACCTTGAGGGTGTTATAGTTTGACTACACCATTACTCGGTCTCCTAGCCATATGGAACCCTGAGGTGTATGTTGGCTATAGCATGTTCATTGTAGGAACTGGATTGCATCAAGATGGGAATCTATCTACCTCGGTGGTAGAGGAGCAGCCCTATGATGATCATGAGAATCAAGTCCAGAAAGCCCATGGCCATGGCAGAGTGAAATAATAGAAAGAGTTTCTATTTAGATTTTCACATTGGACTCGAATCGAATGATTACATCATATGACAGAGACTAGGGTTTGACGAGTTCACCTTAACCCTAATCTGATCGGGGCTCAAGATAGAAGAACTTAATCACACAGGTAGCTGCACCAAGAGGTTCGCATTCAGCTCTGATGGGTTGCCACCATATACTGCTAGGTGTCACTGGTGGATTTTGGGAGCAATTAGAATGATTTAGATGATCGATCATTCTAGCTGTTCGAATCAGAAGAGTTCTGATCCATCGAAAGGAGTTTCGATGATGTCTATGATAGAGATCATGACATATCCCATTACCATACAGAACTGAACCTAACTGGGTCACACAAACAAGGGTTTGAATCTGGTGATCATCAATTGAACTGATCTAGTTCAATTGATCTGAATGAGATTCAATTAGGTTCAAGGAAATCGTGCTAGCACTCGATTGAACCTAACGTTCTTCTTTTACTATCATAAATAAGTTGTCCTGACTGAGCCAAAGGAGTTTGTGCTCAATCAGAGGCCTTCATATGGTCTGACTGGAGGTTGTCCAAGTCAGAATAGGTTGTCTTATTTGTAAGACATTACCTGCCATTTTTGGTCACCTGCCATTTCTTGTTCTTTGACTTTGGTCAAAAGTCTACCTTTGACTGGTCAAACGTTGACCATTGACCCTTTGACTTTTGACCACATGTCATGCACCTATTGGAGAGCTGGTGGGGGCCTGTCCCCCTGCCAGAACCTGGCAAGGAGAAGGGCGCACGCCAAGGGTGGCGTGAGCCCAAGTAGGAGGCGCCTAGGAGTCCTTGTTGGACAAGGACTCCACCTCCCTTTTGGATTCCAATCAGAGTTCTACTAAGAATCCAGTTTGACTGGTCTTAGGCGCCCTCTAAGGAGGAATCCAGGGGTCTCTATTCCAACCAATCAGATTTAGATCTGATTTCACAAAGGGTTGTGATTGGTTGAGAGGAAGAGGAGTTGGATCACAAGAGGTCTATAAATAAGACCCTGCGCCCAACCCTAATTCTAATGAAATTAGACACGCCCCAAGGCTGCCTCTCCCCTCCTTCTCCACTCCATGCCATAGTCTCTTCTCCCCTTGCTCTCCACGTCCAAAAGAGTTTTGGACTTAGGTTGGTGCGATTCAGATCAAGGAAAGGCGATCAAAAGCAAGAAGGCTGCGCTGCTGCAAAAGGACGACTGCAGATCTTCAAAAGAGTTTTGAAGATCCTCCAGATCAGATCCAGATCTGATTTTTGGAGGTGTGATAGAGAAGAAGAGGATCTCCAGATCCAACCCGAGTGGATACCGGTAGAGGCCAGGCGCTTGCGTGGCTAAGATCCAGAACCTTCCGCTGCAATCAGGATCATCTACAGGGTAATAGGATTACCCAAATCAGGTAAATTAAATTTGATTTAATTTATCTTATTTTATTTTATTTATTAAAATAATAAGAATCAGATCTGAAACATATCAAGATCTGATTGAGATCAAGAGAAAATTTTTGAAATATATCTCTTGATCTAATCAGATCTGGACGAACCTGGACCGGAAAAATCAGGATTTTCCTTCAACTTAATTTTTCTTATTTTATTTATTTATTAAAATCTGAAATCTTATCTGGATGCTCGACCTATTGGCTCAAAGTGGGTATTCACAAAGAAAGAAGCACCTTTAGAATAAGGTGGAATCAGATTCAAAGCAAGACTAGTAGCAAAAGGATACTCACAAAGGGAAGGGATTGACTACACAAAATTTTTCTCCTATAGTGCGTCATACATCTATACGAGTTTTACTATCACTGGTGGCACAGCATAACATGAAATTAGAACAGACGAACGTGAAGACGGCCTTCCTTCATGAAACTTTGGAGGAAAAAATCTACATGAAGCAGTCAGATGGTTTCATGGAGTGGGACAGGAAGAAAAGGTGTGTTTACTCATAAAGTCTTTGTATGGCTTGAAACAATCCCCTCGTTAGTGGTATCGAAGGTTTGATTGCTTTATCTTGAGCCAAGTTTCAGTAGATGTGAATATGATTGTTGTGTCTACGTCAAGGATATGGATGAGAAGGATGTTCTATATATGTTATTGTATGTAGATGATATGTTCATAGTCAGTAGAAGCATAGATACTGTGAAAAGATTGAAAAGAGCATTATCATCTGAATTTGAGATGAAAGATTTAGGTCCAATTGAGAAAATCCTTAGAATGGAGATTTACAGAGATAGGTGCAAAGGAGTGCTCCATTTGTCATAAGAAAAGTATGTCCAGAAGGTTCTGAAGAGGTTTGGGATGAAGAAGGCCAAACCTGTAGAGATACCATTGCCGAGCCATATGTCTCTCTCCAAGTTACAGTGCCCCCAATCAGAAGAGGAGAGAGAGTATATGGAACGAGTTTTTTATGTAAATACTGTAGGCAGTGTGATGTACACTATGGTGTACTGTAGACCAGATATAGCACATATTGTGAGCACGATTAGTAGATACATGGTTAACCCTGGGAAGGAACACTGAAAAGCATTGAAATGGATATTGAGATATCTGCATGGAACAAAGGATTATGGTTTGGTATTTGGTGGGCACCCGAGAGGATTTGGAGAACAATCTATGAAGATGTGTGAAGGTTCAGGTCCTTTGGAAGGGTTTGTTCATGCAAACTATGCTAGTGATCTTGATACAAGGAGGTCTACTATTGAATACCTCTTCTGCGTATATGGTGGATCAGTGTCTTAGAGATCAATCCTTCAGCCAATCATGGCCTTGTTACCATAGAGACTGAGTACATTAGGATAACAGAGGCTGCAAAGGAAGCTCTTTGACTTAGGAGACTGATTGATGAGTTGGAGGTAGAGCAAAGTAAGGTTACACTATTCAGTGATAGTCAAAGTGCTCTGTTGTTGGCACAGAACCCAGTCTATCATACGCGCACAAAGCATATAGATGTGAGGTACTACAGGATCAAAGAATTAGTGAAGAAAGGTGAAGTGAAACTGATGAAGGTCCATACTAAGGAGAATCAGTCTGATGCACTCACGAAGGTACTCCCCAGAGACAGCTTTCAGAGATGTGTAGGATGGATGGGTCTGCTAAGAAGAGATGAGTTCAAAAGAACTTGGAAGTACCAAGGTAGAGAATGTGAGCTTAGAAGTGACACTCCCAAATTTTGAAAATATGAGAAGATAGATCATGGAAAGATGAAAACATACCGGAAGAAGAATCAGTCTTAATAGTAAAGTTCAGAAACTAGGCCAGCTCACTCTGAGACTAAGTCGGCTCAATTGAAAACTAGGTCAGCTAGGTCTCAGAGAAAAATTCAGATAGAGACCAGCATTTTTGGGCTGTTGGCATGCTGCACAACTGGGTCGACTCAGTCTGGGACTGAGCCGACCTAGTCGCAAGTTACCCGGCTCAGTCTGAAACTGGGCCGACTTAGTTTTCGCGGATTATTATTTTATGTACATGGATTGTTTGGGTTTGGAGAGTTTTTCTATGAGCTTGGATTTGACCTTTTGTAAAGTATATATACTGAAAATAGGTCAAGATTATAAGAGTACTAAAATATACTAAATAAAAGCTCTTTTCTTTCAAAAATCTCTTCTTCTTTTCTTATATGATACATTAGATTTTGTAGCCTATAAAGCTTTTAGATTAGATCTATAGCTCTTATTATTAATTTGATTAATAATAGTTTCTACTACATATGATTTTCAAAAAAAATTTTGAAAGTAGAGCTAGAAACCCTACGCATCCCCTACATTCATATTATTAATTTTAATGATTTTTCTTCAATCTTTTCATGAGCTTTTTGATGCAGTCAAAAAGGAGGAGAGGAATGTTGAGTATATGCTATATGCTTAATGGATTAATTCTTAAGATGCTGATCAATTTGATGCTTGAAATCTTAATACTTTCATTGATTTAGATTGAGACATTATTTAAAATGAGTATATGAATTATGTGCGATAAATCAAAAGATTAATTGAAGCTTTTATGAAGTATGCATTTATAATTATATAATTTATATCACTTCATGATTTATACTAGTCAGTTAATTAAAATATATTATTTTTATTTTTGCATATATACTCAAAATTTTGCCATCATCAAAAAGAAAAAGATTGTTGATCCCATGATTGATTTTAATGATCGCCAAACTTTGAGTATATTATGTATCTAATCATGTATTTCAAGAATAAATATAGATTTTTTTAGATATTGAAATTAAAGAAATAATCCAAAAAAAAAGATCTTCTTAAAAGTTATCAAGTCAAAGGTTTCAATGAAGAAATTTTAGGTTTAGATTTGATAGAGTCTACCCTAGGAAGAAAGGAGCCAACCCTTGCACTAAAAGAGCTAAAAAAGTGGAGATTTTAATTTTCAAAATGGCTAGGAGTCGACCCCAGGGACAGAGGAGTCGACCCCAGCTCATTAACATGAAACTAGCACGTAGAGGGGATGGCCCATGGGATGACCCTCGGCATGGGTCGACCCCTATGGAACAGAAAAAGAAAATAGAAAGCAAAAAAATTAGTTTTGCCCGATTAGAGTTAACCCCAGAAGGATTGGTGTCGATCCTAATGGCCGAGCCGACTCTAGCAACAGACGAGTCAGCTCTTTCAAAAAAATATAGATTGCAGATTTTTTTGGATCCTGAGGAGAAGTTGACTCCATTGTCATCCGAGTCGACTTGAAGAAAATTAAAGTCGACTTCTAGAAAATTGGAGTCGACTCCAAGATTGCAATAGGCTGTAATAGCTAGTTTCTGCAACTTCTTCAATAGGCTAATTTTCACTCCGACGGCTAGTTCAACCCCTCCAACAACCAAATCTCTATCTTCAGCTAATGTAAAGGTTATTTAAAGGTGGAGAATCAAAAGAAAATATAAGAAAGTAGATTAAAAGAAGAAATCATTCAATTTGAGAGAGCTTCATTGAATATCCAAGAAAAGGAGAGAAAAGAGAAGAAACAAGCACCAAATTCAGAGAGCTTACATGAGAGATCTTCCTCAACTTCTCAAGCATCCTCTTAGCATTCAAAGAAGAGTGTTCAAGCTTCAAAAGAGTCATCATTCAGCCTCTTCTTCATGGGCACATACGTAGTCTATGTGGCCGCGCGTGACTGATCGTAGTCCACCATGGACCAGTGCCCCATGTAGTCTGTAGACCCTTAAGAGGTCTACAGGTTTTTTTATTATGGTCTACGTGGGTGGAGACGTGGGTTTGTGTGATCTAGCGACTCAGGAAAAAAATTGATTTCCTTTCTTTGGCAAAATGGTGATGTGTACGAGGGCTTATTAGAGTTATAAATGGACTGTGGAGTCCGATCCTGAGTAAGATTGAGGCCTTTAAAAGGCTTGGAGCAGTTCGTGAACTCCATGCATGGTGGCTGTGGTGATTTCAGTAGAGACCTAAGATGGCAGAGAGCAAGGAGAGAGCACCAGCAAACAACAAGAGCGGGGGCTTTGGGCAAATAGTTAGGCAGCGGACGATCATTTCAGGAGGTCTCCAAGAAAAAATTTGGTAAGGATAACTTCTTGTTAAGAGAATTGTATATATGAGTTAAGAGTGTGTAATCTTCTCTTGTATTTTTTTATGTCTCGTGGAGGCAAACCTTTGTGCTGATCCACGTACTTGATTGTGTTTTTATTTTATTTTCTTCTTTCTTTCTGTCGTAATATCCTGGTACGAGATCCTCATCAAGTAATATCAGAGTAAGTTGATATTCCAACACCAGGCTTTTTTGACTTCTAATAAATCTTTACATCTAATTTGAATATTTCTTAGAGGATCAGTGAATAGAAACTAAAGTTGGTTGTTAATCTGATTTTGATGATGCTTGAGCCTTGCATGTTCATATTTGTTGAAATTAATAGTTCTTGTAGAAGCTTGACATAAGGGAACCATAATTGGTAAGAATTTTGTTTCATTTGTTCTGATTATTTGGAGGATCTGCATCCTTTGGAACTGCATGTTACTTGAATAAATTTTTTAGGATATATTGATGGTTGCATGACAAATTTTTGATATATTCATAAACAAATACATGCACAAATAGGTACAAACATACAAGAATGCATGCATACAACAGATGTATGCGAGAAGAAGCATGGTGGCTTAAGAGAAGAAAGAGCTGAGATTTATAACAGATGGGATCATCTGAAGTAGAGAGACGGAGAAAAGGGGAGGGAGAGTCAAGATGGTGGTTTTGGGAGAGTAACTTTTAACTTGGGCAAGAGATCTCCACACCAAGTGAATTGTCATTGGAATAGTGTGTATACTAGCATGTAACCCATGCTTTGCAGTGGGCTTTAACTGAAATCAAAGATAAACTTCAAAATATTTTACTAAGATATATATATTCTGTATAATATAACATATATTATTTTCATTATTTAATAAATTTACATTTATATCCATGCTGATCTTCATCTTTCATAACCTTTTCATTTAAACTAAAAATATGAATACAAAAAATTTTAGTAGAGTATTACTAAATTGAGAAGGTTCTATGATAAAATATGAATCAGATGATTAAAAAAATAAGATATAACGGTTGAAACTAAAGTACCCCAATGGAATAAAAGAAAAAAAAGGAAAAATTAATAATTAAGGTATATTATCGGATTGTGCTAGATGATTTTGTAGGAGATGTTTCTTAAAAAAGTTTAGCATGAATCTATTTTTTAGGAGTTGAAATAATATATTCTTGTGGAACCTAAGATGAAAACATGCGAAGATCTTCGTCTTTTTAAATCTGTTCAATTAAAACAAAATATGAAATGCATAAATGCATTGAGAATGTTTTGATAAAAATTGATAGACTAATCTATCATATTTTATGTCTGTTGTAAGTTAATGCGGTTCTATTGAAAAATATCGTTGGAAAATGAGATGCTAAAAAATACATAAGATATAACAGGCCACAAGAACTAAAGGCCCCAAGTGGTCCAATAAACTAAACAGTGGGACCTACGTCGATGCCTACGACTAACAACCTTGATTGAGAGGATTAGAAAAGATCTTCTCTCAAATGGAAGGCTAGAATTGGCCCTTGGGGATTGTGCTAACAAACCTACAGACTCTAGCAAATGGCCTACGGGCTCAACCTCCATATGAAAGAGGTATGAGGAGACCTTCCAGTAAAGAAACAAGCAAATAAAAAGAAGGACAAGCCGAAGGAGAGGAGGAGAAAAACCCTCTTTCTCTTGGGCCCTCGCTATCTTTCTTTTCTCAATTATTCCCAAACCTCTGACTAACCTAAGCATTAGAGGGTCTCCCACCAGAGCACCATCGATGAGTGTGGTGGATTTCTTTTGTTAAATGGATCAACCATGAGAGATTGGCTTTTTGACCCAATCAACGAATCCGAGATCTACATAGTTATGTAGAAGGGATTATGGTTGGAGAAATTATACTTGATCAGAAAAACCTTTGTGGTGACTGGTGATAGAATTTAGACATTTGCCGCCTCCATTGCACAATGGCGATCTAAGCCTAGAGGCCACTCCCCTAGGGATCCATATTTTGCTCCACTCAATCTACACTGTAGACCCCACCAAGTTGCCTGAGCAGAGGACAAGCATCTCGATTGAAGATCCTTCTGTAGCGACAGAATTATCAACCCTAGTCCACCCCCTAGGCCCTACGGCGCGTACTCCCTCCCATTGCCATGGGAAAAAAACTCGAGGGGCGGGTCCCCAGAAGCCCCTCCGGTTCCCTTTTTGTCTTTGTAGTCCTCCCTCCCGGTCTCAAGCCTAACCCTCATTTGGAGAAGTAATAATGGAAATTCAACTTCTCGCTGCCTAGCGCCCCCATAGGCTAAGCAGGAGAATCTCGGCTCGTTCGAGAGATTGAGCGCTACCTTGGCAATAATCTTGGAGCACTTAGGATGAGGTCCATAGCCTCCCTCTCTTTAACTGCAGCCCCCCAAAGGCCCTCATGATGCTCAACTTCTATCTTCTTGGAGCCTGATGCCTTCATGGACCTCTCAATTAGTTGTGTATACCAAACTCCTCATGATGCTGCAGGGGGGCTTTCTAATCTCATTCTTTCTTGCCTTCTTGGCCTAGCAATAAAGCTAGCAAGGGTTTTTTCAGGCTTACTGGAGGGTCATTTCGCTCAAGTATTGAAGTTGTTTGTTCCCCTCTTTGGTAGAAGTCGTGAACATAAACAATTTGATTCCCTCTTCTCCCTCTAAGATGCATAGCCTCGATGAACAGTGCATACTTGCTCAAGATGAGTTTGGTATATACTCAAGCACCTCTTTCTTTCGATAAGAAGTTTTGAAATTATATTGACATACTGCTCGAGCTCATTTCTGAGATCCGAAAACTCACAAGTAGGCAGTAAAAGAAGATCCTCGTAAGGGACCGCGAAAATCTTCGACTGACCGAAAGAGAATTATGGAGCTATGACTGATTCCAATGGTGTTCAATAAACCCTTCTATCCATCTTTCTATCTTAGATCTGATGGAGTCGTTTTTGGGTCAAGGATATCTATTGGCTAATCTACAACCAATAAAATTCCCTTTATCAGAACTGTGGACACCGTATGGGTTTTCATGATTACATTGCCAGACACCGCAAAGAAATAATCTAAGCACGTGAAGGGTGAGAGACAATTTTTCAAGACAGGCCACCTCAACTAGATACTTTATTTAGCAGCCGTGCACCGGTGGAGAGACAAGACAATCGACGAGCACATATCACTCCTCCACACCATGTACACCCATAGTTGATGATTTATCAGGGAGGTAGGAGGCTTTTTAATCGGGAATTAGTACAATTGCTTATGGAAATTCAAGTCCCTGTTATAAGAGGAACAAGCAAGCCGATATGTTCATATGTGGTAAATATAAGTTTGAATAAACCCTAATGGCCTATTGTAGTCAGATGGGCAAATCTTTCATTCCAAGCCAAGTTGAGGTAGGCCTATCAAGATCTGCCCAGTAGTGGGCCTCTGCTTCTCAAACAGGAACTCTTAGCTTATCATGCCAAGATCAAGGTTGAGCCAAGAAGTTGAAATCTTACCGCCTCTATCCCAGCCATCACCATATAGCAGGCCTTGCCATATTTAGGACACATGCATAGTATGGCCACCATACCACTTATCGACACCACTTCACTCCCATGGGTTATGCTTATAGGTTCCCCATGGGAGGGAGATGGTATTACAATCCCACCTGGCCCATGCAGTCCACATGTACCTCAAGCCATTATCCGTGACTATAGACGGATCCCTTCCAGGTTAATGATGGCCATAGTAAGAGCGAGGCCCATGACCAAAAAAAAGGGAAGAAAACTACCACATGCATTAGCCAAGAAAACTCTCAAGGATCCACCGCCCCTAATAGGTTACCAACTAGGCCATACATACCACATATAGAAAATATTATATCCCTTTTGACATGTTAATTTCATTGAGCCAGGCCTCAATCCCCATCATAGGAGCCAAGGCTCTTGGAGATTAAGTCGACCCCCACATAACATCTAATGGGATGAGTAGAACTCTTCTTTTTACAACAAGCATCGACTCTACAAAGATATCGGGATGGAATAATGTTTCCATTACGAAAACCCATCCATCTCTTGGATATTCTTTTGAGGAGGGCTGGAAGCTACTATTGGGGAGGCAAGAGAGACCTCTAGAACATGCATCTTTCCATAGAGGTCATGGGAGCAAATGGCTGTCCAAGTATAGCTAGATGTGGAATTTTTCTAATAACTCCAAAGCCTCACACTTGCGAGTGAGTGGCTAAGCAATTTCTTTTTGCCGACGATTCAACACGTAGAAGCATGCCAACCTCCTACAAAATGATAGTGTGGATTCAAACTTGAATCCTACGTCATCTTCTTGACACATGCGACAAATCATGATGCCACCATCCAACCAAGGCCTTCACAAAATAATATACCTCTCCAGCAACATAAGTATTGGCAATAAATGAACATATGAAGCCTAGCTCGATCTCGATTGTAGCGATTCTTTATCTTGAGAAGAACCACCATATGTTATATAAGGAATATATGGCATTTATCCAAAACTAAATAATAATATGCTTATTAATCGCAAAATCGTATATATGGTGAGTAGAGGCTTGAAGCTTTCGGAGCTCTCATAATATTCTTCTTTGCTCGCTCAGCTGGCTCTCGACTCAACTCTCGACTGACCAACTCGAAAGAGCTTTATCTTATTATTAATATTTATATATTAATTATAAATAAAATTATATTATTAAAAAATATATTACTCGCTAATTTACTCTGAGTTCTATTGCTTGACTCGACTCGATCAAACTAATCGCTCGACTCGCATACTCGAGCTTGACTCGAACTATATCGAGTCAAGTCGAGCTTGAACTCGAGTCTCTGAGCAGCTTGACTCGTTTTAGCCCTATGCTAACGAAGCAAGCATTAAAAAAGAGAGAATCAGCTTGGGTGCAGATCGATCCTATCGATCCATCCGAGCTATGCAAGCTGTTGACCGAGGCAAGGAGAGCCAATCAACACCAATGTCATGGAGAGGCAAAAAGTTTCAAATGAAAGATAAATGATGAAAGTATATTTTTCATTAACTAAAGATTCATTATAGAATTTCACAATGGTGAAGTCACCAAAAAAGAAAGAAAAAGAGAGGAGAAGACCTAGTCTTCGTCTGTGGAAAATGCTCCGACCTTCTTATCGCTATTGCTGAGGCGAAGGCGTCTTAGGTCTAGCTTCGAGACCATGCGCTACAGATGAGCCTGGCAGTTTTTAAAGACCTGGATGAAAGCAGCAGCAGATACCTCAACAATCTCTTCCTCAAAGTTCACCGTCAAGGCCTTATACTCCTCAATGTATTAGAGCCTGGCCTCAGCAAGAACCCCCATTGTAGTCCTAGCAAACTCCACTCCATCCTTAGGTAGAGAAAGGTCCGCCCTGAACTTTGTCGACCCCTTTGATACCTTGGGGGGAGGCAAGACTTGGCAGGAAGTGGGAGGCTCTAGCCGGGAACTTCTCACCCTCTTGGATAAGGACTCCTTGCTCGAAGAGCCCATCTTCTTCTTCACTACTAGTTTGATGGACGATAATGGCATCTTCATTGCTACAAGACACAAAAAAGGTCCTTTTCTGACGACTACAATAACATAAGAGCAACTGGTAGTTGGATATAGGAAGATCCCACCGGATAGGTGGTCTATATATAGAAATCATTTATGGTGTGGATCTGATCATCCAACCACCAAATCCTGACACTTGGTCGATCCTGAAGTGATGGATCTGGCGACTCTTTATCGCATCCTTATCCGATCTCGCTACATGAGACAACTTCCTAAATGCATCTTAGAATTTATTACCGTGTGCCACATGGTAGGCCTCGACGAGTCAGGGGGTAGTCCCTAGGTTTCTTCTCTTGGAAGCATCATCCTATAGTCCTTCGAACTCCCTCCCTGATAAAGGCAACATAAGTCACAAAACGATGCATCATAAATCCCTAGAAGTCCTCCTTTTTAAGTGCAATGATACAGACGCGCACAAGAGGAAACTAAGTCAACTACCAAAGCAACTACTTTCTTTGCCCGAAGTTAGAAGACCGCTTCAAATTTGGAAGTGGGGGGCATCTATTGGGAAATGACCCACCGACCGAATTCAATTCTTCCGAGCTCACCCAAGACAACATGGTGAGGCTACACTAGTTGCGGACCAAGAACCGCCAACCCAACCAGCTAAATGGATGGGACCTATGCCTGATGCTTACGATTAATAACCTCAATTGAGAGAAAGTGGGAGAGATTCTTCCATCAATGGAAGGCTAGAACATGGCCAAGTAGCTTGCAACGCCAGGCCTAACAAACCTACAGACTCCGATAAACAACCTACGGGCTAAACCTCCATATGAAAGAGGTGTGAAGCAGATCCTCGGGTAAAGAAACAAGCAACTAAAAAGAAGGGCAAGCCGAAGGAAAGAAGGAAAAGAAAAACCTTCTCTGCTCTCGGGCCCTCGCTATCTCTCTTTCCTTTCTACTATTTTTAAAGCTTCGACTAACTTAAGCATTGGAGGATCTCCCACCAGAATATCACCAATGAGTGTGGACTTTCTTTGTGCGTACTTCTTGGTGCTATGAACTCAGGACGGTGTCCAGCTTCAGCCACATCAGTAATCCTTCGAAGCGCTGCGGCAATAGTCACTGTACTAGTTTCATCTTTAATCATACTATTTAATTTATATCTTGAGACAGTAAATATATTAAAATTATTTTTAAATAAAAAATATATTCATTTTTAGGAAATAAAATATAGTATTAAAAACTATATTGCAATTTTATCATGGTACAAGGGCTTGATTATTTTTATTATATTAATTATACTAAAAAGCATACCATATATCTTTAATGCAGTTCTGTAACTATAACATGCTTTATACTATCAACCATAGGTGTCAATTGATTTTAAACTTGTGTTGCAATTGAATTTACCTCTTAAACATTAATTAAATAATTTAAATTTTTTTTACATATACAAGTTATTAGATATAATGAAATATTATTTCATACCTGAAATATTACCAACCCAACCCTAAATCAATCATAGTTGCACCAATAGTATACCTAACCCAATTTGAAAGAAGTAAACAAACTTTATTTTTTGATCCAATCTTGCCTACTAATTTTTGAGCCCAATTTCTTGCATAATACTAAAGCGATTTGGTCTAACATACCGAAGCAACCCAAGTCCATAAACAAATTATTTTATTATTAAAATTTAAATCTTAAAATCGATCAACAAATATATCCATCATTTTATATTATATTTTTGAATATTAATTTTTTAAAATATATATATATATATATTTATATATATATATATTATAATTTCATACGATGAAAACTACCAATTTTATTTACATTGATCTTTAAATATTTTTCAAATCATATATATAATAAATTTAAATATTTATATATATTTTAATATAAAATTATAAATTTTATTTATACTGATATTTAAATTTTTTCAAATCATATATAATAAATTTAAATATTTTTATATATTTGAATATAAAATTTTAAAATTAATCTTAAAAAATTTAAAAAATTATGAATTAGTACCATCTAACTAATACAATCAGCTTAATTTTTTAATTTTCACCGTATATAATAAATTTAAATATTTTATACATTTAAATGTAAATTTTTTAAATTTATCTAAAAAATAAAAAAATTATATAATAAACTAATTCTACATCTAATACCACGGTGGACTTAGAGATGACAGTTGAACCAATTTTTTTTTTTTGGACCGATCCCAAGTTCTAATGGAATTCGTTCGGACCGCCTAGCTACCACTTGATAAAATTATATTTATTTACAAAATAATTGATAAATATATTTATATCGTTTAGACCGATATTTGGTACCAACGCATAAAACTGGCCATCATATAAACTTCCCTATTCGGTCGCTCCAAGTCTCCCACGTCCGATGGAGACTCCTGAGGACGAATAAGCAGAGGTACCACCGGGGGGAAAACATAGGAAAGATTAACGATAACGAAGGAAAGACGGAAAAAATTAAAAGGTAAGATCTTTTCCCACATGGATCGATCAATTTTTTTTTTCTTTTCGCGTCGTTTTCTTTTCATTTCTTTCTCCTCTTCGGAGATCTGTGGGAAGGAGAGCACCTGAGGGAGAGAGGTTTCCTAAGTTCCGGTTGGTTTTTTTTTTCTCAAGCATAAAAAG
Source organism: Cocos nucifera (assembly GCA_006176705.1). NCBI lineage: Eukaryota > Viridiplantae > Streptophyta > Magnoliopsida > Arecales > Arecaceae > Cocos > Cocos nucifera. Next base: position 134,730 of record QRFJ01002854.1, on the reverse strand, counting down.
GAAAGACGGAAAAAAAGACCTCTTCCCACATTGATTGATTTTTTTTTTGCTTCTTTTCGCCTCTTTTTCTTTTCATTTCATTCTCTTTTTAGGAGATCTGTGGGAAGGAGAGCCCCTGAAGGAGATCGGAGGGGTTTCTTAGGTTCTGATTGGGGTTTTCTTTCATATGGGACTTTGTGCGAGTTGTGGCGGTGTGAGTTGGTCCCTCGAAGTTTTGAGAGCTTAATCTTGGTAGAAGCATGATATGTTATAGGGTTTAGGGATTTTCGATGGAAAGCATTTTCTTTCGCTACAAAATTTCAATTTACGGCGTTCTATTTATTTTTTTTTTTAAAATTTTTTTATAAGCTGTACATGGGGCAGTCCCGAAGCCCTCTTAATAGTCGCCACGTGTCGCGAAAGAAAGGCACCACCTGCCGCAAAGTGGGGTGGGGAGGGCTCTGGACTCCCCTTTAATGTAGTGTGTATGTATAGATATGCATTCATGATAACATTTTTTCCTTGCTTTTGTGTGGATTTAATGCTCATAAGCTTCGTGTGTTAGCATTCTGTTCGTTTTTTTAAAGAGTATCAAAGTGATTTTGGAGTAAATGAATGGGATTCTGCTCTATCTTGGCACATCAGTCTTCTCTCAGAAAATAATTGAGGATAAAGGGTCCGAACGGTTGTCGGAAATCCGAAACATTCAACTTTTACACTATGGATCTCTTGCTTGCCACACATTTGCCACTCACATATTTTTAGCTTCAACAATCATGTCCGGCTTTTTGTTTTTATTACAGTCCAACATTGTTGTGAGAAAGAGATGATACCTATAGAATTCTAGCCATTGAACTTTTGGGTTACGCTAGGTGTGGGAGCATATTTTCATTTTATTTGAACCTTGAAAGTTAGTCAATTGAATCATGATAATTGTCATTCTACTATTAATTCTATCATATATGTCAAGAAAAGTTAAGCACCATTCAAGTCCATCTAAATTAATAATATATTTGCTCTTCCATATACTCCCCCCCCCCCCCCCCCCCCCCCCCCCCCCCGGTAATTGCAAAGGATTATTTTGATCTAATATATCATGTTAAGTTAAGCTTTGTGAACCTAGTCATTCGAATGGCTGGTGTCTGTGGATTGAAATAAGAAGCTCAAACTATAGAAACTTTATTTGATTTTTCTTAATATTAATGACATTCCATTTGAGCTAGCTCCACATGACAACAAGATTTGGAGAATCTTGCCTTAGCAAAGGTGGTAGCTTTGGATAGGAATAAACGTAGAAGAAGAATTCATCAACTGGATCAAAGGTTGTCATGTCAGGCTTGTTGGTTGCTGGTATAATTATATTATGAGAAATTGTTTCGAACACATAGGCTGTGTAATTATGATTAACATTATGTGTGCTAGCATTTGTCACATGCGATTAATGTATGATAGTGTTTCAGAAACTCCTACTTCTGATCTCCATCTTTTTTCTTTTGTGCATGTGCTAGCCATGTTTAACTGTTGAATAACAGTCTAATAGTCACGATAGCATTGAGGTGGCATGAGCACAGGCATGGTAGGATAAAATTATAATTTCTATCTCCTCTCCATTCTTATGCAGGCTATGTGATCATAGCCATGGGATTGCTGTCCAGTAGCTCGACTGTGTGGACTCATTTTATTTATTTATTTTAAATTTCATTTAGGTAAGTATGGGATGCTGTATCAGGCTTAAGATAATACACCAATTTCTTGTCTCACTTCTTTTTAATTTCTTACATGTACTAGCTATGTATGCTGTTGGATGAGAGTTCAATGACCATATAAGGGTTGAGTGCTTGAAATATAAAATCATAATTGGGGGCTGGAGATGCCCTGCAAGAGTTTGTGCTATATATATATATATATATATATATATATATATATATATATAGATCAAGCTATCAGATTGGGGATGCATTGAATTAAACTTAGGAAGCAAGGGACAGGAAACTACATAAGGTAATGTTATGGGCATTAAGAAAGAAGGCCATATTAAATGTTGTAGCTATTATAACAAAGCTATGAATGATATAGCATCTCAAAGTATAAGAATATCGAAGAACTTTTATGACTGAAGTTGTTTTGGGTCTCCAACAAGGGTGGTCTGGAAGGATGCAAATTGTGCCTGGCCTGCCAAGGATATTGAAAAATGTTTCATAGGGCCAGCTTGATGTACCAGCTTGAAGAATGTAAATTTTTTAGCTATAGGCCTGCCCACCTGGTCACACTTTTCATAAATGATTTCATTTTTTGTAACATACTTTTACCATATCAACATACGAAAAAAGTAATGTGTTGTCAAGCTATAGAAATATCAAGTTTGTAGAAAGATCAAATTTTCTATTCCCCTGGATGAGAATAAAATTGGGCAGGACCATGACGTAACTTCTAATGTTAAAGAAGAATATGATTCTGTCTGGTTCTCAACTTCCCTCTTTTTCTCTGCTTTAGTAGCTATGATCCATACAAGGAGGGGATTTCGATTTTTATACTGCAGGCAGCATGTGTATATAAGGTATTCATCATACATAAGCATTATATAATATAAAACAAGGTGCTTCTATGGCATGAATCTCTTTAAAAAGAAAGAAATGCTGTTATTAATGTTGTCAAAGTGCTGAACATATAAAAGAAGGATAGATAAAGATTTTAACTTTTCTTCCATCTGCATTTATTACTATATATGTACAATGGGTATGTGCCAGCATATAGAACGTCAAAATGTAGCATTAGATGGACATCACAATTACATAAACACATGTATCTACCCATACATGAGTTGTTATGTAACAGGTTCAACATACATATAGTGGTTGACGAGGCTCCAATCGACTGGATTTGAGCCCAAATGGGTTGACTTCCCCACCATCCAATCTGCACGGATCTCCATGCAGAGCAAAAAATAACAGCCTTTTTTTCCATCCATTTTTGAAAAAAAATATAAAGAAAGGTAGGCTATTAATGCAGACGGGATATGAAAATGTAAAAAAGCCAAGCCATTAATGCAGATGGGATGGAAAAATATTAAAAAGAAAGCCATTAATGCAGATGGGATGGAAAAATATTAAAAAGAAAGCCATTAATGCAGATGGGATTGGGGTGGGGTTGAGTTTGTGTTTATTTCGGAGCATTTCTGTTTATTCGGCAGAGTTTGTTTTTATTTTGGAGTGTTTCTCTTTATTCTGTTTGTATTAATTCTAGAGTCGTTTGTGTTTATTCTAGATATATTTGTGTTTATTTTGAAAAGATTTGTGTTTATTCCATCCAAAGTTTGTGTTTATCCTACATAGTTTGTGTTTATTACGGGGAGATAAAAAGTGGCCTGCCCCACTATTAATACGAATGGGATATGCTGCTTTCCATCTTTCTGCAATAAATACAAACTATGTAGCATACATACAAACGTCGGATGGAATAAACACAAATGCCTTAAGAAAAAACACAAACCTATCTAGAATAAACACAAACAAGTCCAAAATAAACAAAAATGCTCCATAATAAACATAAACTTTGCAGGATAAACAGAAACGCTCCAGAGTAAACACAAACTCAATCCCATCCCCATCCCATCCGCATTAATGACCTTTATTTCATATTTTTTCCATCCCATTTGCATTAATGGCTTGGCTTTTTTATATTTCTTAACCCCAAATAGATGGAAATGTGACTGTTAAGTGTTAACTTTTTATTTTGCTGTGTGGAGATCCGCATGGATTAGGGGGATCAAATGGTGGGGAACTCGACTATATTTGCCTCCAAATCCAATCAACATTATTCTAGTCTCTCTCTCTCTCTTTCTCCCCTCCCTCCCTCTCTCTCTCCTTCTCTCTCTTTCTCCCCTCCCTCCCTCTCTCTCTCTGTCTCTCTATGTGTGGGTGTGTGTGTACACATATGCATGTATATATATACATACATATGCACGCATGTGTGTATATATATACAATTTCTTGTGATTTAGACCATCCAATTTTTTGATCTTTGATGTATAGGCTAAGGGTCTCCAAGTCACATAATTTTTTGTTAAGACATGGTACTCCATATTGGTCGGTGTTGATGCATATCGATCATATCGTCCCATACCAATATTGAATTGATATATGGTACGGGTGGTGTGCTGAGTGTCTATACATCGAATGAACACTCGTACAAGGTGTACTAATATTATATTAGGATGGTACTCATACAAGATCTGGTACCAAGATGATGAACCTTGGTGTAAGCAGTTTTAGAGATAGTAGATCATATCTAGTGGCTTGGATTATCGATATGGAACTCCCATCATCCAATGTAGACCTGTCGAACTTGACTGGAGATAGTATAAAATGTGGCATGTGATGGCATGTATGTAACAATTTGATTAACAGCCTAAGGTGGGATTTAAGAACTTATTCAGTGGATTCTTGAGTAAGAAAGGTATGACAGGCATATTGATAGAATAGTAGAATTAACTTTGTGCATGTGATAGCAGTGATTATATGATAGATAGATAGATATTATTTGGCTTGTAGCAGTGATTATATGATAGATAGATAGGTATTATTTGGCTTGCTTGTGGTGTCTATTTATTAAGGAGTTAGTATAAAATGTGGCATGTATGTAACAATTTGATTAACAGCCTAAGGTGGAATTTAAGAACTTATTCAGTGGATTCTTGAGTAAGAAAGGTATTATAGGCATATTGATAGAATAGTAGAATTAACTTTGTGCATGTGATAGCAGTGATTATATGATAGATAGATAGATAGATAGATAGATATTATTTGGCTTGCTTGTGGTGTCTATTTATTAAGGAGTTAGTATAAAATGTGGCATGTATGTAACAATTTGATTAACAGCCTAAGGTGGAATTTAAGAACTTATTCAGTGGATTCTTGAGTAAGTAAGGTATTATAGGCATATTGATAGAATAGTAGAATTAACTTTGTGCATGTGATAGCAGTGATTATATGAATTACTTACTGAGACTAGAGAATTTTGAGGTAGAAACTTGCATGCTGTGTCAATTTTGGGCCCCTATTTGATTACATTTCTTTTAAACCAACTGCTGATTGTAAAGAGGGGGCACTACAGAGCACATGCATACTATTTACACTATATCAACTGCTCATTTTGGATGTACTTGATGCATAGTATCCAGCTTGTTTATTTGCAATGATGGGATATTGGAATCTCTAGGTAACGAGAATGGTTCACTGGTAACATGTTTTTTGGATCCAGGGTACAACCACATTGTGGTTTGTTTTGGTGTCTATCTATTAAGGAGTTAGTATAAAATGTGGCATGTATGTAAATTCTCATGTCAAATTTATTTTTGGCTTGCTTGTGGTGTCTATTTATTAAGGACTAATAACTCCTAATTGAATTGGAGAAAATGCTGGAAGCAATTTATAGGAAAGGGAAGATGTTCTAAGTTGTGCTAAATATGTTGGAATGAGACTTTTATATCTTATCATGAACCTGTAGTGAGAAAATGAATGTAGCACAATGCTAACATCATGACCATCTTAGTGATGTGGATGGTGAAAAATTGGGGTGTGATGAGTTGGAACAATTTGATTAACAGCCTAAGGTGGAATTTAAGAACTTATTCAGTGGATTCTTGAGTAAGAAAGGTATTATAGGCATATTGATAGAATAGTAGAATTAACTTTGTGCATGTGATAGCAGTGATTATATGAATTACTTACTGAGACTAGAGAATTTTGAGGTAGAAACTTGCATGCTGTGTCAATTTTGGGCCCCTATTTGATTACATTTCTTTTAAACCAACTGCTGATTGTAAAGAGGGGGCACTACAGAGCACATGCATACTATTTACACTATATCAACTGCTCATTTTGGATGTACTTGATGCATAGTATCCTGCTTGTTTATTTGCAATGATGGGATATTGGAATCTCTAGGTAACGAGAATGGTTCACTGGTAACATGTTTTTTGGATCCAGGGTACAACCACATTGTGGTTTGTTTTGACTGAAGGCACAGTCCACATGCATGATGCAATGTAAAGATATATGTCTTGTGGCGGACTTTAATTTCATAGTTGCGAATGTTGTCGTCACTTCTACTGTTCTGCAACTTTTGATTTCACTTTCAACTAATATGCGAATGATATCACATATTTAAGATTGTTGAACTGTTTCCCCTTCAATGTGCAATTTGCACAACTATTCATTAATTTACAAGGCCTAATTCCTTATCTAAATAGCATGAGTCAACTGTAATAGTTCAGTGCAACATGCAGCTCAATGATGTATAAACAAATAGAAGGTCATACCTTTTGGCTAGTAAAAGACGAATTCTGATATTCAGTAGGTGTGTTTGCTTGTTTCCATTATAATTGGCATCATTGCTGTATGCCATGGTATCAATTATTAAGAATAAAAATAAGAGAAATGGAATTGGTCGTTGTAAAAGTTTCAGTCTCTTTTATATTACTTTATTGTTTAGTTCAGTGTCTGTGACAAATATATCCACTTTTCTTGTATCCTAAGTATGTCAGAGTGGATAAACTCAATTTATGTTTTAATCTCAATTACTGATGTTTTTTATGAGTCACAAAGAGTGCTGTTGCAAATTCCATGAACACATGATTATTTTTTTGCAACTACTTGGAATTTTTAATAATTCAAATTTGTAGAAAGAATCACATGTGATTTAATTTTGCCATCCCCGTCCACTTGCTTAAGATTAACATGTTGTAATGAAATAATGAGATGATTTTAAGACATTGATGTCACGCATGCTTATGATATGCTTATTTTGTTTTTTACAGGCAAAGTTAGCGAAATCAAGTAATTTCTTTTATGGCAACCAGAACCTTAAGAAGGCGACTTCATCACGGGGATGTTGATTGGGGAAGAAACGAGCATATGGATGAATCAGGTTTAGATGACATAAATGAACCGCTTCTTGGAAAGTATGGTTATGATGAGGACAGCTCCGAGGTGATATTTTGTTTTTTTTATTGTGGACTAAAGGAGTGAATCAAAGTCGGAAGACAATTCTCATTGTTCTTTTTTATGCTTACCTAGCTTTATGTTGTTCAAAGGGATATGATCATAGAAGTCAGGAAGATATTTGGGATGACAAGAAGAAGGAACAGCTCCACTGGACATATCTTTTTTCGAATTTAATTGCTCAGTGGGCGCAATGGTTAGGTAATTATCATTAACTGTGCACCATTACCAATACAACCTCTTATTATAGATTTTATAGTTAAGTTCAATGTGGTCAATTCTATTAATATCCAGTTTGTTACAATTATACCATGTAAGTAATATTAAAATCACTGTAATATGGTAAAGAAAAATACATCAAAGTGAGTATGTTGTCAGATCATTATGATAGGATGGTAGTCAATACGGCAACTAATTATTGTTGGTTGTAGTGTTTTCTATACTGCCCGATACAGGGCATGCTATACTTTATCATACAGTACTGAACCACATACCAACACTATAATAGAACGGTACTGATATGGGGTCCACTACTGAAATGGTGAAACTTGGTTGGTTGTGATATTTAATTTTATTCTTGTTTTGGCCCATGCAGTTGACATGAATGACTTACAGAGTATCTTTTTCTGAAGAAATATAGAGGACCCTTATCATAGATGAATGCTTTCAGAGGTGCAGTATTAAACTGTAACTAAGTAGTTGACCAGGTTTTGGTGGACATGATAGTTTAATAAAGGAGTTATCCCCAAACACTGTATTTTGACACCTTGACTTCTTGATCTAAAAGATAAGATAGATGGTATTGTATACAGGGCAATGGATGAAGGTGATCACGTGGAATAGCATTTCTGGAATGTTCTGTGATCTCTGAATGCTAGCAAGATTTATTTATGTGAAAGTTAATGGTTATTCAATTGGAGTTATTGTAGATTGTGACAGTTGCGTGGGGACGAGTTTTTTTTCCTCATGCTTGTTCATATGATGACATTAACAGTGATGAGAATGTTGAAACAAACTCATGGTCAACTTATAAAGAAAATTTAAATGAGTAAAGACATTCAAGGGCATTGTGGTCATTATCCTCTTGTGGAGCACATTGAACAGAAACAAGGGACCTGTTAGCTTATGGGTAAATGCTTTTTCTTCATGATTGTTACATTGTAAAAGACTTGCAAAATAATTTCAACATAGTGTTTGGGTCTTGATTTGTTCATATTGATTATCATCTGAAAAGGTGATTTTTAAAATTTTTTTCTCTAATTTATATTCTTCTAAATGATTTAACTGGGTTCGATCCACCACCCTAGAAATGCAGCTCTTTTGTTGATTAGAGACTATGGACTGAAACCTATACAAATTATTATTATTCCATAAATAATATTAGGTATCTTTGACAGATCCTTTTTTTTTTCTTTCATGGAAAAAAAGTAATCACATCAAGATCTCATCCACATGATTCTATGGTAGCATCACATTTTAACTAAATCAGACTTCGATATGGTCCTAAAAGAGAGTTTTAGAAACTGGGTTGCTGTTAGGTGTTTTCCCAAGTGTTTGACTGGGTCATTCGTACATCATTTCTTTGAAATGATTGGTGGTGCCACCATTACTATTCTCCCTGTGCGTATTGTGTGTGGGTGTGTGTGTGTGTGTGTGTGTGAGAGAGAGAGAGAGAGAGAGATGGCATCATTTGAATGATTTCGTTAGGGCATTATGCTAATATATAACCTTTGACTAGGAAAATGCTTGTTGGGGTCTATACATCAAACTCTGATTCAGAAATGTATATTTAGATGCATACACAGGAAATTGCAAATATACATTGTCTTTGATTTGCATATATGTGACATATTGTAAATAATCAATATGTGAAAATTCTTCAAAAGTTCAAAAAGTGTGCTGAATAATTTAGCAGGTTAAGCTGACCTGTTAAAGTGGATTAATATGTAATAACATAACAACAATAACAACAACAACAAGTTACATCTGCACAGAACATAATTGGCTCGAATGGGTTAATAAATTGCTGCAAGTTTTGGAGGGATGAAAATACAATAATATATGACAGTCTTACAGTCTAGAATTTCAGACAGTGTGGATGGCTGAAAACAGAAACCATAATATCATTGGCCACTCTAGGAAAATGTTTTTCTTTACCCTGTAGGACAAGGGATGTATTCATCTTGTTATAACACAGCCATTAATTTTTTTTTGGAATTAGTGGAACTCATGAGCTGATGCTTCATAGAAAGTTTTAGGCAACATCTACAGTTTGAGCAAAGGTGAAAATTGTGATAGATATTGGTATTGTGTCCTCTTGAGGATGTGCGATTGATTCACAAGAGATAAAAGGCATTCCTGGAAAGAGGGTATCACATGATCACCCTCAAAGAGGACTTTGAAGCCTCAAATTCCCATGATGGTTTAGTGAAGTTTTCCTAGTTCTATGATACTTTATGTCAATTGTTGGATGTTGAAGTCAGCAACAGAGGAATTTGGATATGACAATGTTAGATGCAACCCTAGTCTTTTGCTTGTCAAGCTTTTTGGAAGCCTCAATTTTTCCTGTAGCCTTCAAGAGCACTCGCATCTTGATGACTTGTGTATAACTTTTATGCAGACTCCATAGACTGAACTATTAAATTGAAGAGACCTAATATTTAGCATGTCCATGCTTACTGTCAAAGTCTAGCACACTGACTCCCAGACATTTCTTAAAAGCACCACTTCTTCAGATTTCTCCAATTTGTCTTTGTATCCTAATCATGTAGATGATGCAAACTACATTCACTGGTCAGATCTATTAATTGTTCCATGAACTGGAGTTGTTTTAATTTTATTTTTGGAAAATGGTTGCATGATTGCTGGTTTAATATTGAAAATTTTCACACCTATTACCTGGAAACCAAATAAATTGTTCATTTATAAGGAGTTTTAAAATGTTGAAGTTGAAGTTATCTAATAATCAGTGGCAATCAAATGTTTTCCATGTAACTACATATCGTAAATAAGCTAATTATTTCTTGCTTATTTCATATTAAGTCCTCTCTACCTTGATAGATAAAAACTATGATCTGTTTATTTTCCTTTATCTTGCTTTTCGCTGTTAAACAAACTCCAAATAATCTTGATCATGGAATTGAATCTCATTGTCATGTTATGTACCATGTCAGTACCTTATCAGCATAGGCCACTGGCATGTTACTTGCCAATGCTTAGCACTTTTTGGTGCCAATGTGTGCCAAGCATTGAGGCAGCATGACATGGCAGCACTGTGCTAGTGCCAACGTTGCCATACCATTGACATGAAATACCTCAATCCTTGATACTGATTACGTTGCTTTTCTCTGCAGCAAACATTCTCCTGAGCTCTGGTTCAATTATAGGAAGGTTCTTACCTCTTCCTTCTATTATTCAAAATGGACAGGGTAACAAGAATTATCCAATCTGTCTCAGTCCCTTACAGGTAACACTAAAGAAGTACCTTTTTTTTCTTCTTAATGTTGTCAATTTCATGAAGTGACCAATGAGAAGTGAAATCTTAAGCATTTTAATGGATTTCTAGCTGTGAAATGGAATGATGCTCGTCTTGGTGTTTTTATGTGGACTCTGTATACTTCTCCATTTTTCAAGTGTCTACTATTAATTTTTTATTAGATTACATGCAGTTATGCATGTGTTATGGTGTAAATACCCACCCATGCAAGCTACCAGATATTAAATGATCCAGTATACTTTTTTTGAGCTTCCAATTTATTTGTTCTTCCATCCGTTACCATCAGCACTAAAAGATTGAATCATTATTGCAAGCATAACAAACTTTTTCCCCATCTGATTGTGTAGACTTGTGATCCTTCATCTATCTCTTCATTGTAGATGGAGACAATTTTCAAATAGGTATTGGTTGTCCAAACATATGGAGTCTTATTTTCCCTTTTATTCATGCTAAAATTGCATACCATGTGGTATTTAATTTTATTTTTGGATCATCATTTCAAGAATCTTTTCTATATTCCAATTTTGTTTTCAATTTTCTCCATATTTATTAACAAAAAGAAAAGCACGGGATTTCTGACTGAATATCTATGGTCACTTCTCTAGGCATAAGGACACGAGTATATGAACTCTGCTCATGCTAGATCTGTCTGGTGATCTACATATAATCCTTTTGTACATTCTTCTTTAACTAGCGTGCTGCACCCATTGACTTGCACTGAATCAGATTGGTGGCTTTGTCACATCTATGGTTCAACTGTAGGTTAACTGCATGTCACAGGGAGATTATAGATATTCCATCCCTCCGTATTCCCCTTCAATATTTGTTTCATATCACCTATCTTCCAAAGTGCTTATCCCTTCCTTTTCTCCAGCCCTCTTTGATCCAAATCCTTGCCTTACGCTTGCCATGACCTTTGACCCTTGCCACAGCCCATCCTCTTGCCATTGCCATGGAGCCTCATAGCTTGGGCTCCTTTCACTATTGCCCTCGAGCTCCGCAGAGGCTGACCTCCTCTCGTCATCACCATTAAGCCCCCCATAGGATGACCTCTCCGCCAACATCGATGCATTATCAATGTTGACTCCTCCAGGCCCAACAGCTCCTTGGACATCTGCTTGATGATGCCATCAAGATCCCCTCTAAGCCTCTTTGACAATGATGCTCATCCATGAAGGCAAGAGAACGAGAGGAAGAAATCTTAGGGTTTGGCATATTTGGTGTCAGGAAGGCATCGTATTTTTCCCTCTTCTTCTCACCCCTGGTCAACTTGTCAGTCTTAAGTCTTTGACCCGAGCAGTTCAAGGTTGAAATGTTCAAGTCACCAATTCAAAGCTGGTTCAAACCATCTCCACATTTAGTCTTGACCGGACATCCAAGGTCTAGTGGGTGATGGGTTGCCCTCCACTTAACCAAGGTTTTAAATGCCATGGTAAGGGGATGTAGTTATCATGTATCAGTACAGCTCCTGCATCAACTCATGCTTTGTGGATGCAAAGTATGTGCTGTTTTACAGGTTCAATATAGGGCAATATGTGCCACCATACAGTTTGGTTTCTGAAATATTTCATGAACATTCTTGAGATTGACATGCATGTTACTCTGTTACAACATTTCCTCAATTCAGCATAAAGAATATTAGAGTCAGGAATAGGCATGTTTCTTTTCTAACCAATCTTTCCATCAGTTGATTGACCAAATCGTTTTGATTATTGGTTTGTTAAGGTTTCAAAGTCTGCCAAAATATTTTGGCTAGATAAGTAATTTTTTATTTAACTAAATAAGTAATCGTATACCGTATCTTTTGACCATTGTGTTGACTCCTGTTAGGACTTCTTAATAACAAAACAAGATAGTGATTTATATTTATTTTGAGAAGACTGGCACCTCTTTGCTGCCCAATGTGGGTTCAACTATAGCTCGTGAAAAGGAAATTAATTAGAGGATTAATAGGAACCAAAAACCAACCCATGTTTGCATGTAGAATCTCCTGTAGAACTCCCAAAAGATCACATGTTATGCTAATAAAAAGGAAACACAAGAAAATAAAAACTTTTACAAGGTGAGTTTGAATCTAAATGAAAGGTGCACGTTTTGGGATTGGCTTCACTGCTGACCAACAATGGCTGGTCCTAATGGCATGTTAGGCTGTTCCTTTGCTGCTCGTATGCACCACATACAAGGTGAGTTGTCATGGAATGTGCATAAAATGAACCTCGATTTTCTTGTAAAGAACACAGAAGTGGTAATCCTGTTGATATTGTTCTTGACATGGTGCCTTTTTGTTTTGACTTTCAAGGATGAACTAGTTGATTCTTGATCTGTCTACGAGCTCCATTAATCTGTGAGAGGATTTGCTTTCTTGAGGAACTCATCTATCTTCAACTCCAACCTGATATGGCTGGTGTTTTTTGACTGTATCTGATTCATAGTTTGTCATTGCTTTTTTATTAGTACATTTAGAATATCAGTTGTTAGAGGAGAGGAGTTTAGGCTCTAAAATGGCAACGGTCCCTGCTGGGACCATGATCTTCCTTATCTACGGGCATGCTGCATCAGCAATGCCAAAATGAGGTCAGCTTTTCAGAGTAATAGATATGCATGTCTCTAACCAGAGAGCTGCTTCTAGCAATAAGACAGAGACCCATATCTTGTGGATCTGTCAATATTCTTAGGAAGACTAGACCATCTGGCATTTGGGGATTGAAAGACAAAGTCTATGTTTGTTACTCATTGTTTTCCAGCTTAGGAAGTTCTTTCTTTTTTTGGCTAAATAGATAAATTTTAATATGCTTATTATAGCTTCATTAAGTTTATTATTGTTTCTCCCGGCATATAATAAACTTTTTACCTCAAAATATTAGTAAAATATATACATTTTTTTTTTTGGTTAAGAATGATTATTTTCTGATCTAGCAACTGTTCAACCTTCTAGGAAGAAAGACTGAGAAATTTGAGGCAGAGATTGGAGGTCCCATTCGATGGTTCTCGTGTGGAACATCAAGTACATCTTCTCTTGAGACTTTTAATTTATTATCATTTTGCATGCTTGTATTATTTCATGAACATTGATGTGAGACCTTGTTCCTTTTTTTCCAACATTTCCTTTTCATTGATAAGTTGATGGCTCTATGAACTTTTCCCTCTTTGCAAATGAGCATATATCTAATATCTAATCTATAAGTCTGATGCTGATTTTATATTGCAGGATGCACTGAAACAACTTTGGATGTTCGCTTATCCTAATCGGGAGATTCCTCCTCTCAAATCAGAGTTGTGGAAGGAGATGGGTTGGCAAGGTTTCGACCCATCGACAGATTTTAGGTAATATGACCAGGCACTTTGCAGAGGTTTGCTCATCTCTCTTGTATAGCAAATAAATGTACTTGATGGTAACAATTGTTGCCGATTATTTGTTTTTCAGGGGTGGTGGCTTTATATCATTGGAGAACCTCATCTTCTTCGCCAACAACTATCCTGTAACTACCTTCTCTTTGGAGATGCCTTTCATTTAATTTAAATTCCTTTCTCTTCTCGCATATTTATGTTAAACTGGAGGCCATGGATCAATTATCTCCTCAACTTTCTGTTGCTTTTAATGCAGGATTCTTTCCAAATGCTCTTACACAAGCAAGAAGGGGAAAGAGCTGAATGGGAGTACCCATTTGCCGTTGCTGGTATCAATATTTCATTTATGCTGATACAGATGTTAGATTTACAATCAGGTAATGTATTGGACAAACACTTCAGTTTTTAATATTTTTAAAACATAACTTAAGCAGTCTCTTGATTCTTTCTAACAGGCATACCGGCTTCGAAGGCAGGAGCTCGCTTTCTGGAACTTCTTGGAGAAGATGATAAAGCATTTGATAACCTTTACTGTGTAGCCTTTCGGATGATGGATGCCCAGTGGCTTGCAAAGCGTGCTTCTTATATGGAGTTTAATGTAATTTTGAGCTTGCCTAATTTTAATAACAACCCCTACTATTTCTGTATGCTGGTAGTTTCTAGTTTGTTTCCATTATTTGTGCTTTTTCTGATCTGTCTCACTCATCTCTTCCAGGAAGTTCTGAATTCTACGAGAACTCAATTAGAGCGTGAGCTTGCCTTAGAAGATGTTACAAGTATAAAAGATCTACCAGCATACAACATGTTGAATTGATAGCATACCATTGTTATCAAAATGTTCGTTTTTTCTTTTTCTTCCTTGTTAACTCTCCGTATGCTGTATGGTTATACTTAGGATCACTCCACCAATTTCATCGGTTGTTGTATTCATACAAATACTGAATGAAATCTATAAATGGGGCTCTGAGATCACAGAGTTTGAATTGCCTGTGCAAGATGAAGATGTGATTAATCAAAAGGAATATATGAAGATGTGCGTGGAAAGGGCTGTCGCTAAACTTGTAAATTTGAAACTAATTGTATTTTGAATGTGCAGCTTTGAAACATGGATGATCATGATGAAATGATTGTGCAGTAGTTGGGTGGAATTCTTCCTGCTGTTTTTGTTCCAAGTCTGAGTGAGATCAGAGACATGTATCAGGAAAAAATGAGCTCATTTCATTGGCAATGCTCTTATTGGCTAATCTGAAAAAATATGACTGGAGGTAAAAGATCAAAGACCCAGCCACTATCTAATCCTAGACATAGCCTTACACCTGCTGATGTTGAGGACTATGTTGGTTGCTATAGAACGTGGAAAAAAAAAAGGAGACGCTGCAGGGTGGGTCGGCAATATATGGATGATATGTGGATAGATCGAGACTCTGAAGACATGAATTAGATTAGTATTGCTTAATTCTGAATAACCGAGTTATCTGAATACCTTTTGTGAATTTATAGCTGCTAACAAAAATAAGCCGGTTTATTACTCTTGACTTAGTGGAAGTCAATATCTTATTTAGAAATGCAAAACTAAAAAGATTAAAAATTGATCGGCTTAGTAGAAGTCAATATCTGATTACTAGTTAAGGAAAAAAAGAGCTTAAATTATATTGGCAATAGTGTTTTAGCATAGCCACAAAATAGGTCAAAGATTAAGTTCTATAATTTTGAAGAAGTGCTAAAATTCTACCAAGCTAATAAAAATTAAAAATAAAATCCAAAAATTTTAGAATATTAAAAATAGAAGATTTTTGACATATTTGTATATGAATTTTCATAAAAGCTAGTAGGGGACGCAAAACTTGTAAAATGCAAATAGCAAGTGTATATCTCACCATTATTACGTAATGGCAGTTTCTCTGGTTATTTGTAAAGATATCGAGCATCATTTATAAAATTATGAACACTTTCAAAGCAACTAAATATTTTTTTTGGATTTATTTATAAATAATATTTTAATGAGCCATTTGGATAAGGGCAAAATCAAAAATAGCTAGAAAATATTTTATTAGTTGGTAATCGCCTTATATGTCTAGGTCTAAAGAGGGAGGCAATGATTCCCTAAGGCCTCATCTATTTTGGCATGTTGGGAGTAAAATAATCTCCATCGAAGCCCCACTGAAGTTCTTGGCAACCAACCTCTATTCTATGAAATTTGTTGATCTTCTCAGCAACAACTCTTCACTGCAGATTTCATCAAAAATCTATCAAAATTTGGCTGAGCTCCTTCCAATCGCCCGATGGGCTTTCTTCAGTAAAACTCCTTCCAGTCAAACTCCCCTCCGATTGAAATTTTCTTCTGGCCCCACCTTTATACTATAGTTGGCAGATTCCATTGAACTCACATTTGGAACCTCGGTTTAGCAGAGCTCCCCCTAGTCGAACTTCTGCACCTCACTCTATGAAGGGCAGATCTCGGCACTCCCATATCGAGAATTGGTTGTATAGGCTTGAGTTAGCCAAGGAACCTCGTCATCAAGGTCAGTCTGAGCTTTTCTTTAGAGAACTCGACCGCAGAATCCATCAAAAAGAATTCCTTCAATGCAGGCATCGCCCGACTTTACTTATGGCCGACCCTGAGTGCGACTGAATTCCTCTACGCAAAGTAGCGCATCTTGTCAGCCTTAAGTCTGAAACCCGAATTCCTCTCCAATCTAGCCAGCTTATATCATACATGACTTCTGGCCGAACTCAAATAGTAGAGGAACCTCGTCGTCTATATAAGTTCAACTTCCAACTCAGCGAATATCAGCCATCCTATAGATGACCTCAAAGATGTCCGAACCTCTCTAGAACTGCTGGACACAGAGTTCTTCATTGTTAACTACTTGCTCGCAGGTGTAGAACTCCCATCCGAACTCTAACTATTAATCTTCAATGAACTGGCAAGTCGCAACAACGGATACAATCCTCCGTAACAAACTTTACGTGGCCCCGAACAGCCTGCTAGCAGACAGTTATGGCTGTCGCTGTCATTCTATTATGAGCTTCACCTATTTAAAGGATCCTCTAGATACGTCTTCTTTTCTTCTAAAATGGCGTCTGGCCTACCTGGGCAAGCAAGCCGGTAATCCTTAGGAAGGGAAAGTAGAGAGCTGAGAGTCCCTATTTTGATCATGATTCTTCTCCTAGAGAGACTCTTCCCATCTACAGTTGGTGGCTCTCTGAGATCCATAATTCGAGATGATGCTCTTGATCAAAGGCTCTAGAAATGAATCGGTGGATTGAAGAACTCCACCATGCTGCCCCAGTCCACAACGATGACATTTGCACTGACCCCCCATTTTTCGCTCGGATTATGCAAGAGCCTATCTCGTCGAACTTCAAGCTTTTCTAATTTGAGAGTTACGATGGGACCACCGATCCAGCCGACTATCTTGAAGCTTTCAGAATAATGATGCTGCTCCATGGCACGTCAGATGCCATTTTTTGTCAAGCTTTCCCCTTCACTCTGAAGAGAGCAGCAAGAAATTAATACTCGAACCTCAAATCGGGTACCATCTTTTCTTTCGATCAGCTAAGCCATGAATTCATGACTTATTTCATCAACAACTGGCACTAGAGGTGAGGTTCCAACTTTCTTGTCAACATCAAGCAAAAAGGAGAGTCTATTCGAGCTTTTGTCAACTGCTTTAATGCTGCTGCTCTGGAGGTCCACAATCTGGATCAATCTGTTGCCATAGCTGCACTAAAGGATGGCCTCCAGAAGAATGAACTTCTCTTCTCCCTTGAGAAGTACCTCCAAAACTTTGCCAACATGCTAGCTCGGGCTGAAGGTTATGCCTGAGTGAAGGAGGCCTCCAAGTTAAAAGATGAAGAGACCGTAAGAGAGTGGTAGATGGATGAATCAAGCAAGCCTACAGTTATCGAGAAGTCGAGTGAAGCTCGGCTATGCTCCAGAACCCCTCCTGAGCACCGACGAGCTTGGACCCATCTCAGGCTCATCGATAAAAGAGCCTAGATCGGAGGGCATGATGGAACTCCCCCCCTCAAAGATTCCACAACTATGCTTTCTTGAATGCTCTAAAGACTCAAGTACTGATGGAGATCGAGGAGCAATTACCAAGGTCAGAGAAGATGCGGTCCCACCTAGCCAAGCGTAACCTCAACAAATATTGCCTCTACTATCATGACCATGGTTACGATATTGAAGAATGCATCCAGCTTCAAGATGAGATCGAGGAGCTCATTAGATGGGGGAGCTAGACCATTTTTTGAGATGCCAGTCTGAAAGGAGGGAGGATCGATCGAGAGCCCTATCGCAGCCTGAACCACCCTGGAGAGATGAGCTGCAAGGAGATCGGCCCCCTCTTGGAATCATCAACACAATTGCAAGGGGACATCAGCAGGGAGAAGCTAGCGGATTGGCAGAGTAATGAAGAGACAATGGACCAAAGAACCCATAGCTTTCACTGAAGAAGATGCTTGGAGGGTTTGGTTTCTGCACAATAATGCAATTGTAGTTACTTTGAATATTGCTGACTATGATGTACACCGTATTCTAATTGATAATGAAAGCTCTATTGATGTTTTATTTTACGATGCATTCCCTAAAATGTCTATATCTGATAATAGAATGGAGCTAATAAGTTCTCCACTAATGGGATTCACCGACGATGCGGTGCCCATTGAAGGAATAATAATCTTGTCTGTCATAGTAGGTCAGTACCCAAGGCAATCAAAGGCCCAGGTAGATTTTTTGGTGGTGAAGGCTTTCTCAGCTTACAATGCAATTCTCAGCCAACCTGGCTTAAATGCACTTCGGATGATAGTATTAACTTATTATTTGAAGATGAAGTTTCTAACAAACTACGAAATCGAAGAAGTCAGGAGAGATCAAGCTCTAGCAAAACACTGCTATACAATTGCCTTGCAAGGAAGAGGGCAACTAGTCCTTGTCCAGTGGATGGACTTGATGCCCGTGATGATCTAACTAAAGAACGGGACGAGCCTATAGAAAACCTTATTACGATTCCTTTAAATGATGGGAATAAGGATCATATTGTTCAAATTTGCTCCAACCTAGGAGAAGATTAGAAAGCAGCTCGTTGCCTTCCTACAAAGGAATGCAGATGCTTTTGCTTGGGTTCCTGTAGACATGCCCAGAATGGATGCTGAAGTCATGAAACACCACCTGACTGTTGATCCCAAGCACCGGCCTATAAAGAAGAAGTTGCACGACTATACACTAGAGCGATAGAAGACAATCACGAAAGAGGTTGACAAACTTCTCAAGAAAGTGTTCTACCCAAACTGGGTCTCCAATGTGGTCCTCATGAAGAAGGCAAACGGTAAGTGGTGGATGTGCATAGACTTCAAAAAGTTGAATAAGACCTACCCAAAAGATAGTTACCTCCTTCCTAGGATTGATCAGCTGATGGATGGTACCTCGAGCCACGAGCTTTTCACTTTCATGGATGACTTCTTCAGTTATAATCAAATCTGGATGGCATCAAAAGATGAGGAGAAAACTACTTTTATTACTGACCATGATCTTTATTATTATAGGATTATGTCTTTTGGGCTAAAAAATGTAGGTGTGATCTACCAGTGCCTAGTGAACAAGATCTTCAAGAAGTAGATTGACCACAACATGAAGGTTTATGTGGATGATATGCTTGTCAAGAGTCGATCTTCTATAAATCACATTGCTAACCTAGAAAAGACCTTCAGTATGCTTTAAAAGTATAAAATAAAGCTAAACCCATCTAAATGTGCCTTTGGAATAACATCGAAAAAGTTCTTGGGGTTCATAGTATCAAGGCATGGAATCGAAGCAAATTCAGAGAAGATCCATGCCATCCAAGAAATGACTTCAGCGCCTAACAGAAAAGATAGCATCTCTAAATCGCTTTATTTCGAGGTTGGCCAAGTGATGTATGCCCTTTTTTTAGATCCTCAAGCAGCTGAAGAACTTCTGCTGGACTCCTAAATGCCAGCAAGTATTTGAAAAACTAAAAAACTACCTCAGCTCACCTCCTCTATCGGCCAAGCCTGAATCTAGAGAAGAATTATTTTTGTATTCTATGGTCTCTCCTACGGTCCTTGCAGCAGTCCTTATCAAAGAAGAGGCGAAAGTACAGAGACCGATCTACTACATAAGTCGAGTTTTGAGAGATGCTGAAATCAGATATACTAAGTTAGAAAAACTAACTTATGCCCTGTTGATTGTAGTCCAAAGACTCCGATCTTATTTTCAGGGGCACACCATAACACTCCTCACTGATCAACCTATCAAGGCAGTTCTTTATCATACAGATGCTTTTGGAAGAATAGCAAAGTGGGCAATTGAGCTCATGAAGTTTGATTTCAATTTTCAACCTTGATTGTCTATCAAAGCTCAAATATTGGCCAATTTTGTAGTAGAGTGCACCATTCCGGACGAAGCTAAATTTGGGCAGCATGAGGTCAATGTCCCATGGCTATAGTCAAACTTTCCTGAAGAAAGAACAGACCTCCTTGAAGGCTTTTGGGCCATGTATGTGGATGGTTCCTCTAATATTTTTGGGGCAGGCGTAGGTTTGCTTCTAATCAATTCAGAAGGAATTGTTGTTGAGTATGCACTACGCTTCGAATTTTTTGCAATAAACAATGGGATAGAATATGAAGCCCTAATTATAGGATTAAAGATAGAAAAGAAATTGAAGGCAGATCGGCTAAAAGTTTACAGTGATTCTCAATTGATGGTAGGACAAGTCAGTGGTAGTTATGAAGTTCAGGAGGAAAGCATGAAGAAATATTTGAAAAAAATAAGGAGTCTGACCCCAACCTTCAGCAGTTTTGATATCCAATAGATTTTGAGAATAGAAAATATTAGGGCCGACCTTCTTTCCAAGTTAGCCATATTGGCTCCAAGCGAATTTCCTAAAGAAGTCTTCTTTGAGGTTCTGAAATGTCTGAGCTTGGAGGAATCTCAGACTGTAATGCGAGTCGACCAAGAGTATAGTTGGATCAATCCATTTTTTGCTTATCTCAAAGATGGTGTCCTTCCTCGAGATTTAAAAAAAGCTCAAAAATTAAAAATCAAGCCTTTCGATATATTCTATATGATAATAAACTATATAAGAGGTCATACTCTTTGCCGTTCCTAAAGTGTCTTCGACCTTCCGAGGCTGATTATGCATTGTGGGAGGTGTACGAAGGGATACGTGGAAACCATCTAGGGGCAAGGTCCTTATCTCATAAGTTATTTCGATAAGGATACTATTGGCCGACTATGCATCGGGATGCAGTAAAATATATGAGGAAATGTAACTGGTGTCAGAGAAATGCCAACATTCAAAGACAACTAGCTTCCCAGCTTACACCTTTGAGCACCTCATGGTTATTTGTAGAATGGAGAATGGACATACTCGGATCCTTTTCTATGGCATCCGAATAGCGAAAATTTTTCTTAGTGACCATAGATTATTTTACTAAATGGGTTGAGGTTGAACCTCTGACCAAAATTACTGAAGCAAAAGTGTAGGACTTCATCTGGAACTCAATAATTTATAGATTTGGACTACCTCAGACTTTAATTACTGATAACGAATGCCAATTTATGGGGATGAAGTTTGCCAAGTTTTGTGAAGATTTAAACATCTTCCATCACTTCACTTCAATAGCTCATCCACAGACGAATGGTGAGGTTGAGGTGACCAACAGAATTTTGTTACAAGGGATAAAGGCGAGGCTTGAAAGGATGAAAGAAATGTGGGTGGACGAACTCTATCATGTACTTTAGGCCTATAGAACCACTTAAAGATTGCCAATTGAGAAAATCCCTTTTGCCTTGGCCTTCGGAACGAAGACAGTCATCCCAATAGAACTTAAACTTTCCTCAGCATGGATCGAAGCATTCAATGAACAGAAAAATCTATAAGATGTCAGATCTAACCTCAACTTATTGAAAGAAAAATAAGAGAAGGCCCAGATCAGGATGGTGGCTTACAAGAAGAAAGTAGCCCACCATTATAATTTTAGGATCAAAAGCAAAGCATTCAAGATAGGAGACCTGGTACTTCGGCAAGCAGACGTCTCACAACCTCAGAATCAAGAAAAGCTCGCTTTGAATTAGGAAGGCTCTTATGAGATCATAGAAATCATCCGACTTGGAAATTACTATTTGAAGGAGCTTGGAGGGGCAGCACTACCATGATCATGGAACTCAAAAAATTTATGAATGTATTATCAGTAATCACATTTCAATAAAATTCTCTTACTTTGACATTTTTGTCTTTGATGCAAAACTGTACAATGGTAGAAAATTACATGAGAAAATGGAATTAAAGGCCTTCGGTTCCTAAATAGGAGGTTAACATTGTCTTAATGAGGGTGAAGACTTCTGATTCTTAAATTGGAGACATCGGGAGAGGCCTCCTCAACGATCCTTTTGTGCTCTGATAATCTTGTTAGGAATAGGAGGTGAGCCTCATCCTAACAAGAAAATTAGCTGACCACATCAGAAACAAGAGGTGGACCTCGTCTTGTCGTGGATAAAGATCCTATGGAGATTTGAAGGGTTCTGATTCTTAAATAGGAGGTTAATCTCATCTTAACGAGGGTGAAGATCTCTAGTTCTTAAACTAGAGACATTGGAGAGAGGCCCCCTCAATGGTTCTTTTGTGCTCCGACAATCTTATTAGGAACAATAGATGAGCCTCGTCCTAACAAGAAAATTAGCCGACCACATCAGAAACAAGTGGTGGATCTCATCTTGATGTAGATAAAGATCCTACAGGGATTTGAAGGCCTCCAATTCTTAAGCAGGAGGTTAATCTCATTTTAATGAGGGTGAAGACCTCCGGTTCTTAAACTGGAGACGTCAGAAAAAGGCCTCCTCAACGATCCTTTTGTGCTCCGATAATCTTGTTAGAAACAGAAGGTGAACCTCATCCTAACAAAAAATTAATCAACCACGTCAGGAATAGAAGGCAGACCTCATCCTGATGTAGATAAAGATCCTACGAAAAATTGAAGATCTTCGATTCTTAAATAGGAGGATAGACCTGAAATACAAAATAAGAGTTGTAATTTTGAGATGACGTCGAAGTCAGACACAACGAGAAAATAAATTAAACTAGAAAGCAAATGAGCTAAGGTGAAACACAAATGGACAAATGAAAGAAACTCATCTTATTAAAAATAAAGGTTGTTGCATGAATCAGTAGGACCGATTACAAAGAAGGAAAGAAAATGAGGTCCTACTCGGAATTGGATTTTGGGCTACCAACTCAGCCATTGTGAGGGAGAGTTCCAAGCCTTCTATTCTCTCCTCAAGTCTCTATCTCACCGCCAAGCTCTCCCTCAGCATCCTCTTCCTCATGTGCGACTCTTTCTCTATCTCTCTCAGTCTCTTCCTAAGAATCGCTGACTCGACTTTGGCATCTTTCACCAAGCCTTCCTGATAGACCATTTGAACTTTTAAATCATGAAGTTCCTTCTCCATACCCTCAAACTTTATAGTAAGATTTCCAAGAGCATCCTTTGAAGTGGCGATTTTGTCTGGATGTGCACTTGGGCCGATCTGAGCATTGTCCGCTAGTTATTTTTGAAGCTGCATAACTTCGGAGTTCATCCTATTGAGTTTTCTTTTATAACCCTCGATCTCCTCACACCAACTGATCTAATGAAAATTGTACAACTACTCAATATCACTCAGCTGTACTTGGAGGTCAGAAAACTTCTTTGACCAATCTCAGTCGAGCTCCGCCTGACTCTGGCCCCAGGCTGAATCACTCTCCAACTGCCTGATTTTTTCTTTTGAATTTCAAAGTTCGACCTCGAGGGAATCAATTTTGATAGTCAAAGTTCAAACCTTTTCACTACCAAGCTTCTTCACCCATTCTAATTCTTTAGTCAAAAGATGCTTGTTATTGATGTAGTCCATAGAGTCCTTTTCATAGACTTGTCGAAGGTGAGTGATCTCAATCATGGCTTCTAAATAATGCTTCTTCGATTTTTGAAGTTCATCCTTTACCTTCTTTAACTTCTCTTTAGTCTGATGAACCTTCCTTTTTAGGTCTCTAATGGTAGATTTTAGAGGGAGGCCTTTGGGCAACGGTGCAGCCTCAACAGGTGGTGGCGAATCATGACTACCTTCTCTAGGGGGATTCTAAATGACAGACATATCACAACATCAAACATAAAGAAAAATTTATCTTCATTGCCCAAAATATTTTGAGTATATAAAAGAAAAAGAAGAAAAAGTATAATTATCAAAGGTTTTCAACCTCTAGAGTAAGGGCGGTGGGCAAGGTTGGTGCATTCTTGGCGACCCCTGGTTCGGGGATAGGCTCAAGAACCACAATGGCAAGATCAGAGATTTTGGCACCAGGTTCGACGATTGAAGAAGCGGCACCAACATGGGAAGGTCCTGCTTTGTCGCCAGGTTCCTCAATCAAAAAGTCAAGATCTATGTTCGGGAACCTCTTCATGCAGGCCTCGAATCCTTCGAGAAAGGCCTCTTGGGCGAAGGTAATTTTGATATCCTTCATTACCTTAGAGGACTTGAAGACCTCGATGGCCCGCTCCTCTACACCGACCTCCTCAGCTTTTCTCCGCTTATCCTCCTCCAGGGATAAGGCGGTCTTCAGCCTCGCCAATGCTTGCTCCTCCCTTCGCAGTGCTTCCTGAAGGTGCTCAACCTCAACAGAATAAGATCTTGAAGCTTCCTTCAAACATTCAACCTCGGCCTGGACATTCTTGATCTCTACCTAGGCCTTTTGGATGGCCCTCGAAGCCTCAGCTTTACGAAGATTTGTCACCTTCGAATGAGCATACAAATAATGTCCCAGCTGCAGACAACAAAATATGAGTTATGGCTCTAGAGTACATCGACACTTAATCAAGACTCAAAAGAGATTGGTTACCTCAAGGAAGGCTGCAAAGGACTCTTTGAATCTCTCCTCATCGTCCTTCCGAATCATTTTCTCTACAATATGAGGAAGGATGCTTTCATCCATCAAGGTATGGACGACCTCGTAGTCATCTAGGGAATCCTACTCCTGACTGGAGCTCTCACCGTCAGATCTTCTAGCATTCCTCTTGACCTCTCTGGTGGCAGTCTTCTTCCTTTTCTCAACTACTTTCCCCTGCTCGGGGGGTACAAGGATGTTGGTTTCGCTGGGCAAGGTTGGGCTCGGGGCAATTGTGATAGTTCCTGGAGTAGGCACCGCTTGGGTTGGCATGGCCGAACTTATTTCTTCAACCCTGGCCCTTTTCGATGACTCTCCTTCGAGACCACCCTTCCTTTTGAGGGTCTTCATCCCTTGGGTTAGATAGTTCCGCTATTCCAGAGTCATTTCTACAATGATAAAAATTAAGATCAGAAGAAAGCACAAAGTAAAGTCAACGAGAAATGAAAATCTACCTACTGGATTAAGAAGACTAAGCCCGAGATTAAACAAAGTCTGGTTGTCCAACAGATTGGATATAAGAGGAGCTCGATAGTCTCTGAGCCTATTAACTGAATCTCAATCCTTTCTTTCTAGCTCGAGGGCTCGACGGATCGAGTCTCTCAAATTTTCCTAGGAAGGTAGCCCTAGTTCTTAGAAAGGACATGAGATGAAGAAGAATCTCTCCTTCCAGTTGTGAACGAAAGAGGGGGCATCCTTAAGCAATCTCTTCTTGCCAAATTGAGGAGATATGTACCATCAATCTTTGGTGGTAGGATGGTGTTCAATCTCCTTAAAAATAGATGATAGAGATATGTACCATCAATTGTAGGTCTAACCTCGACCATGATGCATAGAGATAGGAACCCTATGATGAACCTAAATGAGTTCAGCACCATGGAGGTAAAGGAGATGTTCAAGAATCTAAAGAGGGCAACGACAAAAGATGGAATTGATAGTTGGTGTCCAACACGAAGAGCCTTGGTATACAAGCAAAAATGACTCGAAAAAGGAGAGCAAGCTCGATCGCTTGGCCCGAGAAGTTCTAGTTTGTACTCCAAGGGTATCCCACATCGAATCCTTATCAGAAAAAGATCCTCGGGATGAAGTAAATAAGGAATGGTGTCAGGGACAAAAGAGGGATGAGGTGCTTCTACGAGATTGGTTGCCTCCTTAAGACCTAAGTCCATCAAGTTCAGATAGGCCAGGCTCCTAGAACCAATTGATTGGGATCTCATGGAGGACATATAGATCAAACTAAAACTTTAACAAAAACCCCAAAATTTAGAAAAAAAATAGGGAACGAAGTCTCTCGAAAAAATCAAAGGGTCGAGATTGAAAAACATCAAAATAATCAAGAGAAAGTTTGGGCACTAACCTAGATTGGTTAGAGATGGCAAGAAGACAACCGGCGGGATGCGAAATAAATGAAAAGTGTCTGTGACCAGAGGAAATCACAGAAAAGATCGAAGCTCTTGGATGGAAAGAAGGAAAAGACCAGGAGGGCAAGAAGAAGACTCGAAGATGGAATAAGGCATTGGAAGAGATAAGAGAGTTTAAATACTTGAGGAAGGCTCGAGATAGTTATGTTTACAGGTTTTCCCTGCCCGATCTCCATCGAACGCATATCCCACTTATTATGGCAGAATCGGGTGGCTGACAAGGCTTTAATGATGCCATACCTTGAGCACCACTTCGATGAAAATTTTGAAATTCTATTCTTTTGAGTTACCTCATATTTGAAAAGTTCCAACACTACTACAGATAATGCCAAAACTTTCTGTAGAAGCAGAAAGTCAAGCAAGAACTTGGGCAGTCATAGTTTTCTACTTTCTTCTTTCAAAATTCAAACTTGAAAGTAGGGGGAGATATGTTAGGGGTAAAATAACCTCTGCCCAAGTTCTTAGCGACCGACCTCCATTCTGTAAAATTTATCGATCTTCTCAGCAACAACTCCTTACTGCAAAACTCATCAAAAATCTATCAAAACCCGGTCGAGCTCCTTCTAGTCGAACTCCCCTTCGATTGAATTTGTCTTCTGGCTCCACCTCTACACTATAGTTGGCAGATTCTACTGAACTCGTGTTTGGAACCTCGGCTTGGTAGAGCTTCCCCCCAAACGAACTTCTGCACCTCACTCTATGAAGGGTAGGTCTCGGTACTCCCATATCGAGAATTGGTTGTATGGGCTTGAATTAGCTAAGGGACCTTGCCATCAAGGTCAATCTGAGCTTCTCTCCAAAGAATTCGACCGTAGAATCCATCAAAGAGAATTTCTTCAATACAGGCATCGCCCGACTTTATTTATGGCCGACCCTGAGTGCAACCGAATTCCTCTATGCAAAGCTGCGCATCTCATCAGCCTTAAATCTAAAAGTCGAATTCCTCTCCAATCTAGCTAGCTCATATCATGCATGACTTTTGGCCGAACTCAAACCGTAGAGAAACCTCATTGTCTATACAAGTTTAACTCCCAACTCAGCAAATATCATTCATCCTATAGACAACCTCAGAGATGTCTGAACCTCTCCAGAACTGTTGGACATAGAGTTCTTTAGTGTTAACTGCTTGCTCGTAGATGTAGAAGTTCCATCCAAACTCCAACTATTAATCTCCAACGAACTGGCAAGTCGCGATAACAGACATCACCTTCCGTAATAAACTTCACGTGGCCTCGAATGGCCCACTAGCAGATGGTTATGGTTGTTGCTGTCATTCTATTACGAGCTTCGTCTATTTAAAGGATCCTTCAGATATGTCTTCTTTTCTTAAGCTCTCCTCTTTACTCTAATCCTCCTGAGTACTCCATTCTTGTTGATCAGAGAATTAACTTGAGCATTAGAGGGTCATGCCGGAGCCACCCACCTTTGGTCTGAATTTTTTTTTGGAGGTTCCATTAGTGGCCGCATCTCCATCCACTCCAGTGGTTTCGATGCCAGCACCATTTTCTACACCAACATGGCACATACTTAATGAATAGGTAAACACATGTATATCAACTTCTTACTCTATTTTTTAGGAAAAAACACATTTTATCCCATTAGTTTTTAAACTACTACCAATCTAGTGAACTTGGGGTGTGGCAATTTGCTCAACAATATTAAAAAATTATGCAATTAAGAAAATTAGATGGATGAAATTCAACACTGTTTGCCCTTCAGTGTTTTATGATCATATATGAAACATAAAAAAGATCATAAATGAAATATCACGTAAATGAAACATAATAGAATTATATTAACTATTGCCATCACATTCAGTATAACATAAAAGTATTATATTCACTAGTACACTCAGCTATGCACTACTACAAAAAAGAGCTACGACAATGGTTCGTAACCGCTGTCGTAGCTCAAAAAATTGCTACCATAGGCTATGGCAGCGGTTATTTAACCGCTGCTACTGCAATCATCGTCGTAGCTCTATGACAGTAGTTGTTACAGTGATTGTTTGAACTACTGCCATAGATAGTCGCTGCACTATGGCAACGGTTATTTAACCGCTGCTACTGCAGCCGTCGTAATAGCTCTATGGCAGTAGTTATTGCAGTGATTATTTGAACCGCTGCCATAGATAGTCAATTGCAGTAGTTTATAAACTACTGCAATAGATCGACCTATAGCAGCAGTTATGTAACAGCTGTCATAGATTATTTATAGCAGCAATTACATAATCACTGCCATAGGTAATCTATAGCAACGATCTCTGAACCGCTACCATAGATCTAGTGCAGCGGTTGGCACCATTTGCACCAGAAACCTATGGCAGCAGTTGACATGGATATGGCAGCGGTTATAACCACTGCTGTAGATCTTGAATAATTAAAAAAATAAAATTTTTATTTTTTTATATATTTTATCTGATAAATACAGATATATAACATAAGAAAATATAATAAACACAAAAATTATTCTGAAATACTAAAATTTTATTATTAAATAAAATTTATTATAATATTTTTTTAAAAAAATAAAATACATCAAAAGTTCTCTAAATCTACATCATCGTCATCACCGGGAGTCGGAGCCAAAGTCAGAGCTGGAGTTGGAGCCGGAACCGAAGTTGGAGCTGGAGCTGGTGCTGGAGCTAGAGCCAGAGCTAGAGCTAGAGTTAGAATGCAGGCCAACATATCCTCGAAGCCTGTGACTTCAAAATACACACTGAGCGTGGACATCATGTCTCTCATAATATCCTCCAGATGAGATGTGCGCTCCTCAGCCCGATCTACCCACGTCGCAACATGATCTGCCCATGCCAATGCCTCCTTAAGCTTCTTCTGGCTGACGACACCAAAAGTCTATGAGGAGATACTCACCTTGGACCAGTAGCTCATCGACGTGTGTCCGGACCTGCATCGAATCCTTCCAGAGTGCTCAGGCCCCAAGACCTGAGATAGATGGTCATGGGGCTCAAAGGTATTCGGGCCCTCACTCGCGAGCACATCTAACTGATCCTATAATTATAAATTAAAATAAAATTTTATAAGAAATACTATAATACTAATCATATATACTAATATATTTAATACTTACAAAAATACGTTCGATCACAGTATTCATCGGTCTGTCGGTCTTGTCCATGCGGCTGGATCGAAAGATCTCGCTATGACTGGACATCACTCTATCTCTTATCAGCTATAATAAAGAATAAATTTATCATAAAGATGATAAAAAAATAAATTTAATTTATCTAGTAAGATTTAAAATTAATTACCTCTCTATGCACACGACTGGTCATAGACTTGCGGCCTAGAGTGTGCGTATACTCCTGGGCTGCATGGTTCTCTCAATTTTGATGGAAGATAGCCTAACAAGTATTTAAATAAATAATAAATATTTAAATAAAACTTTAAGCATATTAAAAAATTTAAAAATTAAAAATTTTATCTCGAACTCCTGGCTCCTCCAGTGTCTAATCATTCTCTCCTACTGACTCGAAGGACAGTCCTGTATTTAGAGAACAAGCTCTTTCGAAGTATCTCATCGGTGCTCGAGCCATCCTCTATGGAGCTTGACCTTGTAACCCCGGTATAACTTTTCGATCTTCTTCAGTTGGGCATCTCGAGCCCTCTCGAGAAAGTCGTACCTCTTCTGCATAAATTTATTAAAAATCAGTTATAAAATTATTCTAATCAAATATATATAGTGTAAACATATAAAATGCATAAATATAACTAAGATGCGTGTACTTACCCATATCTCCTTTCATACCTAGTCCCTGACGGCAGCATCCATTAAACATCAGTCTCTGGGCTCTACGAGAATGATGTCCGACCGTCTCACAAGTACCCCAAAAAAGGAATGCATCTTCCGCATAGTCTCTCCTACCGGCCTCTCCTCCGCATCGTAATAGACCATCATCTGATGCTGGCAGTTCTACACGTGTGCCATACATGTTGGACCATAAAATATTCGGTTGGATGATGTACCTACAATACAAATACGTTATACAAATATATAAGTATATAAATACTATATAAAAAATAAAGTTGTACTAATATAATAAAAATATACACTCAGATGCCTGTATAGTAGCATGTATCTCAGATATGGGTGACGGTAGAGGCTCAGCTATCGATGGAGTAGATGCCACCGATAGAGTAGATATCGTTGGTAGAGTAGATGCCAGCGGTGGAGGTCCCTGAGCAGTTGATGCCGAGGTGGATGGAGTATGCTCCGACTGCTCCTCGGATTCTGAACTACGTGTAACCTATCGAGGGACAGGGGTAAAAGCTAGATGGTGTTTCGGTGCCATCGTAACCTACAATGTTAATGAACATTAATCAATATAACATATTGAACAATAATATTAGTATAGCATCAATAAATAGTCTCTAATATATATACTAATCAATTGATGGGTCTATCGTTATGCAATGCAATAAACAAAAGCAACAAGATATAAACATCCAGAAAATGTTATGTAATAAATTCTACAACATGAATTATGTTCATAAATTATTAAGGATGAGCAACAGTCGTAGATCCGATCTCTTGCATGAATCTTGATGTTAATCCAAAAATCTAAAAGAAGAATAAAGTAGATGATGATGACACCTTAGGGCTTAAAGTTGAAACCTTAGAGAGACATCAAATTCTATTCGCTCAGAAGCCGAGCTGGCTCCATGCCTGAGGCATTCGACTCGGGTCCTCCCTCAGCTGGCTCAATCATGGCTCGAGCCGGCTCGGCTATGTATCTGAGCCGGCTCGGCTGTGTGCCATCCCCTCGATCACTCCCTCTCTTCCTCTCTCGATCTCTCTCATTGGCGATGGCGGTGAGGCCAAACCCCTTCCTCCTAGCTTTTCCATCTCTCAATCTCCCTCTCTTCCTCTCTCGATCTTCCTCGTTGGTGAGGCCGGACCCCATCCCTCCCTCTCTCACTCTCTTGATCTCCCTCGATCTCCCTCGCCGATGAGGTCGGACCCCATTCCACCCTTTCTCACTCTCTCGATCTCCTTCGATCTTCCTAATCGGCAAGGCCGGACCCCATCCCTCCTAATGATGCCGATGAGGTCGGACCCTCTCCCTTCCTCTCTCGCTCTCTCGATCTCCCACTCTCCCTCTCTCGATCTCCCTCGTCGGTGAGGTCGGACCTCCTCCCTCCTAATGATGGTGGCGAGGCCGGACCCCCTCCCTCCCAATGATGGCGGCGAGGTCGGATCCCTTCCTTCCTCTCTCTCTCTCTTGATCTTCCTCACCGACGACGGCGGTGAGGTCAGACCCCCTCCCTTCCTCCCTCCCTTCCACTCTCGGTCTCCCTTGCCGGCGGTCGACGAGCTACCGGCCCTCCCTCTCTCAATCTATCGATCTTCCTTTCAGTCTCTCGATTTTTTAGTTTTGGATCTCAAAATCGGATCTGATCTTCTGAGATCCATTAGGGTCCGGGTCTGGTACTTTAAGTACAGACCCATTGGATATTCAGGTTCGGATCCAGTATCAGTAATTAAAATTGGATCCAAATTTGAATATCCAGAATTTGATCCAAAAACTACGGCATGCAGATAATTATAATATTTATAATAAATATTTATAATATTTATTATAAATATTTTATAATTTATTATAAATATACATGATTAATAAATAATATTATAAAATTTAAAAAAATATCTACGGCTATAGAGAGTGGGTTGCACCAAAAGCTCCAAGGATTGCCGACGATGATGCTAGAAGAGGATGATGGCACTAGAGGTAACCTATGAAATAAAAGCAAGATAATGAGATAGAGAAGAGTGAGAAAGAGAAAAGAGAGAGAGAATAGGGGTGGTCGGGGATGGGGGGCCAAGAGGAGGGGGCACAGTGACGAGAAGGCCTAGGACGCACAATGAAAAAAAAGGGGTCGGCGACTAGAAGGGCGAGTGTGGGGGGGCCAGGTAGGGGGTGGCGAGGAGGGGTGGCCGGAGATGGGGGATTGGGAGGTGGGGGTGGCGGTCGAAGATGGGGGCTGGGGGTGGCAGGGTGGCGGGAGGGGCGGTCGAGGATGGGGGAAGAAGGGCGGTCGAGGGGAGGGTGGGGGTGGGTGCTGGGTTGGGGGTGGCGGGGAGAGAGCGGCGGGGGGATGGGGGGAAGGAGGGGCGATCGGGGGGAGGGTGGGGGCCGGGTGGGGGGTGGCGGGGAGGGGCGGCTAGAGATGGTGGGGCTGGGGATGGCGGAGAGGGGCGATCGGGGATGGGGGGGAAGGAGGGGCGGTCGGGGGAGGGTGGGGGGGCTGGGTGGGGGGTGGCGGGAGGAGCGATCGAGGATGGGGCAAGGAGGGGCGGTTGGGTGGGGCCGAGTGCGGGGTGGCGGGTGGTGGGGAGGGGCGGCCGGGGATGGGGGGCCGGAGGGGGAGGGGGAAGGAGGGGCGGTGCCGACCGAGGGAGAAGAAGCCTCACCGACGATGGAGAGGAGGAGAGACAGAGAGAGAGATCGAGCGCGCATGGAAGAAAAATAGAAAAAATTTGAAAATTTTTAACCTAACCTACGACAGCGATTATCGAACCACTGCCATAGATCTATGGCAGTGATTTTTGATAACCGCTGCCGTAGATTGAAAATAATTTTTTTCTTATTTTTTTTTAAATATTATATATTTTTAAAATTTAATGTCCATCTTCACCATTCATTATCTAAATAATTATCATTAGAGTATCATCATAAAAGATCACCTCGATCCGATAGCCCTAGCTTCATCGATTAAAAAAAATTAATTTCGACGATCACGAATGATGATGCGATGATCTGATAGATGAAGATCTTCGATGGATCCAAAAACTTGCAATAATGATCTCGATGATGTTTGTAGCATACTATCAAAGTTTTACTTCAATCGGATATCGTTATCATGGTCAATTTAGTATGGAATGATTTCAACCGTTAAATTAGAAACAAGCGATCAAAGGGTTAAATGGTGCTCGATTATGAGATAATTTTTTAGTTAAATGATCTTTATTATAATTTTAAATATTTTATATGGTGATGATAGTAAAATTTAAATTATTTTCATATAAATTATTCATGTTAAGCATATATTATAAAAGTACGAGCATAACAACCAGTGAAGTTTCAGAATGGTTATGAAGAGATGTATAGTTTTAGATCGTTCTTCATCTCATGAGTTGAATTTTATAATCATCATCATAAAAAATGATTAAAGTAGTAGTCAAGATCATTTATAAAAACTAATCTAATAAATTTTAGATCGTTCTTCATCTCATAATTGGACACCGTTTGGTCCTTTGATCATTTGTTTATCATTTAACGATCAAAACTAACCTATACAAAATTGATCGAGATAATGATATTCGATTGAACTGAAACTTTGATAGTATGCTATAAACATCATCGAGATCATTGTTGCAGATTTTTAGATCCATCGGAGGTCTCCATCTATCAGATCATTGCATGATCGTTCATGATCGTCGAAATCAAATTTTTTTGATCAACGAAGCTAGGGCCATCGGATTGAGGCGATCTTTTACGACGATACTGTAATGATAATTATTTAGATAATAAATGATGAAGATGGATATTAAATTTTAAAATTATATAATATTTAAAAAAAAATATATGACAGCGATTACAATTAACCGCTACCATGAATAAGCTTATAGCAGCGGTTCATACTAACCGTTGCTATAGGTCCGACTTATGGCAGCGATTTTACTAACCGCTGCTATAGATCTGATCTATAGCAGCGGTTACAATGAATCGCTGCTATAGATCGATCTATGACAGTGGTTTTTTGTAATCGCTGCTATAGGTGCAATCTACGGCAGCGGTTTTCGTTAACCGCTGCTATATATCCGACCTATAGCAGCAGTTACAAAAATCACTGCCATAGGTCTAACCTATAGCAGCGGTTAATGAAAATTGCTGTCGTAAGATCTATGACAGCGGTTTTGAAAATCGCTGCTATAGTATGCGCTGCCATAGACCATTTTTGTAGTAGTGATACTATATACTAAAAGTGTCACAATCTGTATCACTATATATTAATTCATACAATGTATCATAATAATTATATAAAATGGTACCAAATGGAATCAAATAGAATAAAAGTAGATAAGATGATACCGACACGATACAAAATATCATCAAATCCTTTAGGGAGGCCTTTAAGAGGGTTGAGTCTGATTTCTTGATGTTGTTCCTGGTGTTAAGACTGGTGCTATTACTACCACCGCTAGTGTTATTGCTATTGCTAGTGCTGGCATTGAGGTTGTTATTGATGTTGGAGCTAAGATGGCTATTGCTTGGGATGAATGACTCCTACAAGCTACTGTTACTCTAGATAGTTCACTGCTTGTTACATGTTGCCTCTTGCATGTAAATCTTGCATGATACACACTTAAGACAAAAGGAATGGGGGTTGGCATTGTTGGTCTACTACCAATCCTAAAGTAGGGTGCATGTCTCCTTGGGGTGCTTCTAGTATGCTATTGGTGAGGGGAACAATTGGTTTTTTTGTAGTTTAAAAACATAAGCTAAACATGGCACAATATGCAAGATAGATATTTACTGTAAAGTAAGATATATCCAAGCAAGATATGGAGAAATATGCTTCACATACTCAGATTTATTATATGTGCTATATTGTTGGTTAGAATGTGCCACATGAAATTGGAAACTAAGTGTTACTATGCTTTTAGAAACCAAACTATTAAAATGATATAGCATTGCTTACCTTTTTAGGAACCATCCCCTCTCCTATTTTCTTTCTAACCCTCTCTATTTTAGCACTTGACCCACAAATTATTTTAGCTTTCTGCCTAAAGGAACCTTCCCCACTTTAGGCTATTATATTCTAGCATTGTGGCTCGACTCCAAGCAATTGGAGCACCTGAGAGAGAAGCCATATCTTTTGATTCTAAATGGATCCTGCACTTTATCCTTTATCCTCGTCCTTTCTTCTTCACTTTTTGGGCCTATTAGGAGGTTTTCTTTGTGGGGGTGTAGCTATCGGTCAAACTATGAGAGCTCCCAAAACTAAATACTAGGTATAGACTTGATAATTGAATTATCGGCTTTGAAGAACATATCTATGAAGTACCAATAGTCCATAAAATTCTCTACTTTTTTTCTTGAAAATATGATAGCTGCAACCATATAGAAATAAGTAATTCTAGTGAGATCAAGCTTTTGATGCTAATAAATTCTCCTCTCTAAGTCCACCATAAATAAAATATACGATCTGGATTATCAACCTTAAAACCACCCTCACCACCCCATGTAATATGCTAATTCAAGGCATATAACTTAGAAAACTTTATCTTCTTCTAGATTTTAAGACATAATGGACCTCTATACCTTTACATAGCTTATCTCTCAACTTGGAACTATTATAAAAAGTTTTTTTTATAGTACTTAGCAAAGTTATAATTGGCTTGTCTCTAGTTTCCATAATATAATTATTGAAACATTCATATATGTTATTCAAAATTATATCACATGAAAAAAGTTACACAAAAAAGAAATAATGATTAATACATTATGATTAGTGAGGCATATATGATAAAAGATAAAATTGAATAATCCTCACTTCTTGGTGTAGGATTGAATATGTATCTACACGATAAAAATAAATCCTATCTAAGTAACAAATCTATTGCTTTTAGATCCAAATTAGCCACAACGTTCATCTTAATTTGAAACTTATAAGCAATGCAAGTCCTTACAACTACACATAATGTATTCTTAAAATTCTTGATCTTATGCAACATCTTAAATTTGGAATGCAAATGTCTTGTACAAAACCTATGATTGACATTTGGTGTTGT
This sequence comes from Cocos nucifera, assembly GCA_006176705.1. NCBI lineage: Eukaryota > Viridiplantae > Streptophyta > Magnoliopsida > Arecales > Arecaceae > Cocos > Cocos nucifera. The sequence goes on along the minus strand of QRFJ01002854.1, from coordinate 98,729 downwards.
GGAGTTAAAGGTCTCCACCAACCCCTGCAAAAAGCATCACAACAAACTAAAAAACATTAGTACTTTATGATTAATGAGGCTAATATGATAAAAATAAAACTAAGCTTCCCCTTCTACCTATCTTATATTAAAGTCCACCCTTCTTCCTTCCACTGTTCCTATATCTCTCAAAACATTTGCAATAAACTATAGCTATCCTTGTTCTTGGCTTCCATCATTGCCCATGAAATGGGAAACATGCCATCATTTTCTTCTCTCTCAATAGCTACTAGCAGCTGCCCTCCCATAGCGTCCTTTAAATGGAACCCGTTCAAGTTGATAATAGATCTACATTCATTTAAGATTTCTTGCTTGCATGTGTTGATGCAAACATACAATCTTTGGAAGATAGGTTGTTCTTTTTCCATATCAAATATTTCCATAAGATACTATTTGAATTTATCTTATTGATGATATTATAATGCTTCCAAAGCTTTTCATATTGCTCTTTTTGTGACTTATATATGGCTATAAGTATCTTTCTCTTAGCCCTATAGACTTGGGCTTTAGAAATTTGTACTTTCACTTCCCTATTCACATGCCTAACCAAAACCTTTAGAACTTGGCATTTGACTTGTTATCCTCAAATTTCTTTGTTAAATAGGTCTCCATCCTCTAGAAGGGAGAGGTAAGAATCCTTCAGCTGTAGTTCCTCTTGCATATAGCAATGACTTTAGCCTTTCCATTATATTTATAAATAAAGTCAATGCCTTCCTATATAGAGTACGACCATTAGTTCCTTTCTTAATACATGCACTGAAGTAAAAATTATGCCAAGCTTGAGCTTTACAAGCATGCTAAAATTAGTGTCATTGAATTTTAGAAACTTGAAGATTTCTGAAGCTTTTTCTTTTAATGAGCTGTTCGAGCTTCTAACCTTATCATTGATAGGTAACTCAGATTCCTTACCTATCAATTCATCTACTTCTCTAATTTCTTTTTCTTGATACTTATGTACTCTATCTCAGTAATGAAGTCATCAATTGAATCCTCAAAGAGATCATCGTCCTCCTTCTCACTCTCCTAGAAGTCACTCAAGGACAAATCACTATTACTTTCATTGTCTTCATCATGCACTTGCACTTCTTTTTACTAGGTCTTCTTCTTTCTTCATATATTTTCTTATGTCCTCCCTTTCTTATGCATTCACTAAACCCGCCACTTAATATGCCTTTTATTTTCCTTTTTCCTCTTTCTTACAATGGTCCGAAAGAATTATCTTTTGGTGCAACTTGATCAGCAGCTACATCACCTTGCTGAGTGGATGGAAGTATAGCAGGTGCCACAACTAGGACCAAATCTTTTTTATCCACACTAAGGTCCATATAGATTACCATATTATTCATGCTGCTTGTGACAACCATCATCTACAACATATTTCTATCATTATTAAGCATCATTAGTCTCTTTTTCATGTTTGCCCATAGATTAAGTAGTGCAACTGCTTAGTTTTTTTGATAACCGAATTTTTGCTTAAGTTCTCTAATTTTATCAAACTCATCTCATCTTCATCATAGTTGTAGTAGTAATTGAAGCTGCCACCGATATACCATATCATGAGGGAGAAACAAAGGCAACCCACATGGATCTTTAAAGTAAAAAGATCAAAAGTCATGCTGCATACATAGAAAATCAGTGTTAATAGTTAGATAGGGACCAATTAGAGGGTATTTAATAACAATAAAACATCATGCAACATAATTATAGGAACCCACTTGTTATGCAACGGCTCTATGATAGAAAACCGTGCTGCTTATTTAATGGGTATGCATACTATGTGGACATCCAATGTTATTCCTTATAGAATCTACATATCATGTGGGCAATATAAGAAAGGTGGGCAATATTAACATAAAGAATCATAAAGCCTAATATTGGCAAACATTTGTGGTCATGTGGTCCACAACTTGCATAAAGTTTAACATAAAGAATCATGTAGGCATATAACATAAAGTTTGCAAATTATGTGGTCGATAGCGTACAATAGAAAATAGATCCATAGATAACGTTGCATATTTTCGATATTAGCATATATCATTGTTATAAAGCATAAAATTGGCAGAAATCTAGGAAGATAACGTTGCATATTTCTTACCTAGAAATAGTTTCACAAATATCTAACCCAAGCAATATCTTACTATAATATAGCTCCCTAACAAGTAATATCTACTAAATAGTTCCTAATCATTATGGTCATCGGTTCATGAATAATATAAAGAATAACATTAAACAAAAATCCTACAACATACATTAGGGTCACTGGTTCACGAAACAATTGATATGATTAAATATATAGAATATTCAAATGGCAAGTACACAAAGCATCACTTTCTTTCGAACTAATCGATGATTTTGGCAATGGCCTTTTAGTTGAGCACGTTGATGAATCAGTGGGGCATGATTTAGTCAGGCTGAGAGAGATGTAGTTGGGCATTTGGTTGGAATGAAGGAGAAAATGATAGGCTATGGAGATGGAAGCGAGTGGAAATTAGTTGGGGTGAGAGGGATGTAGTTGGGTGCCTAGTCAAAATTGAGGAGGAAATGAGATGGATTAGTCAAGCACTAGGAGAAAATTTTGGAGGAAATTTGAGGGATTAGTCGGGTGCCTAGCCAAAATTTTTCTCAAATTTGATTTGTTCCACCAATATTAGTTGCAGATAAATTAGTCATTTCACACATGCTGTTAATGGTATTAGAGCTAGGACAGATGGTTGGGCCACATTGCAAGAAAAAAATTAAGTTTAAAGTTCTAATTAAAAAAAATAAAAAAGATTTAGGGGAAGTACTTCTCGTCAAAAGCTGAAAGGGTATGCAGTATTTGTTTTTCAAAATTTAATTGACATCAAGGAGAAAGTCTCAAAATACTATTAGATGAAAGTGCCACAAAAATAATATAACAAATGGAAACTTGAGCTATAAGTTACTACTAGAAAGAAAAGCTCACATTACTTATTTATTTAAAATAGTGATTACTGATTAGAGACTTAAGCTCTTGACAACATATTTATTTAGAATAGTCAGTTTGACTCATGAATATGGTTGCTCACCTTTGAAATAAATGAAAAGGAAAACAAAAAAAAAGGTTATTTGTCATAACCATGTTAAAGCAAAGATCTAGAAGTAACACATAAAATTGCATATGATATCAGGCTTTAGAGGTAAAATATAATTTATATACAATGGGTTGGGCTAAACTAGTATGATTGAACTAGGACCTGGTCCAAAATTCTTTAAGGCCTTGCAAGGGATCCATGACTGCGCTTTAGGCTGGAGACTTCTAATTTGAGCCATTCAAAACTAATTCGAAGAGACTCAAGCCTAGGTGAACATTATTATTACAATCATGTGAGGTAGAAACTATACATAAGTAGGGGTGAGTTTTTGGATATTATCTAAGTAAAATAATCATAACACTAAAACATGGATAAATAACATGTATTCTAAATTACAGAAAATTAATTTTAATTTATTTTTTAAATTTAACAAACTTGTACTAACAACGTACGCTTAGGACTTATTTGGTTCATGGGAAGTAGCAATTTCTAAAAAATGGAGAGGAATCTTTCTATTTGGTTAGATTTTTAAGAGGAGAGAGAATAGAAAAGATTTTTTTCATGAGAAGACACTACCCATATTTCATAGGAAGTGAAAATCTATGGAAGATGTGGGATTTTAGACTTTCATGAATTGATGGCCATTTTTTTATTTCAAAAATATTTTTTTGAAAATATATGATTATAGAGTATACAAATTTTTGAAAATATCATTAAATATTATCCTTATAAATATTAGTATAATATTATATTAATATTATCTTAATACTTATATTAATATAATATAATAATCATATTATTATAAATAATATAATATTTATAATATATTAATATAATATTAATATATAATAGTATTATATTAATATAATAAATTATTATGAACTAATATTATATTATGATATATTAATATTATATTTATATTAATATAATTATAATATTATTATTTATATAAAATTTGAAAGTAAAAATATATAGTTTTATATCTATTAAGAATATAATAACTATTTTATATATTTTTTTTAAAGAAATAAATATTCAACCTAAGTTATTTTGGAATAAATTAATTTTTTATGGTCAACTAAACATAATAAAATTATATTAAAGTTACTTTCTAGTTGTACGTGCTAAAATTATATTTTAAAAAAATAACTTTATTTTTCCCATGAGTCAAACTGAGTCCTTAGTATTTTAAGGTAGAATCAACTAATAAATGCTATGGAGGTTGCACCTAACCCATTCTCCACACAAGCAGTATTATTCGGGTTGTTGGATCAATTTCCTTGAACCCTTTCAAGGGTTTCTGTGCTCCCGCCTCTCCAAACATTTCCCCGTTATCTGAACTCCTTTTCCTTTTTCCAGATCTCCTCTTCCCATGTTCCCTCCAATGCTTCGCTCTCTCCTCCGCAAATACCCCTTCCGTTCCACCCCAACCCTCCTCCGTTTCCTCCACCACCCAATCCCCAAACCCCCTGACGAATCCACCGCCGCCGCCACCGTCTCCTACCTCATAAGCTCCTGCGGCCTCTCCCTCTCCGCCGCCCTCTCCGCCGCCAAAAAATTCCACCTCAAATCCACCGCCAACCCCGACGCTGTCCTCGCCCTCCTCAAAGGACACGGCTTCACCAAGCCCCAGATCGCCAACCTCGTCTCCAAGCACCCCGCCATCCTCGCCGCCGGCCCCGAGAAGACCATCAAACCCAAGCTCGAATTCTTCGCCGGCATCGGCTACACCGGCGCCGATCTCGGCAAGCTCATCTCCTCCGACCCGAACCTCCTCTTGAACAGCCTCGAGAAAAGGATCGTCCGCAACTTCTACTTGCTCAAGACACAGCTCGGCTCGCCGGCGGCTGTGATTGCGGCGATCGCCGGCTCCTCTCGGCTTCTCCGGTACAATCTCAGCACCATGATGCTGCCCAATTTGCAGACGTTGAGAGATCATGGAGTTCCGGCGCTGAAGATCGTCATGTTGGTTACTAGGTATCCACGAGTGCTGATGAAGAAGCCCGATCGCTTCACCGAAACCGTCAAATTGCTTAAAGAAATGGGGTTGAAACCGACGTTGACAAAGTTCGTTCTGGCTATCAATGTCATGTTGGGGCTGACGACGGCGACGTGGGAGAGGAAGCTGGCGGTTTATAGAAGTTTAGGATGGTCTGAGAAGGAGACTCTCATGGCCTTCACGAGGCACCCCTACTGTATGCTATCATCGGACAAGAAGATAAGGAAAGTGATGGAGTTCATTGTGAAGAAAATGAAGTGCGAGCCGGCGTTTGTGGCGGCAAGGCCGAAGCTTTTGTGCCTTAGTCTTGAAAAAAGGACCATTCCAAGGTGCTCGGTTTTTAGCATTTTGGAGTCGAAGGGAGTGGTGAGCAGGAAACGGGGTGTGCACAGTTTTCTGCTGATAAGTGAGAAAGACTTCTTAGAGAAGTATGTGATCAAGTATGGGGAGGAGATCCCCGAGGTGCTTGAGGCTTACCAGGGTAAATTGGAATTTGCAGGGCTCCAGGCAAGGTATCGGAGAAGCTAATGGAATCGGCAATTGCTGAAGAGTTTAATCGCTGGAGTTCTTGACTTCCTCTGTCTGTTCCATTTTGTAGTGCTCTTGGAAGTCGTACAATTTCTTTGAAGTTTTGGCTCTGTCAGCGTGCTACTTCTAACATCTAAGTACGTTAATTTATTCTGATTTTTTACTCATTGTTCTAACTGTTAGCTGAAACAGGTACTCGCTCTAAACTAGGTGCTTGATTACTTTGAGCTAGTTATCGTTGTATGATTGTTTGTCGCTGCAGTTAGCAGAATGACATACACTTTGCTTTAACAGCAATTACATTGCAAGATGAGAGTGAATTATCTACATTCACGTATATATTCAAGCTAATTCGGGATGTTCCCTTTTACTTTGAAGGGGGTTTTGGAAGGGTAGCTTGGAAAATTATCTCATGTGATGCAGCATCACCGTTGCTTGTTGTTTTGGCTGGCAAAAATTGATCTCCAAATGTTTCACATGAAAGAGAATAATGTTTCCAGATTTCCATTCTGTCCTGCATGAAGGTAAGATTTCCTGGAACTCTCTATTGGTCTGTGTTTTTTTTTCTTACCCCACCAACTAAGTAGTTCATTCTTGAAAGTTTATGTGACAGGGAACTACTTGACATGCTCTCTTTTGGACATCTGTATATGTTGCTGATTTCATTTGGAGGTCTTGAGTGTCATTTTGATCTTTAAATATTGGTGCGTGAGGTTATTGACTTTGTAAAAGTCTAAGATTGATTTCTCAATGCGCCACATCTCGTCTCTAATCTTCTAATTAAAATTTTATTCACATGCTTTCTAGCTGTTATTGACTACCCATGAAATTTAAACATTTAAGCTAGAGGCAAGCAAGGTAGTGAATGAAACCCCCAAATTTTGATGAAAAATGTTTGGTTAACTTGGTTGTATTGTACAACTTGGTTATTTTCCTTTTGTAATTTCGCTTCATGTACTTATTTTCAAAGACTGTGGGTGTTTATCGCAAGATAGAGTTTTGAAGGTAACATGTGGGATCATGGCTGTGATGAAGGGCGAGAAGTGTGGTAACATATACTGATTGATTGAAAACACAGTTGTAGATGGACTTTCCAATGTCATGTATAGTAACTTGGAGACATGTTGCTCAAGATGTAGTTAGAGAAAGGTGACCATCTAAGGTCACTTTTCCCAAGGTCACATATGCAGTTCTCCTGAGGAGTTCTTGGATGAGCAAAGTTGTAGGTAGCAGTGAGAGCAAATTCAAGGAAGGCTCATGCCTGTGGCATGTTAGGAGTTGAGCTAGATGGTCATCTTTGCCAAGGTCACATATGCAGTTCTGCCAAGGAGTTCTTGGATCAGCAAAGTTGTAGGTGACAGCAAGAACAGATTCAAGGAAGGCTTGTGCTTGTGGCATGTTAGGAGTTGAGCTAGTTGTTACCTCAGGGAGAGGGCATTGGGCTGTTCAGAACGTGGATCAAGGGCTTCTACTAACTCTCTTGGGGGCTTGGCAATTAAAGTAAAGGTGGAGATAGTTGGGATTATGGCTTTATTGCCATTTCATAGGGAATATATCCGAGCAGGGCTTGGACCTTCACTTTCCATTTCCACTTACAAGCAGAAAGAGATCAGTGACCTCTAGTTTTTAATTGGGACTTTGGGTATGCTTTGGTGATGCTAGCAAGGAAGTTCCATAGAGCCTTTGGCTGAACATGAATGAAAAAAAATAAAAAGAGAGAGAGAGAATGGAAGAGAAAAGGGGTGTGTGAGAGAGAGAGAGAGGGAGAGAGAGAGAGAGAGGGAGAGAGAGAGAGGAGGAACAGAAGAAGATAGAAAATAGTTTTTTCTTGGTGCTCACCTCATGTTTGGAACTTTCACAATCTTTTGGCTCTTTCTTTTGTGATAATTTCTTGGTGCAACTTTTCTCGTGTTTAACTCTCTTGGGAGTTTTGTCGAGTTATTTTTTCTTCATGAGTACTTGTTCAAATCTCGATACTTTGAATATTATAGTGGATCCCTCGCTCCCTTGGCAAATGTAGCCTAGATTTTAGATGACCTACATTAAATTTTGGTGGATGATTTCAGTTTTATTCTCTATTATTTTTCTATTTTGTATTCAGATATTCCTTGGTTGTAAGTATATTAAAATTTTCCATTCAAAGGGAAATTAATTTTAATAAGATGTATCTAAATTTGTCCCCTAATATTTGGGTAATAGTTAAGTAATATTCACTATTAACAGGATTTTACTTCATTATGGTGTGCTCTTTCATTTATAATGTTTGAAATCCTTTTCCTTTTGTTTCTCAATTGAAACATCTTTGGGTCAGCTGCTTGTTTACCGGAAGAGTTTAGGCAAACTACATTTTATTATTAAGAAAGATGAAAGGTCTTAAGTCATGGTTTGCTATGATAAAAATTTGAATCGAATAAAAGATTGAGCTCATTTGTATCCATTGCTCTAATGTTTATATATAAAAATTAGAAGGAGAATCTCATATGTTGGAATTGTGTGATACGACTGCACAAAAGAAAAACAGATAGTTGCATCATGTATTGACCTAGCCATTTTTTCTAATCTACTTTATACAAAATGAGAAATCTTATAAAAAAAAAAGATGTAATAAAAAATCCATGGGGTCCGGCACATATGTGAGACAACTTGACTTTCTCATTATATTATCTTGCCTGTAGGAAAAGATGGAATCTAATGCATGCTAGACTTCTGAGACCCTTGTGGGGGATTCTAGTCTGTATAATGGCTTGTGTTAAGGATGAATTGATCAATCATTTTTCTACGGATGTATTCTCGTTTAGACAATGAATGTATCATGAATTATCCCAGCCATCAAATATAAATAAAGACATGTTGACCCGGCCGTGTTTACTAATATCATGATCATTCATATTCAACTTTGGAGCTAATTTTGAAATGGCTTTAAGTTCTATTTCTAATAGGATTGCTATCTAGATGTGCTATTTTAGGTTAAGATCAGGATAGTAAAGGTTTTAGGTCACTAGGATTGCCTTTTGGTTTGATTTTGTTAATTTTTGTTGTTGGACCTCACATGATCCAAAATTTTCTATTCTAAACATTTGAAAATAGCTTATTTCTTTGTTTTCTTGTTTCTTTCTGATGAACAAAAAGTTAAATGTTCCTTATATTTTTTTGCCTTTTTCGTCTGCTGCTTTTATTGTTATTACTGTATTCTGCTTGCTGGAATTCTGGCTGTAGGCTGCTTCTTCTTTCTCTTCTTTGTCATCTGTGAGTCTATTTTTTTCCTTTGCTTGCTGGCTGCTAGGGCTGTAATATGGTAATTCATCCTATTAAGAAAATAATCAAATTCAGATCTTGAATCTTGAACTGATAAGCTGGGTTGAGATTCATTCTCAATAAATCTGAATTGATGACCTGTTGGATAATCCGATAATATTTACATATATTTGTGTGCATGCATGTATGTGTGCACATGTGCATGTGCTTGTGACTGTATTCTCTTTATAGTGTTTTAAGCTATTAATAAAAAAAAATCATGTTTTCATTTAGATACATATAAACTTGCAATTTGTATAGAACACCATTATTGTCGGTTTCTATGTCATAAAAACTACCTAGTTTCTGTTAGTGTAGAAAATAATTGGACGCCGGAGTTCGTTGGAGTTGGAGAAAATGAGGTTGCCAATGAGACCTACAAGATGAAGTTCAGATTGGAGGTGGATGGCTCTGACAAGATTCTCCGATAGTCAAGTTAGTTTCTTAGTCAATAAGGAATGGAGTACTCAGGAGAATTAAGACAGGGAAAAGAGCTTGAGAGCTTAGAGAGAAGTAACGTATTTGAAGGGTCCCTTTTATAGATGAAGCTTATAATAGAATAATAGTGATGGTCATAACCGAATGTCAGTAGACCATTCAGGCCACTTAGAATTTGTTATAGAGAGTAAACTATCGTTTGTCGCGACTTGCTGATGGTTGGAGATCATTTGCTAGAGTTTGGATAAAAGGTTGAAAGCTTTCGAGTTTGATGATGTTTCGTTTATATCGGTAATCCTTGAAACTGAAGGTTGAACTGATTGAACTTCGAAGGTCGGCCTTTAAGTTAACCTGTTGGCAGGCTTACGATTGAGTTCTGAGTTTGGATCCCACTAGCGCTGCCTTTGACAGCTTTCAGGAGTTTGATCACCTTCAAGATTGGTCGAGAGTGGGTGTGTTCATTTAGACTGGAGGCTAGGAGGGACATGATAAGCTCTTCAACGAGGATTGCAGTCAGGCTTTTTTAAAGTTGAAGACATTCAATTATTTAAGACAGGAAGTTAATCTTGCCGTAACGAGGGTAATAGCCAACTACATCAAGAGCAAAAGATGAACTTCGTCCTAATATGGATGAAGATCCTTATAAGGGATATGAAAGATCCTGATTTCTAAACTAGGAGAAAGGCTAAAAAGACTGGACAAGTTTAGAAGATCCTCATTTATTTATAAATGAGGGAGACACTTTTATGATACATTCAACCAAGTTTACCATCTCAAAACAATAACATCAGAACCCTAGCATAGAAAAATTCTACAAGTACTAAAATGAAGCGAGACAAGAAAGAATGATAAGTGTTGGGGGTAAAATAGCTTCCACCGTAGTTCAATTGGATGCCCAACCTTGGTATGATGCTAACAGGACCGTGATAATTGAGTTCGAGCTTTAGTTAAGCTACTTTCCTATCTCAGTTAAGTTTTGGAAGATCAACCTTCAGCCTTTATATGCCAGATGAACTTCTCAGTGACAATCCTTAGCTTTCCTTCAATAACTATAGAACTTGTCAGGCATACTAAATCTCGGCCAAATGAATTTGAATAGTGAAAGAAATTACCTTCCTACTGGTTTTGATTCTTGACTCAAAAGTAGGCAGCAGACCCCCAGTAGATATCGAGCCCCAGCATCATCTGACTTTGTCTAGTGGCCAACCTTGAAGGCGGCCAACCTCCTCCACTCCATTCTGTAAGTAGCCGACCTTCAACAAATACAGGACCCCAGCATCGACCAACTTTGCAAACAACTAACCTTGAAGGCGGTCAAATTTCTTTACTTATGACTTATAAATCTTGGCACCTCTACACCAAGGACCTCGACCAGATGAACTCAAATCAACAAAAGGACCTCGCCATCAACGTGAGCCTAGTCTTCAATCTAGAATAGACCATAACCGCTCCATGGGCGACAAATCTCAATGCTCATCCATCCTAGCTTTAAATCAATCTTGGATCTCTACTATCCTGACTGAACTTCTTTAAGAAGGCCTGATTATAGTCCTCATTGAAAAGCCTATCATGTCACCCCTGGCCTCCAGTTTAAATGACCACACCCGCTCTCGATCGATCTTGAAGGTGGCCGAACTTCTAGAAACTGTCAAAGGCAGCACCAGTGGGATCCAAACTCAAAATCCAGTCGTAAGCCCGCTAATAGGATTACTTAAAGGCCGATCTTCAAAGTTCAATCAGTCCGACCTTCAGTTCCAATGATTGCCAACATGAATGGAACACCATCAAACTCGGAAGCTTTCAACATTTTATCTGAACTCCAGTAAATGATCTTCAATTGCCAACAAGTCACAACAAACGATAGCCTACTCTTCATAATAAATTCCAAATGATCCGAATGACCTACTGACATTCGGTTACAACTATCACTATCATTCTGTTACAAGCTCCACCTATAAAAGGAATCCTTCAGCTACGTTATTTCTCTCTAAGCTCTCAAGCTCTTCTCTCTGCCTTAATTCTCTTAAGTACTTCATTCCTTATTGGCTAGAAAACTAACTTGACCGTCGGAGGATCCTGACAGAATTATCCACCTCTAGTTTGGGCTTCACCTTGTAGGTCTCGTCGGCGACCTCATTTTTTCAGCTCTAGTGAATTCTAGCGTCCAACCGTTTTCTGCACTAACAGAATTAGTGCTAGAGGAGGGTGTTTGAGCCCTTGTTCTTAAAGAAGTGCTCAATCGAAAGTGGTCCTCTTCTTCTTTCAGTCTTCTTTTTTTTCTTTTCTACTGATCCTTCTTTTGCTCTAAGCAAGATGCTACCCAAGAAGGCTCCATCTTAGCTTTTCATCGCCTCTGCCAACCCAGAGCCAGTGGATCAGCCTATCCCGACTTCATCACCTACACCTCAGCCTCCTCCATCGATAGCACCGATGGATTTAGAGCAATTCAACCTGCTGATACAGTACGTTAAGGGCCTCATCAAAGCAATGCAGGCCATGCAGCAAGCTTTGGCACCAGCCCTATCGGAGAGACCATTGTCGGAGCACCAGAATCTAGCATAGGGAAGGCCCACTTGGGCAAGTCTACATGTGAATCTTGGAAGGGAAAAATAGAAAGCTGAGAGCTCCTGTTTCAAGCATGACTCCACCTTCGAAAGATCTTTGCCTCCATCTAGCTAGTCGCACTTTGAGATTCATGATCGAGATGATATTCTCGATCAAAAGTTTCAAAAGATGAACTAGTGGATCGAAGAGCTCCGCCATGCCACCCCAGCCTACCATGATAATATTTGTATCGACCCTTCGTTCTCCACCCAGATCATGCAGGAGCTTATCCCGTCGAACTTCAAACTCTCCCAATTTGAAAGCTATGATGGGATCTTGGGCCCAGTTGACCATCTCAAAGTCTTTCGGATAATGATGCTGCTCCATGATATGTCGGATGTCATTTTGTGCCAAGCTTTTTCCTCTTCTCTAAAGAAAGCAGCAAGAAATTGATATTCGGATCTTAAATCAGATACTATCTATTCTTTTGATCAAATGAGCCATCAGTTTGGGGCTCATTTTATCAGCAGCCGGTGTCAGAGATGAGGTTCGGACTTTCTTGTTAATATCAAGCAAAAGAAAGGAAAGTCCATTCGAGCTTACGTCAATCGTTTTAATACTGCTATATTGGAGGTTCGAAACTTGGACTAGTCTGTTGCTATGGCTGCATTAAAGGACAGCTTCCAGAAGAATTATCTTCTTTTCTTTCTAAAGAAAAAGTATCCCTAGAATTTTACCAACATGCTAGCTCGGACTGAGGGTTATGCCCGAATTGACGAGGCTTTCAAGCTTCGGGATGATGAGGCCATCAGAAAGCGGCAAGCGAGAGAATCTAGCAACCCCACACCAGAAGAAAAGCCTAGTGAAGTTCGGCCACATTCCAGGACCCCTTCCGAATGCGAACGAGTTCGGACTCCACTGCGAACTTGTTGATCGAGAAGCCCAGATAGAAGGATGCGATGAAGCCCCCCTCATGGAAGATTCAATAACTACACTCCCTTGAATGCCTCAAAAACTCAAGTCTTGATGGAGATTAAGGAATAGTTGCTGAGGCCAGAAAAGTTGCGAACTCATCCGAATAAGCAAAATCTTAGCAAGTATTGCTTATACCATCATGACCATGGTTATGATATTGAAGAATATTTTCAACTTCAGAATGAAATTGAAGAGCTAATCAGACGGGGTCGGCTGGATCGATTCCTTGGCCCAAAAGAAGGGAAGATTGGCCAAGAGTCTTTCTACAACCAGAACAACCTCGAAGGAAAGAATTAGAAGGAGATTGGCCTTCACTTGGAGTTATCAACTTATTGGTTGGGGGACATCAGCCACAAGAAACCTAGAGGAGTTTTACGAACAACTTCGACCTTAGAATTTTGAACATCCACAAAGTGTAATGCCAATAAATTGCATTTTAATAAAAAATCTCTATTTTGACATTTCTATCTTTTGTGCAAATTAAATTATGGCAGGAAATGATCGAACTAAACCTCTTCTTGATAAAGGTGAAGGCCTCTGGTTATTCAAGATAAGAGGTTAATCTCATCCTGACGAGGATGAAGGCCTTCGATTATTTAAGATTGGAGGTTAACCTCATCCTAACGAGGGTAATAGCGAACTATATTAGGAGCAAAAGGTGAATCTTGTCCTGATATGGACGAAGATCCTTATAAGGAATATGAAAGATCCTAGTTTCTAGATCTTGATATTTAACCTCGAACTTAAAAATCGAAGGCCTTCACATCCCTCATAAGGATCTTTGTCCACATCAGGATGAGGTCTTCCTCCTGTTTCTGACGTGATTGGCTTTCATTCTTGTTAGGATGAAGTCCTCCTCCTGTTCCTAACAAGATTGCTGGAACACAAAAAGGATCGTTGAGAGGGCCTCTCCATTTTGACCTATGTCAGGACGAGGTCATCATATTCCTAACACGACTGGCCTTTATCTTTGTTAGGACGAGGTCCTCCTCCTATTTCTAGTAAAATTATTGGGACATAAAAGGATCATTGTAAGGATCTCTACTCTCCTCCTATCTTAAATAATCAGAGGTCTTCATCTATATCAGAACGAGGTTCTCCTCCTATTTCTGATATAATTGGTCTTTATCCTTGTTAGGATGAAGTTCACCTCCTGTTCCTAACGAAGTTGTCGGGGCATAGAATGGGCCGTTGAAAGGGCCTTTCCCCTTTACCTCCTCTAATCAGCCTTCGTTAGTTGATGTTCTTATTAGGTTGGTTTTCTCGACCTTCTTTTTAGGGTTGGACTTCTTTTAGTTGAGTTAGCTTCTTTGGAATTGATTTCATTTCCATTTTTTTTTTTTTGGCTTGAATTTGAGCTTGATAGCTCAGCCTTGGTCATTGTTTTAACTTCCGTTTGGATGTGAATTAAACTTCAACTTGTCCTTAATTTTGACCTTTGCTTGGTCTTGAATCTAACCTCAACCTGGCTTGAGTTTTGAGCTTGGATTGGTTTGGGATCTGACTTTTGCTTGGCTTAGGTTTTGACCTTGGATTGATCTTTTGATGAGCTCAGCTTACTGAGGTTGGATTTCTGTTGACCTTGGATTTGTATGATCTTTACCTCGGACTTGTTTTGCTTGCACTTTGGTTCGGTTTTGAACTTCACCTCGGATTGGTCTTGAGCTTGACCTTGGACTGGTCTGGATTCTAACTTCACCTTTAGCATTTATTTTTACTTTAGCTTTAGCTTTAGTTTCTTGAACTTAGTTTTAATTGGCTTTGGGTTTGGCCATGATTTTGGTATCCTATAGATCTGCAATAAAGAAAAGAGAAAAAAAATAAAATAATAATGGATAGAAGTTTGAAAGTCTTTTACCATGAGCTTTCTATTTAGAAGATCTTGGGTTCTATTTGACCCTCTCTTGTTACTTGATTTGAGCTTTTTCCTTGGATTATTCTAGTTTAGATCAAACTTTATCTTCTTCTCCTCCTCTTTCTTCTCTTTTTTTTCTGTATTAACTTGGCTTTGGGTGGAATTCACAGGGCCGAGTATGGAGGTTGTGGCTTTTTATGGGTGGCTTTGAGGTTATTCCAAGTCAGCTTCGGCTGTTTAATGTGCACGAGAGGACTTCAGAAAAAGTTGAATGTATGCATAGAACTTCGGCCATATTAAAAGTGAACAGACTTTGGCACCCATGCACGAGGACTTCAGGGGGCATGCTTGGATGCACGGAAGAGAGGAGATCGGAGGGGTCACCGTGTTGCGCTTGGGAGCGCAGGGAGGAGCTCGATCGAATGGACGAGATCAACCAGAGTGGCATCAAACAGGTGAGA